>VKKV01000283.1:0-248924 GCA_008080845.1 Phytophthora kernoviae
ATCGTTTCAGCCTAGTTTCTCGTGAATATGTTCACAACACAGCGTAATTGCAGTCCATAGATGCATCGCATGATCGCCATCGTCCGACGTTGTAGGCATCTCCGTCGTCTAGTGGACGGCGTCCACTGCTACGTTCATGGACTGAGTTGAGTCGCTTTGCCTCAGTTCGCTCTGTTCAAACAGCAAATCGTCGGGGATTATGCCGCACCTTCTCAAGGACCTGCTGGCTTCTAGTCTTTAGTCTTTAGTCTTTTTGTCGTCAATCACCACATTTTACTCACTTTTACGCGAAATTTATTGAACATAATACCATTTTAATGTAAAGCTCTTCATCACATTTAATATTGTCAAAATAGGCACCCACCTTATCTGCTATTTTGCATGAAAAAATACTACGAGTACTTAAAAGTAGTAAAACTCGGACGACTGCACTCTTATATTCCCTACAACTGCACTAATTCCCTACAACTGCACGTGACGACTACTGGTGCAATATGCTCAGGACTGACGCCACAAGCAACCACGATGAGCCATCATTGTCAACGACGGTCATCAACCACTAACAACCTAATGACTGCGAAACACTCACCCTCTCACATGTGCTCAACTCACCAAAGCCAAACCCAGGCACGAAGCCAAACCCAGGCACGAAGCCAAACTAAGGCACGAATGGGGTCAGCAGGTGCGCGCATTGTTGCGGAGGCAGCGAGCGTCGAGGTGGCAGCACCGCTCTGGAGCCATTCTTGCTCGGCCCCATTAACGATTGCGAACTTCCAGCTGTAAATCTTGCAGTGTGCAGTGCACGAACACCAGTACGTACGTAAAGTCGGCAGCACACGTATAATAAGCGGACACTTCACGAACGTCCTCCTGCCGTCGCGTTGAAGGGATTAACTCTCACGATTGCCCACCCAAGTGGCGTCACTAACGACGCGTTAGGCACCCCAGTAGTAATAGGTCCAACGCTGTTCTGGTGAAGCACATGGAGCCACTCCACTAAGTAAAGTCAAAGCATGCGGCGTCGAGTAACGACACCGTCCATTCTTTTGCTGTTTGTCGACAACGCGTGCATTTTGTGTTCACGTTTTAATTGCGCACCATAAATTATAGACCGTTGAAGTAGTCGCCACCCGGTGCAGATCACCGAGGCACGGATCGACAGGTGGTATAGTGCAGTATCTTGCACCGACACATGAAAGTTGCAAGACGTCGATCGTTCCATCAGGTCACCTCGACAGTGTCACTGAGACCCTCAGTCACGACGACCGACTCGTTTGTACGGACGAATGCACCATCCGGCGTACAACCATCAGGCAGGCTATCATAAATCTTGAATCAAAAGCAGGCCATGTGGTGAAGCGGTGCGGTGGTCATCTATCGCTGCATCTCGGCAGCATCTGGCTTGGCGGAGAAGACCCGCTGTAGCAATGATCATAAACGACAGGATTTGTGACGACGGTGGTTCTACTCTATTCCTCTGCTCAGCAAGCTGCCTTGATCTCTGTTCTGTTTACAAACCTGGTTGACGACGCCAACTAGCGAGCATCCAGCCGCCCCGTCGCACTCTCAACACTCCCTGCAGTCCATACTCATTATTCAATTTGCTCTCTTCGCAGTAACCAACCAACCAACCAAATCTACCGACTACTCAATCACATCTACTTACCAACCATGGTCAACGCCTTCTCCGTAGTCGCCATCGCGCTCGTCGCCACCAGTACCGTCACCTCCGCTGCATCCATGCGTTCCGAGGCGGCCGCCATGCCAGACGGATCGTGGCCCTCCAGCAAGGGTACAGTCGCCTACTCCTCGCCGTACGTCGTCAAGAAGGGCACGGTGTTCGACGGCGGCATGAAGACATACGAGCGCTCGAACGTCAAGTGCGGCGAGCAGAAGGAGAGCGGCAAGGACACGGCCGTGTTCCTGGTGGAGGCCGGTGGCACCCTCAAGAATGTGATCATCGGCAAGAATCAGATGGAGGGCGTGCATTGCGAGCAGAGTGGCTGCACGATCCAGAACGTGTGGTGGGACGACGTGTGCGAGGACGCGCTGAGCATCAAGGGCGGCTCGGCCAGCAGCGTATCCAAGGTGATCGGCGGTGGCGCACGGAGTGCCGCGGACAAGGTGGTGCAGCACAACGGTCTGGGCTTGGTGTCCATCGAGGGCTTCTACGCCGAGGACTTCGGAAAACTCTACCGGTCGTGCGGCACATGCGGCGGCAAGTCGCGCAGTGTGAGCGTCAAGAACGTGTACGCCGTGAACGGCAAGAAGAGCCTTGTGACGGTGAACAAGAACTGGGGCGACCAGGCTACGATCGAGAACATCAAGATCGCGGGAAGAAGGTGGAAGTGTGCGCGTGGTCGCAGGGCTCCACTTCGGGCGAGCCCAAGGAGGTGGGCGCCGGCCCGTCAGGATCGCTCTGCAAGTACTCCACCAGCAGCATCACGTACGCTTAAGCGTGAGTGTTTCATCGGTCTTTACTGTGTTGCCGTGTCAGTTGTAGTGCAGTCTCTAGTATCTAGTATCTAGTGTTCGTGTTCGTGTTCATGTCATTTCAATATCGAAAGTTAGATGTTTCACTTTTGAGTTGCTTGTTTTGCTTGTTTTGCTTGTTTTGCTTTCGTATTTGCTGTGTTTAATTTTGTTTTAAAATAACGCACGCATTAGCGATGAATTTGATCGGCACTGTACGAAGACGAGTATCTCCGTAGATCGACTGCCAGGTTGGCTAGTTGACTGACTTCTTTAGTTTTGCTCTCTAGCACGTGTCATCGCCTGATGGATGGATGAGGTTTGTGGAAAATACATTTACGGCATGTCTGTCAACGCTTAAGTAGGTATCAAATGCTTTGCTAGTCGACTGTCGAAAGTGACCCCCGTCTTGCAGAGTACCGATCGTTTCAGCCTAGTTTCTCGTGAATATGTTCACAACACAGCGTAATTGCAGTCCATAGATGCATCGCATGATCGCCATCGTCCGACGTTGTAGGCATCTCCGTCGTCTAGTGGACGGCGTCCACTGCTACGTTCATGGACTGAGTTGAGTCGCTTTGCCTCAGTTCGCTCTGTTCAAACAGCAAATCGTCGGGGATTATGCCGCACCTTCTCAAGGACCTGCTGGCTTCTAGTCTTTAGTCTTTAGTCTTTTGTCGTCAATCACCACATTTTTACTCACTTTTACGCGAAATTTATTGAACATAATACCATTTTAATGTAAAGCTCTTCATCACATTTAATATTGTCAAAATAGGCACCCACCTTATCTGCTATTTTGCATGAAAAAATACTACGAGTACTTAAAAGTAGTAAAACTCGGACGACTGCACTCTTATATTCCCTACAACTGCACTAATTCCCTACAACTGCACGTGACGACTACTGGTGCAATATGCTCAGGACTGACGCCACAAGCAACCACGATGAGCCATCATTGTCAACGACGGTCATCAACCACTAACAACCTAACGACTGCGAAACACTCACCCTCTCACATGTGCTCAACTCACCAAAGCCAAACCCAGGCACGAAGCCAAACCCAGGCACGAAGCCAAACTAAGGCACGAATGGGGGTCAGCAGGTGCGCGCATTGTTGCGGAGGCAGCGAGCGTCGAGGTGGCAGCACCGCTCGCTCTGGAGCCATTCTTGCTCGGCCCCATTAACGATTGCGAACTTCCAGCTGTAAATCTTGCAGTGTGCAGTGCACGAACACCAGTACGTACGTAAAGTCGGCAGCACACGTATAATAAGCGGACACTTCACGAACGTCCTCCTGCCGTCGCGTTGAAGGGATTAACTCTCACGATTGCCCACCCAAGTGGCGTCACTAACGACGCGTTAGGCACCCCAGTAGTAATAGGTCCAACGCTGTTCTGGTGAAGCACATGGAGCCACTCCACTAAGTAAAGTCAAAGCATGCGGCGTCGAGTAACGACACCGTCCATTCTTTTGCTGTTTGTCGACAACGCGTGCATTTTGTGTTCACGTTTTAATTGCGCACCATAAATTATAGACCGTTGAAGTAGTCGCCACCCGGTGCAGATCACCGAGGCACGGATCGACAGGTGGTATAGTGCAGTATCTTGCACCGACACATGAAAGTTGCAAGACGTCGATCGTTCCATCAGGTCACCTCGACAGTGTCACTGAGACCCTCAGTCACGACGACCGACTCGTTTGTACGGACGAATGCACCATCCGGCGTACAACCATCAGGCAGGCTATCATAAATCTTGAATCAAAAGCAGGCCATGTGGTGAAGCGGTGCGGTGGTCATCTATCGCTGCATCTCGGCAGCATCTGGCTTGGCGGAGAAGACCCGCTGTAGCAATGATCATAAACGACAGGATTTGTGACGACGGTGGTTCTACTCTATTCCTCTGCTCTAGCAAGCTGCCTTGATCTCTCTGTTCTGTTTACAAACCTGGTTGACGACGCCAACTAGCGAGCATCCAGCCGCCCTGTCGCACTCTCAACACTCCCTGCAGTCCATACTCATTATTCAATTTGCTCTCTTCGCAGTAACCAACCAACCAACCAAATCTACCGACTACTCAATCACATCTACTTACCAACCATGGTCAACGCCTTCTCCGTAGTCGCCATCGCGCTCGTCGCCACCAGTACCGTCACCTCCGCTGCATCCATGCGTTCCGAGGCGGCCGCCATGCCAGACGGATCGTGGCCCTCCAGCAAGGGTACAGTCGCCTACTCCTCGCCGTACGTCGTCAAGAAGGGCACGGTGTTCGACGGCGGCATGAAGACATACGAGCGCTCGAACGTCAAGTGCGGCGAGCAGAAGGAGAGCGGCAAGGACACGGCCGTGTTCCTGGTGGAGGCCGGTGGCACCCTCAAGAATGTGATCATCGGCAAGAATCAGATGGAGGGCGTGCATTGCGAGCAGAGTGGCTGCACGATCCAGAACGTGTGGTGGGACGACGTGTGCGAGGACGCGCTGAGCATCAAGGGCGGCTCGGCCAGCAGCGTATCCAAGGTGATCGGCGGTGGCGCACGGAGTGCCGCGGACAAGGTGGTGCAGCACAACGGTCTGGGCTTGGTGTCCATCGAGGGCTTCTACGCCGAGGACTTCGGAAAACTCTACCGGTCGTGCGGCACATGCGGCGGCAAGTCGCGCAGTGTGAGCGTCAAGAACGTGTACGCCGTGAACGGCAAGAAGAGCCTTGTGACGGTGAACAAGAACTGGGGCGACCAGGCTACGATCGAGAACATCAAGATCGCGGGAAAGAAGGTGGAAGTGTGCGCGTGGTCGCAGGGCTCCACTTCGGGCGAGCCCAAGGAGGTGGGCGCCGGCCCGTCAGGATCGCTCTGCAAGTACTCCACCAGCAGCATCACGTACGCTTAAGCGTGAGTGTTTCATCGGTCTTTACTGTGTTGCCGTGTCAGTTGTAGTGCAGTCTCTAGTATCTAGTATCTAGTGTTCGTGTTCGTGTTCATGTCATTTCAATATCGAAAGTTAGATGTTTCACTTTTGAGTTGCTTGTTTTGCTTGTTTTGCTTGTTTTGCTTTCGTATTTGCTGTGTTTAATTTTGTTTTAAAATAACGCACGCATTAGCGATGAATTTGATCGGCACTGTACGAAGACGAGTATCTCCGTAGATCGACTGCCAGGTTGGCTAGTTGACTGACTTCTTTAGTTTTGCTCTCTAGCACGTGTCATCGCCTGATGGATGGATGAGGTTTGTGGAAAATACATTTACGGCATGTCTGTCAACGCTTAAGTAGGTATCAAATGCTTTGCTAGTCGACTGTCGAAAGTGACCCCCGTCTTGCAGAGTACCGATCGTTTCAGCCTAGTTTCTCGTGAATATGTTCACAACACAGCGTAATTGCAGTCCATAGATGCATCGCATGATCGCCATCGTCCGACGTTGTAGGCATCTCCGTCGTCTAGTGGACGGCGTCCACTGCTACGTTCATGGACTGAGTTGAGTCGCTTTGCCTCAGTTCGCTCTGTTCAAACAGCAAATCGTCGGGGATTATGCCGCACCTTCTCAAGGACCTGCTGGCTTCTAGTCTTTAGTCTTTAGTCTTTTGTCGTCAATCACCACATTTTTACTCACTTTTACGCGAAATTTATTGAACATAATACCATTTTAATGTAAAGCTCTTCATCACATTTAATATTGTCAAAATAGGCACCCACCTTATCTGCTATTTTGCATGAAAAAATACTACGAGTACTTAAAAGTAGTAAAACTCGGACGACTGCACTCTTATATTCCCTACAACTGCACTAATTCCCTACAACTGCACGTGACGACTACTGGTGCAATATGCTCAGGACTGACGCCACAAGCAACCACGATGAGCCATCATTGTCAACGACGGTCATCAACCACTAACAACCTAACGACTGCGAAACACTCACCCTCTCACATGTGCTCAACTCACCAAAGCCAAACCCAGGCACGAAGCCAAACCCAGGCACGAAGCCAAACTAAGGCACGAATGGGGGTCAGCAGGTGCGCGCATTGTTGCGGAGGCAGCGAGCGTCGAGGTGGCAGCACCGCTCGCTCTGGAGCCATTCTTGCTCGGCCCCATTAACGATTGCGAACTTCCAGCTGTAAATCTTGCAGTGTGCAGTGCACGAACACCAGTACGTACGTAAAGTCGGCAGCACACGTATAATAAGCGGACACTTCACGAACGTCCTCCTGCCGTCGCGTTGAAGGGATTAACTCTCACGATTGCCCACCCAAGTGGCGTCACTAACGACGCGTTAGGCACCCCAGTAGTAATAGGTCCAACGCTGTTCTGGTGAAGCACATGGAGCCACTCCACTAAGTAAAGTCAGCATGCGGCGTCGAGTAACGACACCGTCCATTCTTTGCTGTTTGTCGACAACGCGTGCATTTTGTGTTCACGTTTTAATTGCGCACCATAAATTATAGACCGTTGAAGTAGTCGCCACCCGGTGCAGATCACCGAGGCACGGATCGACAGGTGGTATAGTGCAGTATCTTGCACCGACACATGAAAGTTGCAAGACGTCGATCGTTCCATCAGGTCACCTCGACAGTGTCACTGACGTTGTCAGGCACCGTCGTCTAGTGGACGGCGTCCACCGCGTACGTTCATGGACTGAGTTGAGTCGCTTTGCCTCAGTTCGCTCTGTTCAAACAGCAAATCGTCGGGGATTATGCCGCACCTTCTCAAGGACCTGCTGGCTTCTAGTCTTTAGTCTTTAGTCTTTTGTCGTCAATCACCACATTTTTACTCACTTTTACGCGAAATTTATTGAACATAATACCATTTTTAATGTAAAGCTCTTTCATCACATTTAATATTGTCAAAATAGGCACCCACCTTATCTGCTATTTTGCATGAAAAAATACTACGAGTACTTAAAAGTAGTAAAACTCGGACGACTGCACTCTTATATTCCCTACAACTGCACTAATTCCCTACAACTGCACGTGACGACTACTGGTGCAATATGCTCAGGACTGACGCCACAAGCAACCACGATGAGCCATCATTGTCAACGACGGTCATCAACCACTAACAACCTAACGACTGCGAAACACTCACCCTCTCACATGTGCTCAACTCACCAAAGCCAAACCCAGGCACGAAGCCAAACCCAGGCACGAAGCCAAACCCAGGCACGAAGCCAAACTAAGGCACGAATGGGGGGTCAGCAGGTGCGCGCATTGTTGCGGAGGCAGCGAGCGTCGAGGTGGCAGCACCGCTCGCTCTGGAGCCATTCTTGCTCGGCCCCATTAACGATTGCGAACTTCCAGCTGTAAATCTTGCAGTGTGCAGTGCACGAACACCAGTACGTACGTAAAGTCGGCAGCACACGTATAATAAGCGGACACTTCACGAACGTCCTCCTGCCGTCGCGTTGAAGGGATTAACTCTCACGATTGCCCACCCAAGTGGCGTCACTAACGACGCGTTAGGCACCCCAGTAGTAATAGGTCCAACGCTGTTCTGGTGAAGCACATGGAGCCACTCCACTAAGTAAAGTCAAAGCATGCGGCGTCGAGTAACGACACCGTCCATTCTTTTGCTGTTTGTCGACAACGCGTGCATTTTGTGTTCACGTTTTAATTGCGCACCATAAATTATAGACCGTTGAAGTAGTCGCCACCCGGTGCAGATCACCGAGGCACGGATCGACAGGTGGTATAGTGCAGTATCTTGCACCGACACATGAAAGTTGCAAGACGTCGATCGTTCCATCAGGTCACCTCGACAGTGTCACTGAGACCCTCAGTCACGACGACCGACTCGTTTGTACGGACGAATGCACCATCCGGCGTACAACCATCAGGCAGGCTATCATAAATCTTGAATCAAAAGCAGGCCATGTGGTGAAGCGGTGCGGTGGTCATCTATCGCTGCATCTCGGCAGCATCTGGCTTGGCGGAGAAGACCCGCTGTAGCAATGATCATAAACGACAGGATTTGTGACGACGGTGGTTCTACTCTATTCCTCTGCTCTAGCAAGCTGCCTTGATCTCTCTGTTCTGTTTACAAACCTGGTTGACGACGCCAACTAGCGAGCATCCAGCCGCCCTGTCGCACTCTCAACACTCCCTGCAGTCCATACTCATTATTCAATTTGCTCTCTTCGCAGTAACCAACCAACCAACCAAATCTACCGACTACTCAATCACATCTACTTACCAACCATGGTCAACGCCTTCTCCGTAGTCGCCATCGCGCTCGTCGCCACCAGTACCGTCACCTCCGCTGCATCCATGCGTTCCGAGGCGGCCGCCATGCCAGACGGATCGTGGCCCTCCAGCAAGGGTACAGTCGCCTACTCCTCGCCGTACGTCGTCAAGAAGGGCACGGTGTTCGACGGCGGCATGAAGACATACGAGCGCTCGAACGTCAAGTGCGGCGAGCAGAAGGAGAGCGGCAAGGACACGGCCGTGTTCCTGGTGGAGGCCGGTGGCACCCTCAAGAATGTGATCATCGGCAAGAATCAGATGGAGGGCGTGCATTGCGAGCAGAGTGGCTGCACGATCCAGAACGTGTGGTGGGACGACGTGTGCGAGGACGCGCTGAGCATCAAGGGCGGCTCGGCCAGCAGCGTATCCAAGGTGATCGGCGGTGGCGCACGGAGTGCCGCGGACAAGGTGGTGCAGCACAACGGTCTGGGCTTGGTGTCCATCGAGGGCTTCTACGCCGAGGACTTCGGAAAACTCTACCGGTCGTGCGGCACATGCGGCGGCAAGTCGCGCAGTGTGAGCGTCAAGAACGTGTACGCCGTGAACGGCAAGAAGAGCCTTGTGACGGTGAACAAGAACTGGGGCGACCAGGCTACGATCGAGAACATCAAGATCGCGGGAAAGAAGGTGGAAGTGTGCGCGTGGTCGCAGGGCTCCACTTCGGGCGAGCCCAAGGAGGTGGGCGCCGGCCCGTCAGGATCGCTCTGCAAGTACTCCACCAGCAGCATCACGTACGCTTAAGCGTGAGTGTTTCATCGGTCTTTACTGTGTTGCCGTGTCAGTTGTAGTGCAGTCTCTAGTATCTAGTATCTAGTGTTCGTGTTCGTGTTCATGTCATTTCAATATCGAAAGTTAGATGTTTCACTTTTGAGTTGCTTGTTTTGCTTGTTTTGCTTGTTTTGCTTTCGTATTTGCTGTGTTTAATTTTGTTTTAAAATAACGCACGCATTAGCGATGAATTTGATCGGCACTGTACGAAGACGAGTATCTCCGTAGATCGACTGCCAGGTTGGCTAGTTGACTGACTTCTTTAGTTTTGCTCTCTAGCACGTGTCATCGCCTGATGGATGGATGAGGTTTGTGGAAAATACATTTACGGCATGTCTGTCAACGCTTAAGTAGGTATCAAATGCTTTGCTAGTCGACTGTCGAAAGTGACCCCGTCTTGCAGAGTACCGATCGTTTCAGCCTAGTTTCTCGTGAATATGTTCACAACACAGCGTAATTGCAGTCCATAGATGCATCGCATGATCGCCATCGTCCGACGTTGTAGGCATCTCCGTCGTCTAGTGGACGGCGTCCACTGCTACGTTCATGGACTGAGTTGAGTCGCTTTGCCTCAGTTCGCTCTGTTCAAACAGCAAATCGTCGGGGATTATGCCGCACCTTCTCAAGGACCTGCTGGCTTCTAGTCTTTAGTCTTTAGTCTTTTGTCGTCAATCACCACATTTTTACTCACTTTTACGCGAAATTTATTGAACATAATACCATTTTAATGTAAAGCTCTTCATCACATTTAATATTGTCAAAATAGGCACCCACCTTATCTGCTATTTTGCATGAAAAAATACTACGAGTACTTAAAAGTAGTAAAACTCGGACGACTGCACTCTTATATTCCCTACAACTGCACTAATTCCCTACAACTGCACGTGACGACTACTGGTGCAATATGCTCAGGACTGACGCCACAAGCAACCACGATGAGCCATCATTGTCAACGACGGTCATCAACCACTAACAACCTAACGACTGCGAAACACTCACCCTCTCACATGTGCTCAACTCACCAAAGCCAAACCCAGGCACGAAGCCAAACCCAGGCACGAAGCCAAACCCAGGCACGAAGCCAAACTAAGGCACGAATGGGGTTCGCTATGCAACTTGCGCAAGCGATGACTGTAGTGTCGCGCAAGCTTAGTCCATTTCGTTGGCGTGTTTTGTGTGTGTCGACAAAGGTTTTCGGGACTTTGAATGGATGCGGGATACCATTGAATTCTGGCGGCTCAATTTACACCGTGGAGCGTGCAGTACCTACACGAGCTTCTCGAAGACTACACTCCACTCCTCACCTTTGATCATGATCTATTGTTCGCGTGGCATCCACTCGCTTGCTAGTCCCAAAGCGGCAGCATCGAATGAACACCGCAGAACCAGCGGTCGCACTTGTAGAACGACTCCCGGTCGAACCGTGTCTGGCACTCGTGCCCATCTGAGAGTGCTCTCGATGGACATGGACCTGTAAGGTGCAGCGCTGGCGGATTTTTGTACACAGCTTCGCCCTCCATTATGAAAAAGATCCAACGCCTTCACACGATTGGTCACTAGGTGAAGCTCTCGCACCAGTTTCATGCCGGCGAGACGAATCCGATCAATTTCTTTTCCAATTGTTTGGATCGGAGATCCACCAGATGACTGCCTCAGGGTTCTGCCGATCGAAGCCCACATAGTGTTCACCTTCGTTCATTCCTAGCGCAGTGAGCAGCGGCCCCACGTCGCGGTTCACGGCCAACAGCGCCCCTGTAGAGGGAATCTCAAAAATCTTGGCGATGACGTACTGGAAAATGAGCGTTGTGGTGATGCCCGCACGGTAAGAACGCAGGTAGGACGCGTAAATTACTGACTGGTTGTCGGCCACGTAGTAGCCGGAGTGCTGATACACGTCCATGATGTCCCGATGATCCTGCTGGTAAATGCCTAGCCAGTGCCGCAGCGGGTACCAGTTCGAGCCTAGTTTGCCCGATAAAAGGATCTTGTTGATCGGGTACTCATTGAACGACGCGTTCACAAAGTCTGGGCCTGATGAGTGCGGCAGCCATACCGTCAGAGGCAAATCGCGCTCGCTTACAGAGTTCGTGAGTGCAGCAAAGTACTCATCCATGAAGTACGTGTAAGTCCCCACCAGGACATCCACTTTGGTCAGAATCTCGTCTCTCAGCGTGATGGGGTTGAACTGGTCATAGTAATGGAGATCATCGTTCCAGACGGCAATGATCGTCCCCAGAGTTCTCAATTCATGGAAATACTTGCTATACTCTTGCAGCAGCGCCATAGGGTAATAGAACGAGTTCAAACAGAACAACATGACGCTTGGGGCTCTCTTCTTGTCCATCTTGTAGATCGTCTGCATGGGATTCTGAGACGTGTCCAAGTCTTCCCATCCATGCTTCTCCTTGAGCTCTTCAAAGAGCGACAAGAAGGACCTGAGGACATACCCTTTCCAGTGAGAAGTACACCCCACCAGTAACTTCCGTCCATTGGTGTTTCCTGCGTTCAGCCACCCACGCCTTGACTTCTCGAGGGTTTAGAGCTGAGGCAGGGAATATTTTCCCTTGAGGGCTCCCTGTCTTGTCCTTGAGTGTCTGCATGTCCACGTCCATCTCGTGGTAGAAGCCCAATTGGCCATTATGCGTCTGTTCCGGTACAAAATACCCTTGAACCTCAGTCTTCCCACGACTTCCAGCGTCAAAAGCCCCGAGCCACAGAGCAGCAAGAGAGTCAGCACCACGAGCAGTACCACGCAAGTCTTGACACCCCCACGGGTCTTGAATTTTACTACACGACGCAGCAGCCAGTCCTTCACTCGACCGTTGAATCGTCGCCTTCTCTTCCCCTGTTTGTCATTATCATCATCTTCTATCTCTCCTCCTTCATTTGTTGCTGGACTGGAGACCATTGGGAGAAACATTTTACTACTGCCATTCGTACCCAATCGAACCTCCAGAAGGTCCTCCTCCGCATCCGATGTACGGGAGCCAGTGCTACCCACACGTTCACGCATCGTCGAGACACTTTAGTGACGTCCTCCAGCAGCTCCAAATTGTACAAATGGCCTTCATCATCCAAAAACGTTATCTTATCTTCCTTTTCCAGCCAATCAGATCTTGCAATCTGATTTATTAACCAATCATAACACCCAATTACATATTTTGACTGTTGATTTGAATTTTGTTTGTTTTTGGGGCCGATGCCGTTGCAGACGTTGAGTCGGGAGCTGGCGGCTCAGATCTCGGCCGACTTCCCGACGCTACAGAGTCTCAATCTCTCCAGCAATGCGCTTCGAGACGTGCAGTATCTACAGTATCTTCCTCGCTCTTTAACACAGTTGGATCTGGGCGAGAACCGTCTGCAGTCGCTTCCTGTGGAGCTCTCGGAATGGCTCCCAGAATTGCGACTTTGCGTCTTCGAGGCAACAAATTCGAGTCACTACAGCCGCTAAGAGGCTGCAAACAGCTACAAACCTTAGACTTTGGACAGAATCAGGTGCTTTTAGTGAGTGAGCTGCGGTTTCTGCAGTCGTTGACGCAGCTCCGTCATCTCTCGATGGACGGGAACCCCTCGCAAAGTCCACGACTTACAGGAGAGAAGTGCTGGGGATGCTGCCACAACTACAGACTCTGGACGGACAGGGAGTCACAGCAGCAGAGATATTGTATGCGAAATTGCAGCTGAAAACGCAGATAATTGGGGGTTCTGGAGACTCCACAAGGTCCCAGTCGTCTGCACCTTCACCCACGAGATTGTTGACACCTGAGAGCATTCGGACACAGAGGCGAAATGAACAGGAAATTACGCCATCATCAGGAACTAATTCACTTCGAGTGGATATTGTTTCAGGAGTACTGAAGACAGATGAAGATGGTCGAGAAGAGAAGACATTTAAGTGGGAGGATGATGATACTGAGCAGAGAAATGCTGATGCGGATTTTCACAGAATGGATGTGGAGAGAAATCGCCTGCGACTGTCGTCACCAGCAGTACTAGCTCCAGTAAGGCTACCATCATCGGCTGAGGTGACAGAGGAGAGGAGGCAGGAGAGTCGACTTGGCAGTGATAGCATGTGGCAGAAGCACCGGGAGGATAATATCAAGCAGACGTTTGTGCAGACTCAGCAGCAAAGCTTCAGCAGATCACGTGGAGTTCATGCCACAACATCGACTGGGCAGGCTAAAGAAGCACTTCTGGAGAGCCGAGTTGAGGCTCTGGAAGCCATTTTGGCGATACAGGATAAAACCATGAGGCACGCATTAGCTCAGTTTGGTGGGCAAAACGCAAACTCTCACATGAGCTTAGCTGTAAAAGGCAGGAGTGATGTTGTGCCGACGGTGGAAGCGGCAGCAGCTGTATATACACGGTTACTTGCTGTCTGGCGGGAAAAGTGCATTGCGCTCATGGTACGGGCGCGATCAACTGAGCTAACAAGCGAGACCACCAAGCATGAGTACCATCAGCAGCAAGGCCAAGCTCGTGAAGCTTTTGCGCGATGGGAAGAACAGCAGGAAATGTGGCGACAGCGCGTCACCGATTTGGAGGCTCAGCGCGATTTGAAGGTTGTGGCTGCACGCCAGGCGCAAGACGAGCGTTCACAGGCAAATTTAAAAGCTGTACAGGCAGTACGAAGCTTGGCACTAGAACGAGAAAAGTTGCAAGTTTTGGGCGAGAGTGTGGTTCAATTCACTGGCGGTCTTGTTCGTGATAAAGTGGAGCAACTTCGCTGTGGAACCACAAGACTTGAGGCGCTGGAGCGACGAGTTTTTTCGTAAAAGAAAAAGTCGAGCTGGCTGCTACTCTGATAACGCACCGAGAAGCGCGATTGCGTAATAGTGAGGCTGCACTGGAGGCTGAGCGACGAGTTTGGGCAAATCGACTGGGGCAGGTGCGCAACCCGACAATGTCTATTGGAGCTAACGGAGATACACAAACTGCGAGCAGCGGTGGCGATATCAAAACAGCTGCACCGTCTGGTGCTGGCGGGAAGATTTTGAGACCCGCAACGGAGGCAGCACTTCGTTCGCTCTTTCACCGTCTAGACGCTTATGACACTGGATTGGTACGCTCACAAACACTGCTTCAAGCACTACGTCGTGGGATCCCGAGGTGCTCAATGCCATTGGTGGCCCAAAAGGCTAGCGAAGCTAGTATCTCACGTTGAGACCGCTATTGGCAAGCTATCATTGTCCGACAAAGCTATGGCTACGCTCACGTGGGGTGAATTCTGCTGTTTTTCATTCCAGAGAGCTCGGTATCTCTATCATCACTCATAGAAGACGACAATAACTCTGAAAACGATGCAAGATCTACACGTGAGAATTTAGATGAAGCTTGTGTACTCTGCGCCACAGCGAAAAACAATCAGTTACCAAGCTGGTCACTCGTCGGTCCCAAATCTACAGCTGACCCAGATTGCAAACCAGCATTGAGGCGCAAAGATCGTCGGGCGCTACAGTCATTAACTCACGGAGAGCTTGTACAGCAGGTATCAGGTCTACTCGCTGATCGAGAACATCTTCAACGGCTTGTACTACGGGACGCCCATGATCTGCGTGACCGTGTACGCAGCGTGCGCCGCGAGTGGGAGCTGAAAGCCAGCGAGTTGATACATCACAAGGACGCCCTTCAACGTAAGTGGAAGGAGCAGGCTGAGAAGCTGCATTTCAGCCAGGAACAGTGTCGCAAAGCCGAGCAAGCCCATGATGAGGCTTTACAGGAGATCAACCGGCTGTGCGAAGAGTCTTCGAGTTGTAAGCAAGAGTTCCAACAGCGCCAGCAAAATCTTGAGACGGAAGGCGCCAAGCGCTTGAAACACGAACAGGACGTGTGGCAAACTGAATTGCAGGACGCGCGTTTAGCACACACATTGCTGCAGGCGGACCACAGCAAACAGCAGGTGCGAATTAGACAACTCGAACGGGATCTCGCTAGACAGAAAGAATCTTTACTCGCACATGAAACCGAGCGTGTGGCGAGTCTCGAAGAAAAGGTACTCCGTCGTGACGCTGAGCTGGGTCGGCTGCGGCGCGAGCGAAACACGATCCTGAGCTCACTGCGGGAACAAGAGCGTAAGCTAGCGATAGCATCTACACCAGTGGAGCACGTAGCTACGGAGTCTATTGCGACACAAACAACGGAGACCCCTTCGTTGAAGATGAAGACATCGGCAACACAGACAAGACCAGTAAGTCTTCAGCCGGCTGCAGGATTGAGATTCGAGTCAGATGGGGCTCACGGTGCTCGAATGAGTATCAATGAAATCTCGACGCCAAACTCTTTAGACAAGCAGCACAATGGAGTTGACGTGGACGGTCAGATAGACCGCAAAAATGTAAAGCCTCCCGCTGCTGCTACAACGAACTATTTATCCCCCGGGGAGGTCAATCTGCGCCTGCAGAAGTTGCAGTCACTCACCGAGAACTTGTTAGCAGACTGAAGATGCGAGGCAAAAGCAATATTATGAATTGAGTAGTATGAACACAAAACCGCCGAAGGGAGCGATCTAGACGACGTAATTCTTTCCTGCGACCACATTCGTCTTGGAATCTTTCTTCTTTGGCCGTCGCAGCAACGGCACTGGAGGGGCTAGCACACTGGCCTTGCCTGTTTGACTCTTAGCCCATGAGTAGAACATGACACCACTGACGACGATGAGCGTCGCCACACCGCGCTTGGTATCGAAACACTGCGATTCCTGCTGGCTGCAGTACAGCAGAGAGCTGATGACGAACACGCACACAGCGCGCAAACTCTGCATGATACCAGTGGTGACGGCGCCGCTGGAGCCCAGCATCACAAAGTACGTGAGTCCGTGGGCCAATTGCGACAGCATGTATGCCACAAGAGCAAAGACAATGTGACTCGTGTTGCCATTTGCCTCAGCAATCGGCTTCGTCACCAGTGCATCCCACTCCGGTAGTACGATGATACTCTGGTAGACAGCAATGATCGTGACACAAGCCGCCCCAATCTTCAGACACAGTTCCTTCGGGTGTGGTCTCTCCGCCAGCTTGAGTGTGTACTCCCCGTGACGTAATTGCCGCCATAAAAGGCAGCCCCCACCAGCGTGTGGAAGCACCCCATGAGTACGATCGTATTGTCCCGACCATTTCCCGACTCTCCCAGCGCACTGAACGTCAATCCAAATGTCACCAGTGCAATGCCAAACCATTCCTCTTTGGACACCACTTTCTTGAGAATGAACCTGGACATGAGTGCCGACCAGCAGATCACCGACGAGTACACTACTTGATACAGTCCACTACCAGCCATTGCCAAGCCTACATTGGAAAAGATGCAGCCTGCAAAGTCCAGAACGACCGAGACGACGACACAAAGTTGAACTGTAGAGAGGGAGAAAGACACGGACGAAGAAGTCACACGAAGCCCGAGCGCCGGCTTCTTCTCGTCGTCACTGCTGGAGTCACTGTCCTCATCGTCCTCATTGTCCTCCTTCTCTAGCCCCTCCTCCTTCTGGTTGTCTGTGTCGTTACCTCCTCGCCGTGTGAGTTCCATGTCCACAGTCTCTCCCTCAATAACCAGAGCTCCTTTCCAACTCTCGTCCTGCGTTTGAGTGCGCTCTGGCTCCACGTGGTTCTCGGGGTCTTCACTAACAGCCTCCTTAGGTTTCTTCTCGCTCTGTTTACCTGTTGATTTCTTCATTGTGGCGCCTCCAATTGCAGGCAAAAGCCCGACTAACATCATGCCCAGGTAGTTGCACAGTGGCAGCAGCATGGCTTTCTGGTCCCCAGCGCCCTGGTAGAAAACGAACTGCGCTACACATGTGGAGAAGACGCCTGTGAAGAGGAAGACGATCTGCACTGACAGTTTATGTAGAGAATCACCTCGTTCCGTCGTCCTAGACAAAGTCTTCGCGATCTGTGGGAGTTCCATTGTCTTTAGTGAGACAGAGGAGGCAAAATTGATTATGACGTGTCCAAACGAAGGTATAAATTTGACCATACAAAACGTAGTATATTTAGAGTCAGCACAGTAGTCGGTTCAAAAGCAAGGGGATTGTTTTAGTTAAAGGAGACCTAACAGTAATATGAGCTAGGCAGTGTAGCCTGCATACGTCGGATAAACTACGTAGTCCCATTCCACACTGTTCTGCAGTAGGTCGTAGTCAAATCCGTCGGCACCAGCACTGACATAGAGGAATTTCGTCACGGGGACTGTGGCATGGTAGCTGAACGTCGTGTTGCCCGGCACAAACAGCACGTCACCCTGAATGAGGAGGGCGGACTCGTCCTCGATCTCAACAGAGAGCTGGCCTTCCTCGATCTGGAACGCCAGCGGCTGCTTTGGCGTGATGGTGTTTACCGTCTCGTTGCTGGCCATCGCCGACATGGTGAGCGTGCCCATAGTGAAGTTCCCACCACTCTGAGGCCCTTTCTGAACAGGTGCCAGCAGCTTGTAGCCGTTCTCATAGTTGAGGTATTTCTGCGCATAGTTCTTAGCTACGAAGAACGGGGTGTGGCCATCGTCGGCAAGGTCGTTTGCACCATTGTGCCAGTTGCCACTGCCAGCGGTGCCATTGACCGTGTCGCTGCGGGTCTCCCACGCCAACTGCGCGTACACGTCGTACTCTTCGAGCGCCGATATGGTATCGGCGTTCGAACCTGCCGACGAGTTCGTGTGCGAGGGCACGAAGTTCGCCAATGTACTGGAGTTGTAGTACGAATTGCGTAGTGCAACAAAGAGCACCTCAAAACCCCCAGGCTGGATCACACCGGTCATCTGTGTGTCAGGATCGAGCACCTGGAACGTGTGGTACGTGTTGTGCGGCACGGCACCATAGTCACCTTGCGTGAGCACGCGAGTTTGCTGCTCCGACCCTGTGGAGTTGTACGATTCAGCCCAGAGCTGGAACCGACCGCGCGTACAGTAGAAGTTCTCGTAGTGGGTCTTGTGGATGTGCGGGAGCACACCCAAGCTTGTGGACTCGGGGGCACTTGTCTGCAGCAGCGTGAAAGCTTCACCTGACGACGGGCCCGTGACGGAGAATCGGTAGACCTGGTCGCCAATCTGCACTGCCTCGCCCATGTTTTTGGGCAGCACATACGCGCGTAGCTCATCGGGGGCCGTGTCGACGACTAGTGATGCAGAGCTGAGAGCAGCCACACTTGCAGCCAAACTGAGGAAAAGGGTGCAAGTCTTCATGGTGGAGAAGTAGGCGCTTCTGGGAGACGGGAACAGTGTGTGGTAGAGCTCAAAACTCAGAATGAATCGACTGGTGAGGCCCCAAATCTAACGCAGAGGTGTGACAGGAGGAAGGAACTCCTGGAGGACCCGTCTTGCTTTAGCTTGCCCTAAAATCTACCTGGATTTGCAGCAATTGGCGTGACGTAATACAGGTAGTTCTCCACTGCTCCGGTATGGTACCGGCAGTACACAAGGTAGCAGAAGCAACATGTTTATGACTGCTGAAGCACGATGAGAGCTTCATGTGGTGGTGGGAGCCCCAAGCAGCTCACCTTTGACGAAAAGACAAAGAAGTGCGGCGATGATGATGTTCATCCGCGCGACTCCTTTGCCGGTGATCGCATGCGAAGTGGCTAAAGAGACCAGCTGGATGTTAGAAGATGCAATAAGCTTGCGTCTCCCATCAACGTGTGAATTTCGCCATGACAAATTGCCAGACAAATGAATCGTTTAGCGGATGCCGTCGCCAATCTCGGTAATCGGATGGTGTGGACAGCCGGACCACAGACTACTGTTTATGCTTTCTCATCGAAGTGACTACCGACAAAAGCAGGGCGCACTTTGATGCACTTGTGTGTTGTAAGGTAGTTGCTGTGGGATCTGCACCGGTAAATCACACGCGATCATCTCATGGTTAATGATTATGTTGAAGGCCGCTGCAAAACGAAGCCAGCTGTTTACAAAAGCTGAAGTTTGTCGATCTCCAGCATGCATCCAGCCCGTCGACCAACAGACGTCATTGGCAATCTCACACCCCAGAGCAGCGTGCTAGTAGAGTGAATATTTAACCGAGACGGTACTGAGTCTCGTTTGCTTGAGCGTAGCAATCAACTGCGACTGGCAGTGTGCGAGACTTTGAGCAGATGAATTGCAATTGCATGATCTCCATGATACATATAGCAGTCGAGGAACGTGCCATCGCTGGATACAGGTTGCCCCGTGCAACAGCACCAGTGTGTGCATGCGTAGATGTGGAATACGCATGAATGCGACAGCGGCGTCCAGCGGAATTGTCACTCAGTACCAAGAACTTGTAGGTGCTGCACAATCGGTAAATTCGGTCTTTGCGGTGGCACTTGGCACACTTGTCAGCAGTCGTGGGTAATCTGCACCATCGCACGGTATTTAATAAACCATTCTCACCAGCATAACCAATGCTTGCTCGAGGCAAATGAAGTCGACACCGCGTACAGTGCACTTAATGTGGCATTGATCTGTGTGAGTCCCTCACGTATTGATGCGTATGCCATCATCGCGAGGCTGCACCAAGTCCACTCACTGTGCATGTACATGCACGTCGATGTAGTGTCCAATTACAACCGATCATGTCAGCAGCTAAAGGTAAGGCTTCGTCTTGCCACCCATAACGTTTAAGCTGCAATAAATTAGCAGAACGCACATTTCCAAATCGGGCAGAGTTTACCTTCATACTAGGTATTAGTCTTTTGCTTCATCTGAGCACAGAAAAGTCACAGGATGGCACCGTTCGTTCTTCATCAGATCTTTCACCCAGCCACGCGTTAAAACACCATCACAGCAACAGTAACATCCGTTCTGTAGCCACAGTCACGTTCCAAAATTATCGACTTGCAGAGCAAGATAGCCGACGTGGTGACCCAACCCGTCAAATTGCCAGCCAACAGCCCCATGGATGAAATCGTCACGTAGTCGGACACTGAGACGATTTCTCTCTTGGTCTTCACTTGAGCTTTATCACCCTTGTTGCCTTTGATTCCTGGTTGGTAGCAGTAGTACATGCCTGCTACGCCCATCAGACACGCCTCCCAGCCAAACATGACGCGCAGAGGCAGACTCCCCCACTGTGGGTGCGTACACAAGAGCCCACAAAGCCCGTCGTGAACGACAAAAATAAAGGGGCTAATTGGGCAAAAGTCTCGCCTAAATGGGGCTTGAGGGAAGGTCCGTAATGGTCATATAGCCGTCGTTTCTCCGGGTCCGATAGCACTTCGTAGGCTTCAGTTATGGCTTGGAATTGTTCCCGATCAGCGTTTGGGTTCTTGTCTGGATGATATTTGAGAGCCATCGCTCGATACGCTTTGACGATTACAGAGGGACTGGCGTCCACATCCACGTCCAGAACGGAGTAGTAGCACGGCTCCTGGACGTCGTAGACGACCGACATGGATGAATATACACGTCTCTTTCCGACAGATAGCTTTGCGATTGTAATCCGGTCAGGAAAAGCAGAATTTTAGCTTATCACATCGCTTGATTTCAGCCTTTTAGCCAATAATATCGATTACGGCTAGGTTTACTATTCCGACAGCTTCTGACAAATATTTGTCGGAAGTCTTGCCAAAATATAAATATCTAGCTACTGATGTCAAGTCAAACACATACTCTCTTTTTTTTCGACACGTCCACGAGATGCACTTAGTCATCCGAGAGCGCAAACTCATACTGGTCAAGAAAGAGCCGGCGGTCGGGCAACGCTCTCGTGCTTTGGTCGTGGACCAACTTGTTGCGCATCGCGATGACGTACTCGATAGCCTTAACCTGCTGTGGATGCAAGTGACGCCGTATCGAGCTCAGCAGGCCAGTCAGACTGGATCCGCTTGCGCCGTGCCACTCACGAAGCACGCGCTCCAGGTTTTTGCTGGACTCGATGACGAGTTCAAAGTCGTTGGATGGGTACGGGGTGCATGAGTGGAGCGTTGCCGGGAAGATGAGAACGCCGCACTCGCAGTATTCCTCATCCGCCGTTGTGTTGTGATAGTCGACCCGTCGACCCGGCATTGAGAGGGTTCGAATGGCTGTGATGACTGAGATTGTGGTAGTGAGATAGTGTGCATTGCAGGAGACATCCTTCATCACCCACCACTGTGACACAGAGGACGAGTAGTACCCGAACTGGTATCGAGCATCCGTTTCGCTTTTTGATCCGACCAGATCAGTCAGACAATCACACTAAATCAATAGAATACTCGGTACCAGTGCTGTACCGATCGCACGTTGATAACTGGTACAAACTGTGATCGGCTAAATCAATAGATACTATGAATGTTTTAGCGGGAAAGGATAACTTGAGAGTGAGAATGTGAAATCGAAAGTGAGATTAATTGTTTAGCTATCCCTCGCTCAGCGTGCTGTAGGTGCAGTTGGAGTGCTGGGGTGTTCTTTACCAGTGACTCCGACTGCCACTAGCCAATATCTTACTCTCACTATGTCGATAGTGAGTATAAGTCAATATGTTGATATATCAGCTTAAGAAGGGTTCTAGAAGGTGTCATCACTAATCTCAGGTTCATAATCCAAAGTATTACTATTGGAAGGTGCTATCCGTGACAGTCTCCCTGCATCTTTCGATAGGATAAGACGTCTATTCGATTTTGCAATTATACAATGTATTGTGACTCAAAGTCAATCGTTGTTTGGAAATTCAACAACTGTTCGTGAGGGTGCAAACTCCTGTTTGCCTTTGGCGAATCGATCGAATTTAGAACCAGCAAAAAACATAGTTCTATTTCGGGTGCTGATCGGGTCTTTGCCTCTGATTAAGTTCAGTTGGAAGTCTCGACAACGAAATTTAGAGATATGGCTAGAACTGTAGGGCGCGTAGATGCTACGGCTAAGAGTCGCACTAGTGGTCGTAGGATCTCTAAAAAGGTGCCGAGTACAGTAACTGAGAATGTAGTCTATGAGATCGCTGGCGTCCGTTATGGAACTGCCAGGGCCACAAAGGATGGTGCTTACATCACCACCAAGGCAACATGGCATGTGGCGAGAGTCACAGATCGTCGTGACACGAAACTCGGCCAGGAGTACAAGGTCTTTTGGCTCAACCGCAGCAGACAGCGGCGCAAGTACTACGTGTTCTCGTGGGAGCCTCGCAAGGTTTTGCTTGAGGACAAGTTTGAAGAGGAGGTTGCCTTCGTTGATCGCTGGAAAGCGGCCAAGGATGTTGTGTAGTTGGAAAATTGTAAAGTGAGATTATGTGTTTAGACTGATTTACTCTCTTTCTTTCTAACCATTCATTTCCTAAAGGCTTCACAGCCATTCATGCAATGACTACGCGCTGGGTGAGTAGCGTAATCATGTTGGTGTTGTCTACACAAAATATGCAACTGGTGGGTTTTGAACCCACACCACTCGGGTAACCTGATACCCTCTTAATCACTTGGAATAAGTGGCTGCTTCTTGAAAGTAGCGAACTATGACAAAGGGTGTCACCTTTCAGCTGTCATTAAAGAGCTCATCGCCACAAACAGAAGCCTAGCTGCACTACTCAAGTCTAAAGGGATCACGACACACACTGAAGAGAAACAAGTACAAGATAAGTCAGATCAAGAACCACAGCCCAAGCGCAGAAAGAAACCAACCACAAACCTGTCTGCCGTGTGGTACGAGTGGTACACGCGAGTACCGAGTGTCTGGGACTCAGCTGACCGCCAGAAGAAGTCGGAATCCCGCCACGTCGTCGCCTTCATGAAGCTCTTCCTCGATGGAGGCTTCGTCCTGGACGCAAAGGCGGAGGACTACAAGGATCAAGTCCTCGACACCAGTCGCCGCGCTGAAGTCAACGTCCTTGTGTTTCTGAAAGCCCGGGACGTCAATGCGAAGAGAACTGGAAGCATTTTGTGCTCGCTGTGTCCGCTGCACAAGCCCGGGGCCTTGGATGAACGCACCATCGTCTACAAGTGCCATCTCGCCATCGGAACGAGTGTTGACGCTGCACCTCTAGACACGCAAGACATTCTCGCAGTTGTAGGTCACGTGTAATCCACACCCACATGCACGCACAGACACAGTAAGCCGTCGCCTCCAACCGGATCCTGATCGATAACACCGGCTTGATTCGAACAGGCACCTCGGGGCCGAAGCCCCGCGCTCTATCCAGTTGAGCTACGTTGTTGAGGGAGGGGGCGGAGGCAGGCGACGTGTGCACGTTGTATAGACCCGTACAGAGCTTGGGGCGGGAGATCTGCGCAGTAGCTTTGAAAAATTAAGGACTGAGCCTGTCGTGTCGTGTGTCGGCGATGGTTCAGCTTTTGTGTGCCTCTAGAGGCTATTTCCTCACGCCTACGGGCTTCTCATGAAAGTTGACTGAAGTCGCAGAGACCCCAATCGTTACCCCTAAACCTAAAAAACCGGTTGCCTATTCGGTTTTATCTCCTTAGGAGTTTCCTAGAACCGACACACGCACTTCGTAAGCACGCCGCCTCGTCAACTCGTAGACCTATAGCGCTAGTCAAGTCGATCTCTTCTATCAGGTCTCCTCGACGAAAGATATGCCAATAGGTACATGTCTCGCTACCCGAGCATGCACATGTTCTTGTGGAAAATATGTTTTGCTGCGTTGACATCTCGATCCAGCACCACGTTGCATGACGGACACTGAAACACGTGCTTCCCACCGAGCTTGTGGTTGATCGCACCACATCGTGAGCATGTCTTGGAGGTGTACTCCTCCTCACAGTCGATCATCCTACCGCCGGAACACGCCATTTTGTATTTCAGGAGCATCTTGAACCTGTAATGGGCCTGCACCATCATAGCACGCGCTGTGGGGCTCCGGATATTCCGCTTCAAGACAGCAGCTCTCATCTCGTCCGACGCTATCTCGGGGTGGCGTCTGATGCCACCTCGTCAAAGTGCTTGCGTACCATCTCTGCCGTCTGGAATGACGGGAGGAGAGCGTTGTAGTAGTTCGCAGAGAGCCAGGAAGAGAGTTTCTGGTACAAGTCGGTCATGGCCCGTGTGGCCTTCCTCGAAGTAAACCAAATCCGTCGGCGTAGCCAGTAGCGCAGCCGCCCTTCCTTCGTCTTCGAGCTGGTTCATCCTCGCTTGTTCTTGGTCCACTTCCGATCTTGATGTTTTGTCTTGGAGGCATTGTCCATGCGTTTTAGGAGAGATTTCATCTGATCGACAACCTTGACATGGACGGCGTCCCCACTGCTGCCTTCGTGGTTGGTCAATGAAATTAGACACTTCAAACCACGAGGTCAGCAGTGACTCCAGCATCTGCTGGTTGTTAGGGACCCGCTCACGAATGTGGGGGTGCTTGGGGTTGCGGGGCTTGATGACGGCTTCCAGCTCTGTTGGCTCCGGCATCCACAGGTCGTCGGTGATACTCTGGTTGAACCAGATGCTCGAATGGACGAGATCCTCCCTTGACCGCTGTTTTGCTTTTGGCTTGCATTTCTTCTTAGGCTTGTCCTCGTAGTCTGACTCAAGGATGATCTCGTCTATTGGAACCCGCCGTTTTCGCTTTCGTGTTGCATATTACGTTGACACCACAGACTATCTGACGAAATGCAGAACTAGTTAAAAGAGCGTCACGCTCTTGATGAACGAAGGCAACTACACCAGAACTTCTCACACAAAGCCCACTTGTTACGCACTACTTATATACATTACTAACTTCAATCCCTTGATACTTTCCATAGCTGTACAGTCCCAATACTCAAAGGACACGGCTCGTGTGTCTTAGTTGCCCCAAGTCTATTGACGTGGAGTCCAAATATGCTGGTTGGGTGTTGGTACGGATATGTTGGTAGGCTCGTCAAATCTAAGCCGCGGAGAACTAGTGTTAGTTCAGCGCCATCCACATGAAATTCTGAGTGCTGGTAAATAAACTGGCAATAGGGGTTCTCACTTTTGGCAGCAGCAACATCGATGAGGCTGATCTACGAAGCCTCTCGAGCTGTACTTGGCGGAAATTGTGCCGATCATCTTGCTGCCAACCCCTCTATCCTACCACGTAATCGAAGCACTTTGCAACCTTTTGGCAGCAAGTTGGGGACTCCCAGCAAGAATAACAGATCAGCCACACACTAGAAGAGGGGCCAGCTCGAGCAAGAATGCGGGCTGCGATGGCGAGAGCTGGATCTCAGTCGAGTATTGAACTACCAGCCAACCCGTTACATGATACGTGTCAAACAGCGCAGGCATCAAGTATGACCTACTTTGCTTGTCAGCGCTGCTGAAGAGGAAGAGAGCACAACTCCTCCTCGTATCATCACAGCCAGAAACACCCACACTGACGAGCAAACAGAGTAAACCTAAGCGGTTGTCTCGTACTCCAGTGGGTGTAGGTAACGCCCACCTACATGTTACGCAATATGGTTGGCTCACAAAAACAATATCTAAACCAATAAAAACGAATACAAAAATTGCTATGATGAATTAATTGTTGATGCGGCAGACGTTGACGCAGTTGGATTGTGCAGTTGAGTTGTTGACGCGGTCCGTCGGTGTCGGCTGCTGCTCATGTCGGTCGTTACTGCGACGCAGGTAGTGTAGTCGGTCGTCTTGGCGTCTGGTATTAGTCCCCACAATAACCGCTACGACATTTTGCTCTTTATTGCCAGATCTTCAGGAGCACTTGCCAGTGCCCCGTGAAGTGCGAAGTAACCATTAATTTCCTGTGCAATGTTCGCAGTCAACCGCCCTAACTCCGTGTACACCTGCAGAGAGCGCTACTCCTATAACCTTAAAAATGCGGGTCAATCGATTATTACTCAACGGTGTTTGTAGAACGTGTTAAAGAAAAAAGAGGGAGGATTCATATCAGTCGTAGGATCCCTACCACATTCTTGGTATCGACACGGTGCTCTTACAAGTGGCGACCGCGCAGAAGCGTAAATTGATCCATTTCGGACACCTTCGGCACGAAGTTCACAACAGCATCGATCTTGGCCTTCACCTCGGGGGTGATCTTGTCCACAAACTCCAACGCCTTTAAATTCTCCTCAAGCTGCGACGGACGACTCGCCCCCACCAGTACCGTCGATACGTTCTCATTGGCGACGGCCCACGCGATCGACATCTGCGCAAGGGAGCAGCCCACCTCCTTAGCGATCGGCACGAGTTTGTCAGCCATCGCGACCCGCTCCTCGAACCCTTCCGCAAGCGGACCGCCCTTTTGGAACATTGGGCTAGTATACCGTGAGCCTTCTGGCTTGCCAGCACTGTACTTCCCCGTCAGTGTGCCAAACGCAAGTGGTGACCACGTCGTGAGACCCAATTTGTACTTCTTGTACAAATCCACAAACTCAAACTCCACTTTGCTACGCACAAAGAGGTTGTACTGAGCTTGCTCCACAATGGGGCGGATGAGACCCAAACGGTCTGCGATCTCACACGCCTCATGGATTTGGGAGGGCAGCCACTCGCTGGTCCCCCAGTAGAAGGCCCACCCCTGGTTGATGACAAAGTTCATGGCTCGAACGGTCTCTTCAATGGGGGTGTAGGGCTCAGGACGGTGCGAGAACACAACGTCGACATAGTCTAGATCTAGACGCTTGAGCGATGCCTTCAGTCCCTCTACAATGTGTTTGCGACTGTTGCCCTGGTCGTTGGGGCCACCGTCCGTGAAGCCCTTGTACCCGTTGAATTCCTTGGTGGAGATGACCAGGTCTTCACGACTCCAGATCCCTTCGGCAATGCCCTTTTGATGGCCCCACCGAGGAGTTCCTCGGCCTGACCATTGCCATAGACCTCGGCGGTGTCGAAGAAGTTGACACCGTGTTGGTATGCCATCTTGACCATCTCGTACCAGGCATCGACTGTGTACTTTTCGTCGTAAGCCATCCATGATCCAAGAGAAAGCTTGGAGACTAGCAGACCGGAGTTACCGAGGAATCGGTGGGTCATCTTGGTGGGAGTGGAAGGCGTCATAGTGTTTGGTTGAGAGTGTAGTTGTGGAAGTGGTGTCTACGAAGCAAAATCGAAAGTGAGTCCCGAGTGAAGACTGAAGAAATAATGCTTGGATTAAGATATTTATTAGAACTGAGAGGGTGTGTAAATATATAAGTTCATATCAGTACTTAATGTTGTTACTTTGAATTGTATATATTCAAAATGTATAAAAAGCCACAATGTTAAATTCCTAGCGTAATCAATTCCTCGTAAACAGACTTCAACACATGCATTCTGGTCTCCCATCAAACAGTACACAGCAACTGCAGTGTGTTCCGCAACTAAGCACATTTGATGACTTGGCCTCCACTTCAGACGCGATTCTGCTCTTGAATGGGATGGGCGACTCAAGAAGTAAAGTATTGTCAGGACGTTCTGATTCCTCCAAGAATTAGGCAGTCGACTTCAGGAGATACCTACCACCTTTGATCAATGCCAAGACGGGTCTGATGTGAGCATTATGCGGGTCTTCTGGCTTACTTAAGAAGTTTCGAGATTCCGGTTGTAGTGTGATCCTGTGAGTCATGGATAACCGTTAATGGAGATTTGTGTGCTCATCGGCTGTGGTTATTGGAATGCGGGCAAGGTCATGTTTTCGGCGGTATAAATGGACTATCCTAGCTGCTCGTACGGGGAGTTAACGTTTTGTCATGCGACCGAGCTATCAAGATACACTGCTGTTACTGCTCTAGGGTCTCGCTCGGCATATTTCATTTTAAAAAAATGACTGTCGAACGTCCCAAGAGAAACCACGACAAACGTATCTGTATGAGTTTGGTCTGGCCGCGGACCCATGAGACTGACAAAGCTTGCTAGCACACCAACGAGTAAACAAACCATAAGCTAGCTTTAAAAACGAAACCGCTGTTCCTGGCCTGTAGGGTAAGATTTCGACTGATGTATTTAATAGAATAAGGCAGGTGAGTTTGTAGCCTAATCTAACTCTACCGTCTTTATCAGGCCTAGTGCGACACATTTTATTGGTAGGAAGCAAGTGAAATGAAAACCCTTACGAGGTTATTTTATTGGCTCGGTCAATTTGCCCCGAAGACATCTCTCGACACAAACCAACGGCTGGTTTGCCGCGCAGATAAAAAAAACACACACACAAACAGAACAAAGCTCAAGATAAAATTATTGTACAACAAAATGCTATGTATGTGGATCTAAATATACAATGTTCAACGTCTACACAGGGAGCAACTGCAGCAGAATCCGCCCCGGTTGCAACTGTAGCGGCGAACTTTAAGGTCAATCGCTCTACCGTGTATGGGTGGAAAAAGACGCGTCGCTCTATTGTCTAACAAGAAGGTCGCTAGCAAATGCGATGCTGACTCGAGTGCCCATCAAGCCCTGCGCGTTTGTTTCCCCACTTTAGAGTCCAGGTATGCGTATTATTACTGTAAAATTTACCAATGACTTTGCTAAAAATGGTGTATGTAACAGATTGCTTAATTACGTTGATGAAATGCGAAAAAATCGCGAACTTTGCCTGACAACTAAGTGCTTAACACTTATGATCGCCAAGTTCGATACAGAATTCGCTGCGGTCCGTCAGTATACTGCGTTGCGCTCGTGAGCCCCTTTGCTATTTCTTTACCCACTGCTTATGGATATCGTTTTTAGTGTGCTTTAGCCTATCTTTCAATGTATAGATGCTACTACACCCACAGTTGATATCCTCATTATTTGTTCTAGATTTGTCTCCCTTATTTGGTGTTGCTCGGTTTTCGTATGCTGTTTGTAGCATCTACGTTTAACACTAACACCACACTCACAACCAATTACCTCCCTCATGTACAGACTATTCATATAATTGTAAAAGTCCGACTCATTTCTATATTCATAAAATGTTGTCATGGTGTAGTCGTATTTATACTACTGTAAATATTTTATATTTTTATCTATCAGGTTCATTTCTTTCTAGCCCCAATATTATTATCCGAGTGATCTAAGCTATCGATCGGTTGTGCGACTGTTCATACTGCTCTGAGGGCAATGAGTGGTTGTGTCGTTGATGACGCCAGCGCGTTGTGGAGGGTGTTAGCTTTATTCTCGTTGATAAATTTATTCAAGAAAAAATGACGGTCAGATGTGCTGGACCCTACTACTGCCAATGCACCACCGATGGAGTTCGTTGTCATGAACTTCAGTCGCGTCTCCAGGATGGACTCGACAGCTGCGCGCAGTGCCTTTTTAATCCTGCAAAAGTACTGCAAGAACCAAGGCATCACCGTCGTATTCGCTGACGCATGCCCCAATATCCGTAGGTTACTACTGAAGAATGGGATTGCAGACGAAGAAAACTTTTTCGTAGATGCCGAAGCAGCTCTCGAGTTCTGCGAGAACCAAGTGTTGGCTTGTTTGTATTAGCCCCAAGTCGGCACGACGGTGTTTACAATATGAAGTTTGACCAACCGATGCGAACAGAAAGTGCTACGGTCGTCAATGCCGACAAGCGACTGCAACTGCGATGGAGTTGTGCAAGATGAATTGTGGACAGTTTGAATCCATGAGTCATGACAGAACTGTATCCAGTACTGACAATGCACCTCCGTGCCATCGTTCTACAAACCAACACCAGTCGGATCGTGGAAAATTAGTAATAAAAGTCCAACTTCAACTTGACGAAAATGTCCACTTGAGAGGCACTTCGAAGGTCGGCACTGTAACACTTTGTTAATCATAGGGCATTTGCGAATGCTCAGAGTATCGGAGGGTTTAGCGAAGGTAGAAGAGCGACTGGCATGGATAAGAGCGATTGAATCACCCTCTGAAAGTCCTGCCGTTGGGGTTCATCACGTACACGAGCTACTTCATATGCATTTTACCGCACACGCATTAAGAGCCAGCACCCGCCCAGTAAAACAGCTTGTGCTTCTATTCCGATTGATGGGATGCATCACGCCTCAGCCACAGCCAATACGTGTAACTTTGACTCTATTTTATTTGTTGTAGCTGCGGTAAAGTTCGCGTAATGCCAAGCATTAACCACGAGCGAATACTCAAATGGGGATGAAAATCGTCTTACCCACGGGGTTTCCAGCAGTAGTTAAAATGCCACTTGACGCCTTCCCCTTCTTTGTCACTTTAGTTACGAATAGTTTCCTCTGATTGGTTGTTTAGGACTCTCTCTCCCTCTTTATAACACCACGGGTAGAAGATAGGCAAACGCTGGGCAAATGGCCAGACGCTGGCAGCTCCCAAGTCGCTTTCCCGACTGCACTGCTGCTCTCCGTCGTCCGTCGATCGCCAAACTCCGCGTCATTTCCGTCCTCGGCTTGCCACAGGTTCCACCGATTTTTCCCTTAAACGCTCTGGCAGGTTAAAGGAAAATAAAAGATGCCTAACGAACGAACGGGCTTCGTGGCAGACACCGAGACGGTGGCCATGCTGTCGTGGTACGACCAGCCGCCTCTTCAGCGCAAGAATTCTCTACCTAACTGCAGAAGCAGCAGCCTAACATCAGCCACGGAGCGTCCGCGTGGCAAGAGCGCACCAGGAGTTTCTCTCTCTAACCCACGAAGTGCCAAGTGACAACACAACAGCAACAGCAACTGCAGTCACCAGACGTCGAGGCTTTTCATTGGCGCGCCCCCAGTCAGCACCGATCAAAATGTCGATCGGGAAAACCCGTCGCCGTCGCAAAGTGACGTTTAAGAACATGTACTCGCCCGACGTAATGCCTGCACCTACAGTGGAAAGCTACGACGAACTGGTGTTTAACGTGGCCGGCCTGTTCCACACCATGTCGTTTCTGCACGACCCGGAGGACTGGGGGAGGACCCTACCGACAGTATTTCCTCCTGCGAGGAGTACGACCCGGAGCCGCCGTTAGAGAGGTCGGTCCCTCTGATGATCGCCGAGTTTCTCTATCGCTCAGCCATGTACTTGGGCTATCGGGCGGGGAGACGCCGTGGCTGCCCGGGTTTAGAGAGGACAAGGGGTTTTCCGGCAACGACGTCAAGCGGTGGAGACGGTTAGCACACTTTGACTGGGAAAGCGAAGAGCAAGAGTTTCAAAAGAAACAGACCGAAGCCTCTTCACTACCATTTACTCGACCTCAGTTCGAGTCTGTGGACTCGACCACGAGTTCCCTAGACGCGAATTGGCACAATCACGTGCTGTCAAATATTGGGGCAAGTTTCCGTTTACGTCGACAGGAAAGCACCAACAGTGCGGACTCGGCCACCTCCAGATCCAGTCAGAGTCAGAACAGTTCTGCGTCGGCACCAGGAGGTGGTAAGACCAAGTTCCGCAGTGTTGTCTCCGGTTGGATCCACAAGCATCGACGTCATCACCACAGCCGCCACAGCGAGTCAGTGCAACAACAGCAAGAAGAACCTGAGCCGGAAAGTGAGAAAAGTGAAAAAGCGAAAACACAAAAGCAAACAAAAGCCAGTGTCATGGTTGAACCCGCCGCCAATTTCCAAGTCAAAAGATTTGGATCTGCTGGTGGACATCATCAACTCGTGCGTGTACTGCGGACAGTTTCAGTTCAAGAAGCGAGACATTGTGGCACTCTGCAATGTCAAGGTTTAGAAAAAGAGGTCCTGGCCGAAGGAAGACAGGAAGAAACAGAAGTTTTTTCAGTGTTTTTTAAGCGTTGTCATGCGCCTGGTGGTCGAAACAGTATGAGTTCGTGTAAGGCGTGAGTCAAACACAACAGTCTTTGTCATTAACGTCAACTGGTGGCACAAAACGATTTTAAAGACGTTGTCAACTTTTCCTTGTGTCTGATTTCAGTTTAATTGTCCTTATGACCGCCACTATCCAAATAAAAAAATTGTCGCTTTCGCTTAGATCCATCCGTCTTCCTCTACGATGAACTCGAGTCGGACCAGGTCGGCCACCTCGAGGGGCGTGAAAATCCTCTCCCCAAAGTTCACGCAGCAGTTCACGACGCCGCACAGTGTGTCGAATTTAGTGTTCGAAGGCACCTCCAGGTCTTCGTTATTCTCCCCTTCCGGTTCCTCCTCCGCCACACTCTCGCTCAGGGACCGGGACAGCGCCAAACTCTGCAGTCTCCTCCTCGGAGCCTTCGACTGCTGACTGTCGCTATCACTATCAGTGCCCTCTGTCACAGACGAACTGGTGCGAGACGAAGGCGCCTCAACATCTTTTCCTTAACCCCTAGAGCCGTCGCTGCCTGAGCCGTCGTGACTTCCTCCAGCGCCCAATTGTGTAGTGCAAGACGACGCCACATCCGGATTTCTCGTTCGAAATGTTTACCACATTGCCATGTTTCGTCCGCGTACCGTGCAGATAAGCCATCGAGCGTTCGAGGAACTCAGTCACTTTCGTGCTGGTCGGACGTTGGTCGTGGTTGGCGAATCGACACACACGCACGAGCACGTCATCATAACTCTCTAACATCGTGTAAGCACCAGGGCTGCCGTCATTCGGGTCGGGTGATACAATCATCAACTTTAGACTAAAGCGAGTGCGTTTAGCCACTCCAGGAGCTAAAACCTCTTCGGCAGGCACGGGACTGGGCACTTTCCGTCCCGAACTCGACCGACGTCGCAGTTCAGCTGCTTTCGCCTTAGCAGCGGCAACTGCAAATTTCCGCGCCTCAGAACTGCGAGAAAACTCGTGCGATCTTTCTGCAAGTCTAAATCCACATTGCCACGTCCACCAATGAGACGCGCTTGGATAGGTAATTTCCGCCAGATTTTAGAGATCAAATGCTCCGGCGCTTGCTCCATGAAATCCATACTCTGGGAACGACGATCCAGGCCACGAGTGGGGCGTTTCGTGTCTTCATAGTCGTCGTCGCTGTCAGAGTCCCACGTGGATGCGTGTGGCTTAACCACAACTTCGTCCTTTCTAGAGTGGGCCGCCGCCGTCATTTTAGCAAACTCTGCCGCTGCAGCTTCTTCTCGTTCTTTCTTTTTCGCTCTGGACGATGAGGAAAAACTTAGAGACATGCCACGTTCCTTTTTCACTTTCTTCTTGTCAGACTTGGATTTCTCTGGAGAAAAACTGGGTTGCTGTTGCGTGGATTGTAGTCTGCCGGTCGGGGTTGAGGATAATGCTGCAGACTGCTCCGACCTGGGCCACTGGTCCCTGACGGAAATGTAGGCGCCGACAGGTTAGAAATTGAACTGGTACTGGAACGGTAAGATGAACTGGGGTTCCCTTAACCGTGCTGTAGTTTGCCAGACTGTGACTGGCCGAGCGAACTTTTGTTCTGCGACTTGACGAGTTGGAGGAGGTCGCGGGTACGCCTCCAAGTGTGTTGCCCGGGTTTAGTTGAAGTCCCATGTTGCCGTGCACGCCACTGTTGCGAAGAACACGGTTTCCCATACACGGGACATCTCCTCCGGCGCTGACACTCCGTGAACCGAGTTTAGGGGTTGCGTCGGCAAATCGAACGACGTAGTGGAAAACGAAGAGTGAGGGGTGGAATTTCCACTGGCATTGCTGCTCGTCGAGTTGCGACTACTGCGACTGTGGTGACTGTTGCGGAGGCCGCCCGAGTTTCCACTGCTGCGACTGTTTCCACTGCTGTGACTGTTTCCCACCGCGTCAGCTGCGGGTTTAGATGAAACTTTGCTTTTGCTGAACAAACTGGTGCGACTGGGGGCTGTGTTAAAGGCCTGATTAAGTGTCTTGGTTAGGGAGTTACGCACTCCGCCCTCGGCTTCCTCCGATGTCTTCCTTGCTTTAGGTGTGGCAGCTGTCGCCCCGTAAGGTAGAGACATCACGACAGGTGCAGCAGGCTCTGATGAGGCTCGATGTTTGTCCTTCCATCCTGAGAAGGAGAAACTCGAGTGCCGTCCCTCTTTTTCTTGGGTTTTCTCTGGCAACAGCTTGAGCTTCGGCGGACAGTTCTTCATCTAACCCGGCGGCACTCATTCTTCCCGTAAACGAGAAACTACCACTGCGTCTGCCAGGGAAAATCTTCTTGATTCCCGAGTAAATATCCTTGGCTTGCTGTGACATCGTGTTCGAGGACTGGCAGATAAGTAGGGGGGACAAGTCTCTAACTACGACGCGCTTGTGCGTAAAGGGAAGGGTTAGATAGCTGCAACCACCGGTACAGCAGTATTAACGCCACTCCCTGCTGCCTGCTGCCTCTTTGAGATGTGGGCGTGTGGGGGACTCGCGCTAAGGGGAAGGCGCGGCACAAATCAGGGAAGGGCTGACTGCGGCAGAACCGACACACGTAGAAAAAGGAGGACGAAAAACAGGTGTGTTAGCACCTTAACGACAACAGACATTTTCACGAAACACGGTGAACAAACTCAGTAATGACTGCTGTTAGCCTACCACCATTACAACCGTGTCTTGAAAATGCGGCTAAGGAGGTGATGGGCCCCAGCTGACCTTTGACTGATCCGGCACAGGGATTGGACAAAAAACACTGAACCAATCGCAGCCTTGCAGTCAAAGGAAGCGCGCCTCGGCCTTTACATGCTTGCTTTTTCGTACTTGACCTCCTCGACTGATTGGCGCTCGAGCTCAGATAGCCACGGGAGCACTTGTGGGAGATTCTTCCCAGTCCCTGCATCTGATTTTTTTTGGTGGCCAAAGTTTGCCTGTAAGTGAAAATCTCCACCGAAGCAGTAAATTAGAACTACTATTTTTACAGGAAGCGAAAAAGTTTGGTGTCGCTTCGTGGGCATTCGAGCGTAGCCATTTTCGCACAATGCCGGAATCTTCTCACGAGGATGGGGAAACGAAGCGAGATGAAGTGTACCTTAAACATTCTATAAAAGCCGTATTCATAGAAGATAAAGCAGTTAAAGCGGATTTAATCGAATGGAAATCGCTCTCGGTATGCGAAAGGTTTTCTGACTCTCTGAGCTTGAAGCGTTGCACACCCGAATTGATTGATGCGGTCTGTCTCAATGAGCGTCGCACCGCATCTGGCTGGCTAGCAGCACCCGACGCTGTGATCAACTGTGACATATTCGTCACAAGTCGACGAGCGCGTTCGTTAATCCTCGTTGCACACACACCACTGCCGTTTGTGATTGAGGGACTTGGATGATTGACAAGTTTTTTCGGGGGCCTTGAACTGTAGCAGCTCGAGAAGCAGAAGAAGCAGAAGGACACGTAGACGCCACGCCAGCAGCAGGGAAAAACATTCACGGCTGTCGACAGTCGCGACCAGAGTGGTCTGCCCACTTTTCGTATGCGCCAGCGCTGCTGCACCGCAAGATGCAGCCAAGCAGGTTGCTACAATATGTCATTCATACAAGTTGCAGCTTTGCAAGTGAAGCGTTTCATTATTTTCCAGTCCTACTCCGGTAAGAAAGGTGGTTGTCAGCTAGGAGAGGCGAGGAAACGCAACAGTCCGCCAGGAAAACAAGTTTACCGAGGTGATGTACAACAATGGGGCAAACCATCGTGTCTTCCATGGGTAATGTATTAGCTAAGCATGCAAGTATGCATGGTGTAAACTGGATGGAGCCTGGCACCTTTAACCAACTATCTTCACGTAGTAACTTCACGCCAATTCGTAGTGCAACATGCAATGAACAATATTGAAGCTGCACTGGTTGATTTGTTGTGTAGTTATCTAATCAACGTATAAACGACCTGTTGCCACCTCCAATTGCAAAGTATAACCATCTTCAACGTCCGCGATTCCTTCCCTTGCACACACAACATCATTATCATGGGACCCAACGCGCCTGCTGCGGAACTCATACCAAAACTGCGCACCCATTCATTTCGAAACGAAGCTACGCTGAAGCTGGAGAAAGAATGCCGCGTATATTATAGCGTAGGGAAGTCGCTCGAGGCCCCAACCACTTCATGAAGCAGCTGCACACAACTGCCTCCGAAGACTGTTTTCCTTCCTGCAGACCTTTTAAAAGTTCTGTCACACGAGAGAATTGGTCGGGCGAGCGACTACCACTTCCCTGAAGAGAGCATCAAGCTACTACCGACACCAGCTAAAAGCCTGTGCAATCAGCAACCTAAGCGCGCTTCGGGGCGAAGCGACGCGGGGGGGCACGGCTCTTACGGGCCTCAATCGAACGTCCACGCACGATACGCTGGTGGATGGCAGCCTCAACGCAGTAGTAGTTCTTGATGTAGATCTTGGGCAGAGCGTACGACTCGTACACCGACGACTCCTTCAGGTCACGGATGGCCGACTGGTCCACGATGTTACTGTAATAAATAATAAAGATTAGTTAGATGAGGACACTTTTCTATGGAGAGGAGTCTATTGGCTGCTGTTGCTGCTGTTTTGACGGCTGGACGTACCGCACGACAAGCGCTTGATAGCCTTGTCCTTGGGGATGAGCTTGGCGGTGGACACGCAGTGCACACGCTTCACGTGGCCGCGGCCCTTCTTGTTACGTCCGTGGTTGCGGCGCTTCACAGTCATGATTCCTCCGTTCTTTTCTCCAAATTGACTGCTAGAAAGCTTGGGGACTGCAGACTCGAGCTCAGTGGCGCCAAAGCGCTGGCTGCCACCAACTTCGGCGACCCATACAAAGACCCAGTGAAAGGAACTAACGACCACGTGATTGGATGGACAAGATCTTTTTAGCGAATCAATGACAATACCTAACCAGATATAGTCATTATTTAATGTCATTCGAAAAAGGGAATGACGTTCTAATGAGGTTCACAGTACACTGCTTCAAAACAATACTTTAGCTGTTTACGGTACTACTCAAACATGGAGGTGTTTGCATGGCTACACACAAACCTCTTTGCTATCTATGGTAGAAGAAACAAAAGAAGCGATCGAAGAAGCTTGAGGTATGTCAGTGTCTGCACTGCAAACCCATCAATACATGTTATTTTGTTTCTGGACGTTGCTAAAAAGTGTAAGAGGATCTCGTCGTCCCCACCAGCCATAGCATAAGTAAGGTGAGAAAGTCACCATAGCTGACCATAGCCGCCGATTAACCTAAGAACCCTGGAGGCTGCTTGCAGATACTCCAACATGTTTACTTGAGGTGCTTCATGATCTGCGGGACCGACTGTAGAAAGTAACAGCAAAGACGTCAATAAGGAGTCAGCATCCTGATACCTAGCTTTAAAGGCTCCTGTATCTCAGCATGGCACGTACGCATTTGTCGATGCAGTGCAGGTAGTCAAAGTACTGGCCGTCGCAAGCGCCGACGCCCTTGGCCTTGACGCGGTCCAGGCAGGCCTGGTAGGCGGAGAACGCCTGCGTGCGCTTGGGCTCGCATGCTTCGCGGATCGCGGGCATCACGCAGACTGGCTCTTCGTCAGACTGTATGGAGAAGATAGAGCATAGTATTGTTAGATATATTGTGGTGATGGCGCTGATGCAGTGACTGCTGTTCGCACCATTCTCGACGGCTTTCGGGGGACGGTGGTAGAACTAGCGACGTGTCCGTGGAAATGAACGGCTGCCTCACGATTGAGCGGGGGCTGAAGTGGCGTAAAGTAGCTCAAGACGCATATCTCTCGTTCCTGCGACTTCAAAATGAAGTAACATGGACCACCGAATTCGACGTTCTGTGATTAGTTAATAAAGGATATTTCGTCCTATATAATTGGTTGATAATATAAGTAATGATCTGATTGGTAAATATTGCTTCCCACTTTCAATTGGCTAATATTGCGTCGGTGGTTTGCGGTCCTGCGAGGCCCCCTCGCTTTGTGGCCTCAAACGCTCCGTCTTCGCTTCTGTTGTGTCTGTGGCCATGCTCTCTCGCAGTGTGCGTGCTCTCCGTGTCGGTGCCGCGACGCTCCGCTCCCGTCAGGCTGGCGCCTCAGCTGTGGCGGGCCTTCACTCCTCCAGTGCCGCAAAAAGCAGCTTCGTGCAGGTAAAATTGACCGACATACGGCTGTCTGAAAGAACTGCACTTGTAGACCGAATTTGCAGAGCTAATGCCTCGTATTTTACACCTTTTACGGTATCAGCACCGCGACACGGAGGACAACAACGCCGACACGCCGTTTGACTTTACACCGGAGAACTATGAGCGTGTGCACGCGATTCTGGATCGCTATCCAGACAACTACAAGACGTCGGCCATCATCCGCTGCTGGATTTGGCCCAGCGTCAACACGGCGGTTGGTTGCCTCTGGCGGCCATGAACAAGGTGGCGCGTATCGTGGATGCCAAGCCCATTCAGGTTTACGAGGTGGCCACGTTCTACACCATGTTTAACCGCGAGAAGGTGGGCAAGTACTTCATCCAGCTGTGTGGCACCACGCCCTGCATGATCTGCGGCTCCAACGACATCAAGAAGGCGATTGAGGATCACTTGGGCATCAAGGAAGGAGGTATGTGGACGGGTGTAGACTTTTGCAAGAAATGAGGAGGTTTGCAAGTGCTGATGTTTTTTATTGTTATTGCAGAGTCGACGGAGGACGGAAAGTTTACGCTGCGGGAGGTGGAATGTCTGGGCGCGTGCTCTAACGCCCCGATGGTGCAGATTAACGATGATTTTTACGTGAGTGCTGAACAAAAGCTGGTTCTTTTATCGCAGTAGGGACGTTGTGCTGATTTTTATTGATTGTGTTTTGCAGGAGAATTTGACCCCTGAGACGACGCGTGAGTTGCTAGACGCTTGCAAAAGGATGCACCACCTATGATGAACAAGTGGGGCAGCCTGCCGATGAACAACCAGTTGTCGTGTGAAGGCCCGCAGGGCAAGACCTCTCACGTGGGAGAAGACACCTGGCCCAGGCTTCCGGATGCGTCCGGACGATGAGCTCAAGCCCAAGATTAACCCCAAGGATATCAAGGACGCTATGCTCTACTAAGATGACAGTATCGGCTTCAGGATAAATAGCTGGAGCGCGGAGTGGGCGTTGGTCTTCGACGTAGCAAACTCACGTCCGACATACTGACGTTGCCACGTACTGGTGGAGCCTCGGCGGGTCTTGCTGGCCCTAATGTAACGATGGAAGGGCAAGTCTCACACAGTAAAGGCCGAAAAAAAATCTGTGAACACAAATGGTTGAGTATTAGTATTAAGTCAAGGCAATTAAGGCAATTAAAGGCAATTTGACCTGGTCAAGTTGAAGTGTCCTGCGCCCGTCTCTGATTGGTCAGAAATCAAACCCAACAATTGGTCTCCATTGATATCGCAATGGCGAGGTGCGATGACCGCGACCGGAAGCGATGTCGCTCTCGCTCTCGTTCTCGTTCTCGTTCTCGCTCCTCTCATCACCCCACTACTCGTCACAAGCTTCTCCTTCATCTCCTCGATGTCGTCGCCGCTCCCGACCAAAATCCGCGGCTTCTAGTGCCCTCAGTACCCCAAAGGAACCTCTGCCAGCTGCGCAACACCGAGAGGAGCTTCTAGCGGCTCTAAAAGACCACCAAGTGGTCATTTGCGTAGGAGAAACAGGATCAGGGAAGACGACGCAGATCCGCAGTTTTACACCAATGTGGTGTCTACACAGAGGGAGAGGGGGCCAATTGTGTGGCCATCACTCAGCCCAGAAGAGTCGCCACTGTGTCTGTGGCTCAACGTGTTGCAGAAGAGATGGACACTCGAGTGGGGGGAGATGGACTTGTTGGCTATTCAATCAGGTTTGATTCCAGATGTGGGGCTCAAACGAGGCTGAAGTTCCTCACAGATGGAGTGTTGGTACGGGAGTGTCTGCGAGACCCACTGCTGAAGAGCTACAGTATCGTCATGCTGGATGAAGCTCATGAACGGAGTATCCACACAGATCTGCTGTTTGGGTTGTTAAAGAAGGTGACTACTCAGCGCTCGGACTTCAGACTGTTGATCTCGTCCGCGACGTTGGATGCTGAACGGTTTGCAGAGTTCTTTGGACAAGTGGAAGGACAGGGGAAGAAGAAGAAGACTAAGTCATGTCCTGTTGTGAGTATCCCAGGAAGAGTGTTTCCTGTGGACATTTTCCATTCAAAGCAGAGACAAATTATGGGACATCGGGGGCCATTGTCGACGTACGTACAAGCTGCGGTGGAGACGACACTGCAAGTACACAATAGCGAGGAACCTGGGCACATTCTTGTGTTCCTCACTGGTCAGAGGGAAATTGAAGACGCGTGTGCACAGATTCGCAAGCTTCATCGGGAGCAGCAGAAAGGTCAGCGAAGAGAAGATCGGGACGCATTGGAACTACGTGTTCTACCGTTGTATGGCGCACTGCAAGGTCGTCGACAGCGCGAAATCTTCGACGCCGTACCGATGGATAGAGTACGCAAAGTGATTGTAGCTACCAACATCGCTGAGACCTCCTTGACTATTGACGGCGTGCGATATGTTGTAGACTGCGGCTTCACAAAGCAAAAAGTATACAACCCTGTGCAGCAAATGGAGTCACTTGTGGTAATACCCATCTCGAAGGTCTCAGCGCAGCAGCGTGCAGGTAGAGCAGGCCGTACCGCACCTGGGAAGTGTTATCGCCTTTATAACAGGACATCGTACGAGGACATGGGCCAGGAGACAGTGCCTGAGATCCAGCGCACTAATCTGGCCAATATCGTATTGTACCTGAAGTTACTGGGCATCCAAAACGTGCTTGGGTTCCCGTACCTCGACCCACCCGACGAAGACTCTCTCGTGGACGCGCTCAAGCAGCTCTATGTACTCGGTGCGCTGGATGCCGCCACTGGAGAAGCTACGCCACTGGGTAGGCTGATGGCTGCCTTCCCGCTGGAGCCTAAGCTCTCACGCGCTCTGGTAGAGGCACTGCTGTTGAACTGCAGTCACGAAATGACACAAGTGGTCGCCATGCTTTCTGTAGAGAATGTTTTTGTCGAGTCTCACCGAAGTCACAAGCGGCGATATCGTGATGAGGATAGAGAGAGTGATGAGGAACCGGGCTGGGAGCAACGCATGCAGGCGTTGAAGGAGGACGGATTATTGAACGAACATGGAGACCAACTTACGTACCTCGCTCTGTTAAACGCATTCGAGTCTGCATCACTCAAAACCCAAGGCCACCGCCGTGATATAGAGCGCTGGTGTGAGGATCGACAGCTAAGATTGCGTGCGTTGACGATGGCCAGATCCGTTGTAAAGCAACTACGCGACATTATAGACTCGCTGTCTCGTCACGAAATCGATACTCTCAAAGGAGCAATGCTGATCGATAGACAACAGGACATCTCGTTAGAAGACCGTCTTCGCCGAGCACTCTGTGCAGGTTTTTTCATGAATGCTGCTCGTAGATGCACAATGGAAACTGTATATCGCTTAATGCACCACGACGACGATAAGGCGGCCCAGCTCGTGCAATTCCACCCGCTTTCGGCGATGAATTATGCGGCACCACCTGAGTTTTGCATCTACCAGGAGCTCGTGGTCACTAGCAAGCCATTCCTGCGGGGTGCGTTGGCAGTAAAGCGCCGCTGGATTGACTACTACAACAATGGCAAGTTAGACGTCTCGGTGGCACAGCTGTACGCCCTCTGTGGATGCAAGCCACCAGCAGCTGAGGAAAAAGAGGATGCGAAAGCTAAGACTGTAGTGAGTATTCCTGCAAGTAGTTCAGCTGCTGTAGAATTCAAGCCAACTCCAGTAACTGTCGACGCCGTCGCCGCAGCTCGTGCCCGCTTCCTGGCGCGCAAGAAACGCTCTTAGTGAGCAGTAAGTGAGTCACTGTTGACACAACTTGATCAAAACACGCATCTTGATTCCCTGTATCTTACTTTGCCTGCACACCTAGCTTCGCAACGACGAGTTCTCTGGTCGTTGTGGAGCCGGGACCAATCTCCACACCAACTCTCCCTCTCCTGCCTGTCGTATCCCTTCCTACTAGTTAGTGTTGGTCTATTGAAGCACGCAGTAGCTCTGCGCGTCTGAGGCCTGCTTGACCTGCTCCAGCCCTTGTTGGGTCTGCTGCATACTCTCATGCACATGGGTCTCAATATCATCAATCGCTCCCTGTTGATCCTGCACAATTGCTGCCAAGTCTCGGAAGATTTCATTGACCTGCGCCACACTCTGGTGGATCTTGTTAATGTCCTGCTCCCGCTCCTCGATGAGCGCTTCGTTGTGCGCGATCTCGTTCTCCAGTTCCGCAAACTCAAAAACCTGTCCCTGATGTTCCGCCACAATACGACCGTCCTGCTGCTGCTCACTAGCGCCTTCTGGGCCTCCTGTTCCCGCGCCGAGACCCGCAGGACTGCGGTCTCCAGTTGGGTTGAAATGGCTTCAAAGTCCTTGCAGAGCTTGCGCTTAATGAGCGAATTGGCGGCGTCTGCAGGCACGCGAGTGAGCGCCTTGGCGATTTCCTCTTGTAAAAGGCAGGCAAATCTGATCCGGTCGTGTAGATCTTCGTCTACGGAGCCGCTGGCGGTGGATGCGCGCTTGATAGCGAGTACTTGGCGTTGGAACTGTTCGAGTTTGAGAGTCGCCCCTTCTACGGCTTGTCTCGCTTGAGCGGATGGTAGAGCGAGTGATCCTGTGTTTGTTCCATTTCTGTTGTTAGTGGGGGTTGCTGTTCCTCCAGTTGCAAAGTCTGCGAAGCTCATGTGGTCTAGTTGTTGTCTTGGGAGTAAAGCGTCGCTGTCCGCCTGCTGGGGTTTTCTCTGTGGTGGGAGCTTTATGAGGTGAAGAAATCGGCTGTTTTGGCCAATCTGAAGATCATTTAAACGAAATAAAATACTTTTAATTCAAACGGAACATCGCAAATGACATGGACGCGAAAATCACATCGTAGAGGCGCAGAGCAAACAAAGGAGAAAACTCCGACAACAAAACTAACTGAGCACGAGTCATCTTGAAAACAGTGCAATCCTCCATAGCAATTGCACTCACTTGGCGACTCTGACGACTGAAGAAAGAAACCTCACCAAACAAGGAACCAGAAACCACACTCGACGTTGCGTCAAACTCTGCATTCTTGTCATCTCCAGTCACACCAAACGCGACTCGACCACTGGAGAGCAGATAGAAATGATCTGCGGGCTCTCCGACTAGGTAGAACGTATGGCCTAGAGGCACCTCACACTGGTGAAAGAACTCGTCGACGTTGTGCACAAGTAGAGTATCAACAGATTCACCCATCAAGTGGTACAGCAATTGGTTTAGAGTCTCGTTGTGGTGACTCAGACGCCGTCCTGCAGACGTGAGGCTACTGGTACGAGCCAACACTTGGTTCTCGCAGAACTCGAGAGCTGCTTCGGCATCTACGAAAAAGTTTTCTTCGTCTGCAATCCCATTCTTCAGCAGTAACCTACGGATATTGGGGCATGCGTCAGCGAATACGACGGTGATGCCTTGGTTCTTGCAGTACTTTGCAGGATTAAAAAGGCACTGCGCGCAGCTGTCGAGTCCATCCTGGAGACGCGACTGAAGTTCATGACAACGAACTCCGTCGGTGGCGCATTGGCATCCGGTGCAGGACTCCCATCAAGACACTCAACAGCGATATCAACCTCATTGGACGCCGCGGCACACAAGACGTTCGAGTCGTGAGGGGTCCCCACCCACTTGTCTTCAGTGACAGGGCTTTGCTCTTGCGACTTGCGGACGTAAACAGCCTTCTGAACACTCTCAAGAATCTGCACTGACGAACCAAAGAAGAGGTTGCCGCAGAACTCGAAATGCACGACGGCACCACGCTTTCTGGCGAGTGTTTGGTGCTTTGCTAAGTCCCGCACAGTAGCAGAGGAGCGTGGGCAATTACTCACGACGGACTCTTGTACATATTCGAGCAAGAAGTTGAGGATAGCGATACCCACGCCAACCAACATGCCCACATCTAGTGAGATTAGGTTGATAGCGAGGAAGGACAACCACACCACAACGCACTCGCGTAGAGACATCTTGTGATACGCCAGCACGAGCCACTCCAACATGAGGTCTAGAGCCACGAAGATGAGCGTTGCCGCTAAGAAGAACCTCGGCACGTAGCTCATGACAGATACAGGGACAGCCACGATGGCAAGCTCGGACAGAATCACACAGACGCCAACGATACGAGAGTTTGTCTTGGAGCGGCAGGTGAAAATAGTCTGCGAGAAGATGTAGGAGCCTGTGTAGCCGCCCAATAGGCCACTCACGACGTTCGACCACCCTACGGTCTCGAGTTCGTGGTTGATCCTGAGTTTGCTACCCATGTCAATCTCGATGGCGACAACGTCGAGACTTGAGGAGAAGGCCACGATAAACACCATGCCGACCCACGTCACGATCTGCTTTGGCACTTGGTCCCAGTGCACCAGAGAGAAGTCGAAGAGGTTGATCAACTCCGATATACTTGCAGACTCAGCGATCGGATCTACCCAGCCGTCATCGCGTGCTTCGTCAAGAGAGATGCTGCTAATTGCCAGTACAAGAAAGAAAAAGAGCGGCATGACCACAATTGCTGTTGAGAGCGCGAATGGGCTACGGAATTGCTGTGAAACGAGGAGCAGCAGAGCACCACCCACGACACCAGGCAGACAGAGTAATACGTTGTGAGCATTGTCTAAAACCTTGAGCATCGATGTGAAATCGTTGACCACGTGTCCCGTACAGAGAGCAAGGCCGGCGTAGAGACAAAATAGTCCGATAAATGCCAAGTATCCACCGATTACAGGCATGGGCAAGTAAGATGCGAAAGCAGCAAGCTTCAAGCGCCCCATCACTACGAGGCACACGCCCAGTGATGCCGTAGCGATGCCGATGGTAACAACAGTGGTGGCCACCTTTGCTTCTGTCGACACGTCTTCTCCAAGTGAGTTGCAGATGGAGGTGGCCATCGTACTGAGGAAGATGAGACCAGCATCCTGAACTTGACCGATAGCAAACGGCAGCGAGCTGAGCAACGTGAAGATGACTTGATGCACTGCGCTGGAGAAGACGACAAGCTTGGACAGTGCCGGCGTGTAATCCGTGAATGCTGGGTGGCTGAAGATGATGAGGGCGTAGCCATACATGGTTGGGATCGTCCGGATCGAGTTGATCACGCCGTACAGCAGCGCGTTTGTTAACTTGGCCAACTGGTGTGCACTTGTTAGACCATCGTGTTTGCAGGTGGTGGGCAATACACCAGCACTACCCAGTAATGCCTGCAACGGGGAATCAATTACAGCCTTTTGGTTGTTGCCGGACGTGAAGGAGGTCACGGAGACCATGCCTTGGTCATAATTCATTGGAGCCGCAACAGGAGGTAGCCGGACAGTATATCACGGACGACAAAAAGTAGAGTGGGGATCTGGTCTCCAATAATACTATCCGAGCTGCACGACAGGTTGGCGGCACAGCATTGCAATGTGAAACTCAGGAACTGCGATTTGTCTCCGTACGTATGCACGTAAAGTACTGTCGAGCAGTGGCAATCACTGTTATTGATTCCGACGGCGCACATTGTGCGTTGAAATCCTAAGACAATTATGAAGAGCCGGTGTGTGGTGATGATTGGTCGTCAATGTACGGCCGTGGGTGGCATCGTATCCTGCTTCGTCTCACAACGTCAAACATCGGACAGAAACGTCGCAAAACCTCTAACACCGGCACATTGCTTCCCGTTATGCCCTCCAGATGGCACGTCAGAGCTGTTCTTGGCTGCATAGCCAGCCACTTTGTTAAAACACCGGTCTTAAAGCCTGATGCGCTCTCCGTTGACGCAACTTCACCAACTGCACGAGGATCCCAAGCCAGCCTTTACTCACAAGATTACTGTATACCGCCATCGCCAACAACAACAAATAAAAACACAACTGCTTCTTTGATGTTTGAAGTCCAGTCTTGGCGCTGCCTGGGCAGTTTATGACACAAAAGACGGCATAAACCACAATCAACACACCGCAACACGTGAACCTCTATCTTAAAAAAAATCTAGTGGATAGAGCTGCGAAGATAAAAAGCACATGCCGAGGATTACGATTGCTGTGAAAGGAGATTATGCGCTGTGCAAATCATAAAAGAATTTCATAACCAAAAGTGCTATGTCTCGAGAGTAGGGTTGACAATTGAATGGCACGGTTAAATTGGCTGCTACTCAAAACAAGCTGCTTTACCGGTATCTCACGGTATGATTCGTTTAGATTCATACCGTCCAAGGAAATAGTTCAACAGCCGTGATGTAAATGACAAATATAGTTCTTACAATCATTAACTACTCCTCCTACACAATAACTTATCGCGACTCAAATCTCTGCAGGCTTGCCCTAACGTCTCCGACACAGCTAGCACGTTGAAGATCGCTAGAATATTCACGAACGGTATGCATGTGCAGTCGTTCAGAGCGTCCGACACGCACACCCACGATCAAGTTGCACAGCTACTTGATGCCGATGCACTGCGACGAAGCGTTAGCACGGATTATCGACCGTCATCCATACCGATGGACATCGCCACCATGTCCGCCAGACCCCACAGAATCATGTTACGAGCACCGAAGCAGTTGGCCAGCACACCTGTGAAGAACGCAGACCAGATATTGATGGAATTGACGATCAGCGTGCCCACGTGCAAGTCCGAGATACCAGCGTCCGAGAAAGTGCTGCCGGAGTAATGGAACACCAGACAACTGGTGCGCGTACGACAGCAGGGTGCAGTCCAGAAGTTGCATGTGGTACCGAGGAGCGAATATCGACTCCTTCGGCACAGCGCCGACCAGACCCACCTCCGCGCAAGCTTTGTTCATCTCCAGTTACGACAGAGTCGTCTGCACGTGCTACTCATCGTACAGACGAGCGAGCACCTGCTTCGCTTCCTCCTTGTGGCCTATTCTGCAGTATCCTTGCGCGGCTCTCCACGCACCAGAAAGATTATCGCCAGCACAACCGGGAACGTAGCCAGGTAGCGCCAGCGGCTGCTCGTGTTCGCAAAGAAAAACGTAATAGCCGGAACCAAGAGATCGTCATGAAGATCTCAAGGCCCAAGGTGTTGCGCATGTGCGGCGGCGACAGCTCGTTCACGTAGTTACCGATCGTGGACGTGACCATACTCGACGAGATACCGGCGATCAGACGGTTCACCACACGTTTGATACTGCAGCCTGCACCGCATCGCCCACGATCATGAACAGATAGTTACCCATCAGGGCTTTCTTGCCACCGTACTTGTCGATGAAGTGGCCGCAGCACAGCGATTCCACCATGGCACCGAAAAGCCACGCGTTCACGGCGAACGTCCACTCCAGCTTTGAGTGGCCGGGGAACATGAGGCACGTGTTCTCCGCCACGGGACGCGCATTGCACTCGTCCGTGCCGTTGCACTGGGACAGACTCATCTGCGACGTCGATCAATCTCTCTGAACGGGCGTAGCCTCGACAGCAGCGCGCTGGTGTACAGGATCATCTTGGATTTGATGAGATGAGCAGAGATCATAGCAACCACATCAGGAACTGGTGTTGAGGGTGTACAAGATGATTCAGTCCAGGAAGCAAACCTCGAGTGGTATGGTTGCTGTGAGCATGGCTACATACGAATCACCATATAGTGCTACCGGGAACGCGCCTTGGTATTCGTGCCGTTGGTGCCAAGAGCGTAGCAGCAGCTCCTCTTACCTCCTCTTGCATTGACAAGTAGTCTGCTTCAAAATATTCTTCAGAGTAGAGTTGAAGACCTACCCTTGTGGCTGCACTTTCGTCTTCATTATCGCTCGAATCATTTTCATCACACGCCTCAGGGAATAGTTCACACAAGCTGTGATCCATATTGCTGTTTTGTGCCATGTTGCAGTAAACGAAGACCAGTTTGTTCACACGTTCTGGGGAGAAGATGTTGGAATAGACAAGATGCGCTTTGCGAACGTATTCACGCGTCAATAGTGTTTCGGTGTGAGAATCCACCACTTTAGCGGGCTAAAGCGCGCGTGCTTCCGCCTTTGCTCATCACTCCACTCGACTTTATCAGCGCCAAAATTCTGCAGTTTTTTAATGAAATTCATCTTCTTCGGCAACTGTTACAAACCCCATGTCCATCGCAAGCTTCGTTGCCTTGTTAATGAGCTCGGTCGAACCTCCATCTTGGTCATCAAGCGACAAAGAAAAGCAGCAACTTTAGCAACTTTAGCTGCTAGTGTACATATTTTGTTGCGGCATTTGCCAAGTATCATGAGCATATCTTGCTGTACTGTTGTGGCACACCCTCCAGGGGGCATTGTATCATAAGCCAGTCCGATCTTTAAAAACGTGCCAATTTAAAAGCGTCCTTCACCACGTTTTAGAAATAGCTCAGTTGAAGGATATCCTTCATCACTAGATTCTTTCCGAGTACAGCACACTCGGGGCACGCGACCCTGGACGCTTTGCTATCACCATATCCCACGCTTTCCTCTTGTTCTTAGCGTTGTCTGTTACGAGAGCCGTAACTACTTCATGCCCAGCCAGGTCATCAACCTCCACAGTTGCAGTGAGGATTGAATCCGCTATGTATTCATTGGAATGAACCTCAGCAGCTGTGTTAAATGATTTCAAAAAACAGAAGGAAAGCGTGGATTGATGAGAACAAAATTAATGATGTTGTCTCCATTCTTGCTGGACCATTCGTCCGTCACGATAGCCATGTTTTCTGCCTCCTTCAGTATCAAAACCACACGAGCTTTTTCACGTTCATAATTAGTGTTCAATAAGCGACCACCAAGCTGTTGGCGAGAGGGCAACTCGTAGTCAAACGCTGCTCGAAAAAAGGGTCCTCAACCACACAAAATGAAACTCCAGTCGCGTAAAATCCCATCGCCACACGCAGAAAATTGCCTTCGTTTCTTTTTTGTATGTGACTGTCTTGGTGTTCGTGCTGGTGATGATGGCCGTGGTGCTTTTGTGTGTTTAAAGGTGTATCTCGGCTATGGCTGCTTGCGACCACGCGGGTATATTTTAGAACTCGTCCAGCCTAGGGATACCGCGATCAACATGTATGCAAAGCCTGCAACACCGGTATGTCACTTCATGCCAACATTATCAACGTCAAGAACGCACTACATGTATTACTACTTGTACCTTGCAACAGCGCTGTAGAAAGCGTTCCTCAGTAAAAAATATTGTTTCGCTAAAAACATCGATCCCCTCAAGCGCCAGTGCTGCTGCGTCCAATGACCCGCACAAGTACTGTGGATCCATCGAGTGAGGAATGTGTCAACTCGTAGTCGTCTTAAATACATCCTATCTATTAAATGACTACACTAACTTCAACGTCAACATGATTGCACTCATTGCCCACGCCAACTGCTCACGCCAGGTCTGATACACTCAGTTGGCTGCGTGTTGAGTTGGTCGAAATGAGCCGCTGGTTGAACTGAAGTAGAATTGGCTGCGGATTGCGACCTGCTTGTTCCAGATCACCGTCCTCTGTCGTATTGGACGATGTACCAGACATATCCGTATCGGTCGAATCGCCACGTTCGCGTGCCAGCTCGCGTCGAGCAGCTTTCGCAGCGGCGGCATTCTCGCGTAATGCAGCTGCAGCTTGCAACACAGGACTGAGACGTTGCACGGACTCGAACATAGTCGCGTTCTTCGCCGGTCGGTTGCGATGCTGTCGGTGGTAGTATTCCTTCGGGATAGCGATGATCTCGCGCAGTTTGGACTCGAACCGCCGCTGATACCGCACCGGGTCGATGGCCGATAGACCTTCACCATCCTTCTGCTGGATGTCCACCTTCCAGAAACGCTCGAGCTTTTTCTGCAACGTCCACGTTTGCAGGATGTCGATGATACCGACGTAGTAGTAGCCAGGGCCGAACACGCGCTTGCTCTTCCGCATCGATCGCTTTGGCCGTGGATCTCCACCTGTAGATGGGTACCGCGACTGACCAAGAGGGTCTTCTTTCAGCTGAAACAGAGAGTGCACACTCGGCGTTACACTCATGCCAAGCTTGTTCGGACCGTTAGCTTCCTCAATGTGCTTATGCACTGATGATCCGTTGCCAGAGCTCGAATCGGTGGAAGACTGCCAATCGGAGGATGACGCAGAGATAAAGCTGTCGTCGAGCAAATTGTTCGTGCTGCTAGCGTTGGTGGCGGTGTTTGCCGCCGTATTCGTAGCTGTGCGCTCGCTCACACCTGAGGCTTCGGCTGGCCCCGAGGGTTGATCTACAACAAACTCGATGTCCATAACACCCAGGAGCAGGCTGTAGTCCATAATCCCTAAGTCACAGAGGAAAAGTGAGTCGTCACGTAGTTGTTCAAATAACTCCACTCCTTCTTCGGTGCCGATTCGCATCCGTGTGCGCAAATCGTTATCCTTCAGCACAACATTTGGCTCGTGCAGACCCACAACATTGGGGCATTGCAGGGAGCTCTTCTTCGCACCATACTTGAACATCATAGAACAATGGCGGCACTTGACCTTAGCACCACGTCGCGGACGCTTGTAGCTACGGTTTATCCATGAACCCTTGATGTCGAACCGGTGGTGAATCTGTACACCCTCTTCCATCACATCGAACAGGTTCTCCATCACGACAAAGTAGAAGCGCTTATCGTACATGGTGATCTTGAAACATCCGTAAAACTTGGTAATGAGCGAGCATGGGTTCAGGGTCAGGTATTCAACATACTTTTCGGCGATCTCGCACAGGAAGCGTGCTTCTTCTTCGGCCATTGACTTCACAATGTACTTCTTGTCACCACTGAAGAACATGAATGCGCCGCTTGCACCTTCGCTGATATTGGGTTTAGTGCTTGTCTGGAATGACCGCAAAAATCAGCTGCCTTGATCCCGTAGGCCTGACGCAGCTCTGCAAACGCCTGCGGTTTGTATGGCGTGAACCGAATTGACGCTGTCGTAGTCCCCGGACTGGAATTGGTGACTGAGGATCTGAGGTGACAGCTGTTGACGCAGACGAAGGGATGTCGGGACGTCCCAGGTTCGGCTGCTGGTGTAGCGACCGCTGATCTTGAGGAATATCGAAACTGTAAGCCTCGCCGTCACTTTTCTTCGCGCGTCGTCCCTCTGCGTCAGCACTACTATTGCGTTTAAGACCAGCGTTGATTGCTTCCTGAATCGTGCTGAGCACTCGGTTTTTCCGCCCGCTTGGCAGCACATTACTAGCACCTGTTGCTGTCGTTGCAGCCTCACCAAAATCCACGTTATTGTCCTCACTATCACTGGCACCCAAAACAAGTTCCTGTGTAGGAGAGCGATCGCGTATACGCAACAGTTCTTCCTCAGAGAGCTGCACGGAACGCGTCATGCCTTCAATGGTGAAATAAATGAGTTCTTCTTGGAGTGCTGTGTTGAGCTGCGCACTGAATTTCTTATCTGCCGAGTCCGACGAGAACTTGAGCCAGTTCTCGCGTATCAGTCCGGGTGGGTTGATCATGAACCACACAAAGTAATCAACAACGCCGCGAGCTGACAGTGAGAATGTGAAGGCGCGGAAAACGCGACTAGGTTGATCCTTGCTCGGGGCGTCGTACATTGTACGTGTCTGGAACGAAAAAGCGTACCAAATAAATACGATGGTCCAGTAGATGGTGTAGCTCGTGATAGATAGTGCTCCGTTACGCAGCATCTCACGCCGAGTCTGCAACGTGTCACGCAGCCCAGAACGAAGCCGCTTCACACCAAACACGAGCACCGCGACCCCGGAGACGTAGAAAACAATCATCCACATGTAGAAAAGTATCCAGCTGCCGCGGTTGAGGTGGAAAAAGTCACGCTCCTGTGGTTTATCCGAGGTTTTCCTCTTCGTCCAACAGTAGTTTCCGTCGGCGATACCATGAATCCCAGGTACGAACGCTGCAAAGATCCCTGTCAATACTCCAACCGAGTACACGAGAGTCTTGAATTTCCTGCGGTTCGCCTTGACGCTCATGAACGGGTTCGTAAGGGACCAGTAGAGGTCTACAATCTGCGCAAAGTACCAACAGTCGCTCGACAAGTACAGGAACTGCGTCACCCCCGACAAGTATGCACAGGAATCTTCATCGTTGACTTTGTAGACCCCCATATCCAGCAGCAGCGGGTCCAGCAAGAACCGCAGCGCTAGTAAAATATCCACCACTGACTTGTAGTAAATCAGCGTCTTTGGATGTGCTTGGTAGCTCTGCACGCCATGGTACGTTACGAAGATGCAGATACACAGGATGAGCGTAGCCAGTGATCCGAACACGAGTCCCGAGTCGATCACGTAGCCATTCAACGAGTCTATTGTCTCTGAGAGGATCACCATGAGCAGCAGCAGCACGACGCCGAAGCCCAGTACAATGTAACCTTCCTTCGACCAGTTGCTAAAATCCACTTCAGGTTTGAGGATTTGCCCAAGGTTTTCTTCCATTCCGCCTCTCTCGTCAATGACGTCGAGGTCAAACTCCTGGTTGGGGAGAGTTCCAGTGGGTCGTTGATAGGCTGCCCTCGTCCAATGACTCCGAAGAAACTCTCTCTCAGTCCCCCAACGTTGGAAGACATTCTGGATAGCACTGAGTCTCTCGTGGCGAAAGAACTTCTGATCGACGTCTTGCTGTTGGGAGGCGTCCTTCTGAACCTCAGACTCACACCAGTATCGCCTAAACCAGACCTGGCTGAGTCTGCCGATGTTCCTGAGTGATTGGAGGAGCTTAACCGCTGTCTCTGGTCTCTGGAAGTGGAGTTTAACACTGCATTACTCTCAATGGAGACACGACGAGTCATTCGAGGCTGCTGAGGGCTGTGAGAGGCCGCAAAGCCGATTTAAGAGGTGATTTCGACTTTGCAGAGGCTGGAGAGGTAGCAGAAGCTGGTGAGGTGTTGATGGCATTTACTGCAGGTCTGAGTATTGAATGCAACGGCGATTGAAGAGGAGATGGGGAGACGGAGAATGTCGACGTTCCAGTGTCCATTGCGGTGTTCGCAGAGTAATTGAAAGAGCGCGGAGACTGCGAGGATGAATCGATCGATATGGAGAACGCGGAGGTGTTGGCAGCGACGTCTGCTTCGGTCGTGCCAGGGCTCCGCGTCCTGCAGAGTCGGCGTCCGCCGCCTGCATGTTTGTTATTTCGATGGGTACGAATATGGAAATGAGATACAACTTTCAACTCAAGAAATTGGATTTTTCAGGTTCAAACGCTCAGGATTGGCTGAAATCGAAACCCTTGCTGCGAAAGAAATCAGACGATTTGGCGTGTTAAAACCCTTGCACATAGCTTCAAAGCTGAATAGTGAAATCAAGTGTTTTTCTCACGACAAGAGAATCGTGACGAGACAGGTGCATGTGTTGTTCTAAGGGTGTGGACCACCCGAATCGTACTTAATCGTTTCTTTTTACCTGACTTTTTACAATTGTAAAAATGTTTCCTTTAAGTACGAATGTGAATTGGCTGGCTGGCAGACTGCTCCACCCGCTCACTTGGGTCCAATACTCGCTCAGTCCGAATAAATTCCTTCCAAAATGGTGCGTTTTGAACCAGCTAGAGTAGTCTTCAGGACGTGCACAGGCATCTCTAGGACGAAAACAAGGGGTGCAACGCACACAAACATGCTCCCCATCGTCTTTGCCGTCTCTTCATCTTTCAATCAACTCGTCATTCACCCTGGAAGACATCGAAACTCAATGAAAAGACCAAAAAAACGGAATTTCTGACATAATCTTAATTCTTGCTTGCAGCCGTCGCACAAGACCTTCCGTACCAAGCGCATCCTCGCCAAGAAGGCCAAGCAGAACCGTCCGATCCCTCAGTGGATCCGTCTCCGTACTGACAACACGATCAAGTACAACGCCAAGCGTCGTCACTGGCGCCGCACCAAGCTTGGCCTGTAAGCTTTTGCTGCTGCTGAGCGATTGGCTGAGCTATTTGGCTGGCTAGTTGGAGTTACGATAAGCACATGAGGCTCATGGACCAGGTCTCGTCAGAGCTGCAGACACTGCAGTTTTGTTGCACGAGTTGAGTTTGGATTTTGGGTCCCCGCTGGAGCTGGCGACTGGACTACGGACAGGAAACAGCTTGTTAGCAGCGGATAACCAGAACGAATTCTCTTGAGAAGGACGCCTCGACTACTGCTACAGACTCCTGTTTTATAAATGACCTGCAACCTTGCAGTTTGCTGCTGGCTGATGTTGTTTCCCGCATGCAGGTTTTATAAGATGCTGACAGGACGACACAGAACCAGACTGAGTGAATGCTCTGTGGATTGGGCACTTTTAGATGGAGCTGATGCTCGCTACATGCAACATGCATTCGTCGACGACTGGACTAGTCATCGTCGTCGGCGTTCTTAGTCTCACCGTCGTCCTCGGCGTAGTCAGGCTCGTAGCGGTGCAGGCGATGGCGGAGATCACGCAGTTGCTCGTTCTTGGCGGTCACCATGCGCTTCATGGTCTGGAACTGTGACGTCTGTGCCACATGTTGCCGTCCGTCATCCACCTGCTTCTCTAGATCCTCCACATCTCCAGCACGCTCGTTAGCCTGCTCAGCTTGCGCTGCAGCTTTCTTTAGCGTGGGCGGCTGCTAGAGCCTCTTGTTCCTGCTTGGATGTCAATTTGGCTGCTCGGATCTCGTCCTCATGTTGTTCTTGTTCTCGCTGGAGTTGGTTCTCCAGCTTTGCCTTCGCGTCCGCGCCCGCTTGGGCCTTGACATTAGTCCGTGGCAGGGCTGCAATGGCTGCAGCCCCACGAGAGTCTCCGTTAATCCACTCGGACACACTGAGCTGCTCTACCTTTTCAAGCAATTCCTTGTCCTCGACCAAGGCGATGTCCAGGTCCAGGGCGAGGTCCTGTATGCATACAGACGAGTGAGCCAATGATCTACTGCAAATGGACCAAGCGTTTGTGCTTTTGACGTACACTGTCCTCAGCTTCGAGGAAGATCTGGCGCAGCAAAAGTGCCATCATGTTAATGGTGTCCTGAAGCTCACTGCGAATGTTGGCCTGCAAAGCATAACAAGGAGGACATCGATTAGGTTGGTGCACTCCATGTGGCTGAAGAGTGACGTTGCACCTTGACGGCGAAGCATAGCGATGTGACAGCCTCTTTAATGTCTTTCTGGCTGTAAATCTCTTCGGACGACAAGCGATCCGAACGTGTGTCTTCAAAATCAGCTTCGACGTTCTCTAAATGCGTTTTGAGACGCGAGCGGAAGAACTTGAGGAACTTGCTCAGCTACGCAAAAATGAATAAAGACAAATTGCCACATGAGACTTGTACCAAGACAACTCCAGGCTTCAAGCACCGCATACCTCTTCTTGGTGGTGCTCACTCACGCGTCCAGGCATGGCAGATCAACTCTCTCTGCGTTCACTCACAGGTTGTGCAAAGACTTCAGGGATCGATTGCTGCCAACCGACGCGTCGTTTGCCTCAGCTAAGATTTATTGCTCAGAATGAAGCGGTTTCTGGTCGTACATTGCATGGAAAGCTGCAGAGTCCTACACGACTAAGGTCGGGCGGTGCTGTTGAGATGGATCTGGCGTTTGTGTGGCGACTTCGGTCTTGTTCGAGTGAGTTGTAGAGCTTTTCGCATTGATGCATGAAGGCATGATCCGATTCCCGACGGTGAGCGCTGAAGTCCTGCGTGCAATATATCTGCCTGGCCACCCAACTCGGTCGATCTGACGTTACAGAGCGTGTCCGCAGGACCACAGCTTTCTTCTCCCAGAGTAATAAACCTTCTCCATTGTTGGTATGATCACCACCTAGCATCGACGAGAGGAGGTTGCTGTCATTCTCGGATTCTGTAGAGTTTGTTGCAGTTCCGATTGCATGCACTGACGGCAGACGACGTTGCTGTTGAGCTTCCTCGCGCTGACGACGACGGCGAGCTTTCCGCTTGGCGCCTTCTTTAGCAAGCTGCTCCCGGTACACCCGTTGATCTTCGAGCCGCTGCGCCTCATTGGCATCCGCCGACAAACGTGATCGGCGCTCTGCCTCCTGATCAATATATCCCTGCAGTGCCGAATGCAGAGCAGTATGGTCCTTGTTGGTGGTTGGAGTCTCAATGGTTTCCAATTCGTCCGCAAGTTCAGGGAACTGCCGTCAATGAACAACGCGGAAAAAGTGAGAAAACTCACCTTGCACGACGGCAATTAACTATGATAAATTTCTACCTTTATCTGGCTGAAGGTTGGAGCAGGACGGATCACGATAGCTCCTTTCTCGAGGAGCAAAGTTGCGAGCGCTGTGTTCTGGTTCTCGTAGGCGCACATGAGCGGCGAGGTACCTGTCTGCGAAATGTAGTGATCAGGAACATCAACACGTAAGCGAGAAGCTCTGCCAATTTACCTCTTGGTGTGATTGATATCAAACCTTGCAATTGATATTGACATCGGCACCGTGTTGAAGTAGCCAGGTAGCAACCAGAAGCAGATTGCGCTCACACGCCACGTACAGCGGTGTGTGATTCATCTACAAGACCGCGACGACATTAGTTGAGCAACGCACTACCAAGAAGCAAAACTCATTAAAACAATACCCACCACGTTGGCCTGGTTAATATTTGCCCCGAAATGCAGCAAAACCTCGAGCGTCTTCACATGTTGTGGACGGTCTTTCTTGCCCAGGGCACCTCTAACATTCGCCCAAAAACATTGCGGCATCGGTAACAATTGCATCGCTCAAACTCTTTTAGATGGCATTGTGGACTCACCTGGCCGTGCAGATCATGGGCGAATCACCTCGTTCGTCGTTGTCGGCTCCGAAAGCTCCTCCAAACGCCGTGCATTGGGGTCCATACCCTTCTGCAGGAGAGAACGAACTGTACGATGACGTCCTTGCGCCGCGAGAGCATGCAAAGCATCAAATCCCAGCTCCTGGTCTAGAAATCCGTACTGGATGTCGGCGTATCGCCAAATGAACGTACTCGCACCAGCTCCCATGTCGTCTGGGAAGCTGAAGACAATTGACTTGATACCGTCATAAGAAGTGTAGCCATTTCTGTTTGGACGCAGAATACTGCGTTTTGATTGGTTGTTCGCGTTCGTCTACAGACAGCATTTCGCTTGCATATTTTGTTTTATATTAAATATCTTATCCAACGCTCGTTCCCCATGCTTTACACATGGTGCACGCAATACCCACGACACAATTTACACTACCGATCACCTCAGTTCGTTCGACTAGAAATTCGACACGGATTCATCCAATGTGCCCCGTCTCATTGCATGGTGTGCCTCAACTTGTTGCGGAACTCTTTCTTCAGCGCCGATAGCACGTGGATATCGTCGTGCAGGTCGGCGATGAGGTGGTCCGGGGCCTTGCTGTCCTTACGCAGTGTCGCCAGGAGCACCTTCTTGCTATGCAGTGACTCGAAGATCACCTCGAAGTTCTGCAGCAGCAGCCCAAAGTACTTTTGCTCCGCCAAAGCAGCGCGCATCGACACGTCAATTGAGCTGTTGCTCGAGGAGGCTGTGTTGCTATCTTCGCCAGTCGTTTCGGAGTTCTCTGTGCTGTTCGCTTCAGGTGAGTGGCCACGTGAGTCGCCGCTACCTCTATCAGCGTTGTTGTTGCCGCTGTTCCCTGTGCCAGATGCCCTTGCCCCATCAGCACCTGCAGTGCCGTCGCTTGCGCGGTAAGCTGTGATAGCACGTGTATTGTTGTATGCACTTGCCGCGCCACCACTTCCCACCATCGGACCGGAGCGTTTGTAGCGTTTGTGGTTGCGCAGAATCGGAGGCCCTGAGCCCATCAGCGGCCCAGCTTGTTGCTGCTCATTGGCGATAGTCTCGGATGCTTCGCTTGTGCACTTCTCGTCAATGTATTCGTTCGACTTAATCAGATGCAACAGGTCAGGGCGTGCGTGCAACCGCTGATGCAGGTAGTACATCTGGCCGGCCGTCACAAAAGTTGATGTACTCTCGATCGTCCACTCCTACAAGAATGACGGCAAAGAAACACATAGAAGTCAGTACAAGTTGTCCCTTCACATGATACCCTTGGATATCTGCTTCTTCGTCTGTCTCTACTAATCATGGGGACATCACTCTCTACTGTACGCTCTTGGCCATAACGGCGTTCGAGATGAACAGTAATAGTGAATTGACCCCGACAGGCGGAAGCAATACGTAGTTATGCTCACTCTTGTTCATACCAGCAGCGGTGAAGACGAAACAAGTCTTCGTGTAGGCGAAAGAAAGCTCCTTCCAGATTTCCCACAGCTGCATGCTGCTCCATTTGAAGTTGCGCGAGTTTGTGACGTTGCTACCTGTGTTCGCAGGATCTTCCTCGCCGTTTCTAGCACCTGCTGATCTCAGCGGATGCTGGCGATGCAGCAGACCGATGTACATCTCTCGGACATCCACCCAGAACTGCCAACGCGACAGCTCGGCTGCCAGCCGGTCCACAAATTCGGTCGACAGCACCACGTCAACCAAACGGATCACATCCTCTGATGTCACTGGAACCTCCTTGTACTGCGATTCACTCTTGGATTCTTCATCCACATAATACCCTCTGCTGTTGCTTGACTTAGGCGGACCCGCGCTATCCCCACCGCTGGATGGAGGCGATGGACTTTGACTGCCGTAGTTGTAGCTCCGGGATCGCGACGAGTGTGGGCCATACTGCGCTTGTGTTGGCGGGGTAGAGTTGTGCTGGTCATACCTTAAGCGGTATTGCATGTCGGGGCGTCCTCCGGTCGAGCTGCCATCGATGCTTGCCTGTCGTGGCTCCATCCGTCGCTGCTGTTGTTGTGTCAACATATTTGGTGGTTGCGAGCCTACATTGCCCCCAGCAGCAGAGGCGTCTGCCATATTTTTCAGACGTTGATTGCGGTAGTAGCGGTACAATGCCTCAACCATCACATGTTTCTTGACATTCTTAAGACCACGCAGCTTGAGATGAGAACATTTTTTGCGGAGTTGCTTGGATGTCCACGTCTCGTACCTCGTGTTGTCACGAGGGTGGCGTGCCTCGCCTGAAGGCTTATACTGTAGTGGGTCCTCGCTAGGAGGCGCGCCGTACATTTGCTGCATCTGCGATTGTCGATGGCGCCCAGAGCTGTTGTTGACAGCTATGCTCGTATTGGTGGTATTGCTTGTGCCACGACGAGACCCCATTGTCGTTGATGGTGTTCCAGTTGGAGACCCAACAGGAACCCCTGCAGTGTTCTGCACCGGTTGTTGTCCCTGTGTCATTATCATACCTACGTTGGATACGATAGATCCTCCATTGCTTGCTGCACTTCGCGTATAGCCGTCATGGTTGTACGACGGTGAACCGAACGCCTGCTGCATGTGTCTCTTTAGGCTGCGCGAACTCATACTAGATGGAGTTGTCGTTGGAGCTACAGAATTCTGGGCCCAGTTCTCCCCCATCAAGGTAGGGAAGATACTGGTGAAAGATTGTGTTGGTTAAATGACGACCCTGTTGTGAGGCGACCACCTCCGTCGGAGAAGTACGGAGTCTGCATCTGCATCTGCATGGGCGGGGCGACCCTCCACTGTAGGCTCCTGCAAGGCCCTCACTTGGGTACAAAGGTCGTCTCCCCAAGGCTGTCAGATTCCGACCCCCTGCTTGCAGAGGTTGTGCCTGGCTCTGCGTCTGTGATCTAGTCGTTCCGCTAGTCGCTGGTTGGACCACCGACTGAGCGGCCGTCGTGCCTAAAGGTGGTCTCAGGACAGCAGGAAGGCGTCCCATTAGACTACCCGAGTCACTACTGGGACTCTGCTGTCTTGCTCCCCCGTATCTCTGGAGCTGTCCGGACTGCTGCTGTTGGTGTCGTTGGCTGCAGTGGCTGCAGTGGCCGCACTGGCGGCGGCCGTCGTGGTCGTGGTTGGTGCGGACGCCGCCGTGGTGGCGGAACTGGCCGCCGACGTCGTCGACGCTTCTCGAACGAAACTGCTCATAACCTATTGGTTTTCCTCCTCTTTACTTCTCGTCACTCCTGTCAGTCTTTGTTGTCGTTGTGGTAGTAACTATTAGGGAGGAAAAAGGCATAAGACAAATGATACGAGATTAGATTTTAGTTTTATGATATTGTGGTGGCGTGTGCTGGGCATGTTCGGTGTCGAGACACCAGGGTCATGTTCTCTTCTAGTACAGACCACTACAGCCTCCAATACATACGCACTTACAATCGCTGGCGGTTGTTGCTTCGGCCGCGAATTCGATTGTGGTGTAGAAAAAAAATGGCGGGCGGCGGTCGGCGAACATCCTAGAATTCTTTGACGCACGGCTATGCACATACGACCAGTGTCGGCTGCCAACTTTTGGCTTAGGAGCGACAGGACAGACGTGCATATTATTCTACTCATATATACGCACATCCATATCATAAAAACATAAATCAATATGCCCTTTGTGGCATTTAGTTTCACTTTTATTTCGTTGTTGTCCGACGAGATGTCGGGCCGTTGACCTTGAGACTTCAAGTCGCGGCACATGCGAAGAGAATGCAAAGTATCTCTGGCCACCCAACGTATATCTTGCCTAGTCTCAGCAGTCCAAGACAAACAAGCAGTGCTTCTGTTCATTGCATACTCGATACCGCTCAATGAAGCACCAGGAATGAGGGCGTAGAGACATCGCTCGTCGATAAGAAGGATATGTTTATCGGAACCAAAGAGTAGCCCCGGAGAAAACTTGACAATCTCGAATTGCACTTTAAAAGGACTACGTTCACACATACGACGTGGTAGCACTCAGATGACCAACCAAAGTCGATGGGTGTTTGCCGAAAGTCCGCGGAATCCGACAAGCATGAAGATGGGCTAATTATTAATTTATAAGCTTTGAGGGATAAACTATTAAAGGTTCAAGATGGGTGTCGCATATTTTGAAAAATTTACCACGACCAACTTTCTCTAAAAGAAAGCGCGGATGTGGCGCAGGCCAAGCCGCAGCAACACTGACAGTTGCCTTGGATCTTGCATCCTGGGACATCGATGGAGCTTCGTTTGGTGCGCGATTTGATCTCTGACCCTTCGCACTGCTGCAACAACCTCTATCGAGGCACTTTGCCCTGCGAGGGATATTGCCCCTTCTAGTAGCGAACGGCTTGGAATTCCAGGGCAACACGACAATCGACTGCTTCGTTCGCGCTTGGGTGACTTGGTGTTTGTATCGTACGATGTCCCACGCGTTCCTGCCGAACACGTATCGCTGGTTCCACAGCGAAAACTCGACATATGCAATGCTGACACCATTGACCGCCACGTAGTCCACCACGCAGTGTACAGTCGCGGTCTATACGGACCAAGCAGGCAGCACCAGCAAGATAATACCTCGCAAACTCGTCAGGTGCCAGCCAGTTCATCAACAGCTACGATTCTAGTTGACTGGCATCTGCGTTGGTGGTCGCACAAGCCCTAAGGCTGTGCCAAAGTAGGTCTTCTTGCTATATTTGTTCAATGGCTCTGTTGTCTTCAATCTGTACCAATGTTCTGGTACACCCTATCTAAAAGCATTTTTAATCCCTTTCGACAGGAGTGAACGCGTCATTAAACAATAAAGCGATGCAGCGGCCACCTGGAAGTCATGACCGACAGCTCTCTCGACTCTCTGTACCCGCAGGCGCGGAAACTCCAGTTCGAACTCAAGATGCAGATGAGCTACTTGGACTCTGGACGCACTGGCGGCAGGACGGACTCGGAATTGCAGGCGGAAGCTCGTGGGAATCTCAGTCTGTTGGAGCAACTGCTGTGGCAATTGGATTCTTTGGTGCAGACAAACACCAAGCCAGCAGAGCGCGATACGTGGACCAAGTGTGTGAATATGGCTGTTAGAAATTAAATACTGAGAGTAGGAAAGAACTGACGGGAGGTTGTCGTTCTTTTCAGGAAGCTGCAGCAGCTACGGAGTGAAACCCACACCCTAGGAAGCACATTGGAGCAGCATATCTACAGTGCGAACCGCCGTGCTGTTGAGGCAAGAGAGAGGGAGACACTCATGAGTCGACGCAATGGGGTACGAAGCTATTATGGCCATTGAGGTGGAGAGGCTGAGGCTGAGGCTGAGGCTGTTGCTGTTATTGAGCAGGCCTTTGACAGTGGCAATGGAGCCATGTACGCGGCACAAGAATCTGAATCACTACAGCGGTCATCACAGATGGTCTCAGACTTGACGAGTCTCTCGCAGTCGATCCTTGGCGATTTAGGAGAGCAGCGCAATCGAATGAAGGTGACTTGGAAGTGCGATGCAGGGAAAACGATATCGACGGACTGACAGACTATTGTGTTTGTGGCGATGTTGCTTGTAGAATGTGCGCACAAAGCTGTTGGATATTGCGAATAGGTTAGGCTTGTCCAGTTCACTGCTGCGGGTCATTGAGCGGAGAGATACCGTGGACTTCTGGATCGTGATAGGCGGCATGATCTTCACACTTTTATTCCTGTATGTGTGCTACGCATACGTGACCCAGAGCTAGAGTAAAAGACTCGAGCAGAATGCAAGATTACGAATACCGGTAGGAATGACTGTGGAAGCCACACAGGTGTCTGAATAAATAAATGCCGTACGCCACGGGCTAGGAAAGTGATCCCTTGTATCTTGTGCGAAATACAACAGGATTAACCCTGTATGTGGTCGAGACAATGCAAGTAGCATCGTTTGTGCAGAGAAAGTTTGCGCCGAGGGATTTCCGTATCGAACCTTGGGCAGAGAATCGACGTCAATCTGAGCATACCAAGACATGCCACATACAATGCTCGATCCTCCTGGAACGAGATGCAGACGAAAGCATGCATCCAGCGATGCACATACCACACATATAACCTCTCCAGACGGTGAAACGAAGCAGGCACCAGAGCAAGAATACCCCGACTGAGCCCAAGAGCGCTCTGACCCAGTCCATCAGGCCAGCTACATACATCCGCCATCGCGCTTTTAAATTGCAGGCAGCGATGCGTGTGCTTGCATGACCGTAGCTGTCCACCTAGCGAAGGATCACTACGGAGGAGGGAGACAAACAACGGTCAGCAACCATGCTTCAAATCAAGGCGGTCATATTGCAAGGGAAAGAGGAATAAGCGTGAGCAAACACACTTGTCCAGAAAGAGAGAAACTGAGCTATAGCGATCAGCTTTACCATAGTGAAGGCCGTAGACAGCCACACTGTCGCAATTGCGGGGGTGGCTGCATCTTGGATACGTGCGCATCTTTAGCTTTTCACGAATGGGTGCGCTAGCGCATCTCTGACAGAGATCCGCTTGGATGGATCCAACGTGAACATTCGGTCCAAAAGGTTCCGAAGTTCCAGCACCTGCTTTCGATCGTCCGTCGCGCTTTTCGCTGCCATGAGGCTGCCGGCAAGGTCGTTCTTGGGCTTAATCATGTCCAGCAACCGCAAGATCGGTTTACCTACAATAGACAAACAGCATGCGCAGTTAAATCAGTGCAATAGCAATTGTAAGTTCATCAGAATGAAAATAACCAGCCATGCTGCTTACCAGTAACGCGGTCACTCTCTCGGCTACAGAACTTTAAGTCTTCCGTAAAGTGGGGCTCCATCTCAAACTGGTCGATGTATGCCTGGCGATGCTTCTTGATAAGCTTGTTAGGAATCTTGCCCTTCAGCTCCATGAATAGTTTCAGCATTTCGTTGTTTGTGCTGCCTGGAAACATAACTTTCCCAGTGAACATCTCAAACAAACAGCAACCGACAGACCACATATCTACCGCTTTGTCGTAGGCGAGGCCCAGCACGATTTCTGGTGCGCGATAAAAGCGGCTGACCAGGTAAGGGTCGGATCCTGCTTTCCGTCATCGGTTTTGAAAGCCGAACCGAAGTCGCACAGCTTGATTGTCGTTTGCTTTTCGTCCAGCAGGATATTGTCCGGTTTGATATCTACAAACATACATACAGACAAACAATACATATCCGTCAGTCGCTACCCGATTTGCACAGTACCAAAAATTTTGAGCTTCACTTACCGGCGTGAATTATTCCGCACGACTCCAAGTGGTTGAGCGCGATCAGCAGATGCTTGCTGAATACACGCACAGCTTGAATCGAAATGCCGCCCTTCCCACCGAACTTCTTCATGGCCTCGCGAACGTTCATCTTCATCGGCTCAAACACCATCGCAACGTGGTTGCGGTGGTGGAACGAGTCAAGCAGTCGAATACAGTGTTTCTTGTCACGTGAATCGCGCTCGCCAAGCTCGTTCAGGACCTTCAGCTCAATTTGTGCGGCGTCGCGCATGACATCATTGTTCCGGATAAGCTTGACAGCCACAACGCTCATGCTTCCACCACCTGCAGTCTTTAAGGAAGTAATGCATTGACAGCGCAGCACCGTAGAAAACACACCCTTGCCTACAGCACCGAGTACTCGGTACTTTCCGTTCAGCACTTCTCCAATCGTCGTGGAGTAGTAACCTTCTGCGTCATCGCAGTTTGACTGCAATGATACCTCATCCACCGTGATAGCCGCAACACCAGAGCTTCCTGTCATCGCATCGTCGTGGTCATTCAGTGCTGCCATAGAGAACATATCAAACTCATCCGCAGAGGATGGCGCGACAACCTTTTGAGGTACCGCATCCGCTCTCAGAGGGGATTCTACCTCTATATCCTGTTTCTGCGGCGAATTCGAGGTGCTTTCCACCACGTTCGCATCTTCTTCTTTACCTGCATCCACCGTAGCCACCTCTGCCTCATCAGTCCCCTTCTTCTTAATGACAGCGATGGTGCTCCGAGCTTCTGCTAGAGCCTTGAGAATATTCTTCTTGATCGAACTCACATCCAAAGTTTTAGATGAACTCGTACTCTTCTCCACTGACGCTGTCGTCTGCAGCTTCAGTGCCTCCTTCACAGAGTCTCCATTAACTCCATTACTGACCTGTTTAGCAGTCTCCTTCTCAGCTTTCGCAGCCTCTTTCACGTCAATCTTCTCCATTTCCGATGTCAATTGAGAGCTCTGCATCTCTTCAGTCTCTGCATCTTCCATAGTAACATCTACACCAGTAACAATCTGCTTCTCTCCTTCTTCAGTCCTACTGGAAACGGCTTTTGCCTCAGTCTTCTGCGCTGTCTGCTCTAACGCCTCGTCACGTCGCTTCTCCTTGGGCTGAGAGGCTGAACGGGGTCGGGATCTGGAGCGTGAACGTTTCTTGTCGCTGTCGCTTCGTTTCCTGCGCTTGTGGCGCTCGCGAGAACGAGAGCGAGAGCGATGACGGCGTGGACTGTGCTGCCCATGGCGGTGCGAGCGACTGCTGCGGTGTGAGCGCTTGGAGCGTTCACCACTGCGACTGCGACTACGACTTCGACGCTTGGACGAGTGGTGGCGTGACGACCTGTGGGAGCGTGGGGCGGAGCGGTCTCGCTCCCGATGCGAGCGACGAGAGTCGCGGCGATCCTCTGACCGCATGCGCGACACCATATTGGGCGTTTCGGAGTATGGGCCCGTGATGTGAGTGTTTGATGTTGGCCCGGACCCGTGTTATTTTAATTTTTCCGGGGGTCTGTGTTACAGATATGGCTTCATTTTATGTCATCATGCTGGAGTATGGTGCATTCCACCACAACAAACACCGTCAAAGATGGATGAACAGTGAAATCAAGGCTAATAACTTGTGAACCTCTTTCGACGAGCGACAGCAAGTGTGCTTCAAGAGGTCAATTGCTCCTTATAAGCAAAGCTTGGTAAGAACAGTCAAACCTGGGTGCGTGACCCATCCACTGCGCCAGAAGAGTGGGGCTTGATTGCGAAGGTTGCCACAGGTCGCGCAGTTTTTCCCATCCAGTGTGCATTGCCGCGGGAGTTGGTGTAAGCGTACAAGGATTACGGTCCAGGAGGTCTGAGCCGTAATTGCAGTAGCGTTGGGCAAGCAAAGCGTAGATGCATGCTCTCAAGGGCCTTGGGTCAAGACAAGGCTGTCGTGAGCAGGCCGCACGATGACGCAGTCACTGCAGGCGCAGCGCTGCTGGATTCAGGCCAAAGTGCTGACGCCAAAACATGCCTACTTGTGGTAAACAGACGAGTTTGCAGTGGAGTAATCACGATCAGCCCGCATTGTAAATATACAAATCCTTTACATAAAACAAGTGATTTACTGTGATTGAGATGACGAAAAGTTACAATAGAGTGTACTTTTACAGAGCATAAAAACGTCAACCTAAAAATAAGGCACAGTTTTACTGACCCAAGCTACATTTTAGATACATATATGGTCTCGTGGCAACGAGCACACGTCACTGTGCCGGCTGTCGTCGTGTGGCGCAAGGAGAAAAGTATATTGTATTGGAAGAGTACCGATACATGTTTGTTGCGGCCACAATTGCCAACGATACGGCTGATGCCCAGGCAAAAAATCCGGAGAAACCGATCGCGAAGCAGAAAGTCCAAAGAACATGTACTGTAGGTGTGTTAACGAAATCGATCGCCTCGTTTAGACTTCTGCACGCCTTTCGCATTAGACGATGTGGAGCAGGCAAGCTGTAAGCAAGTGAACCTCTAACTTGGAAGTTTCAAACCACTTTTTGCAAGTGTTGTCACGCAGTCCCACACCAGCAGGTACTTTGTCATACAAAATCCAAATCAAGTGAGGTACCGCAACTACAGTACTTGAGGCATTTGAAAGTAGGGTGGTTAATTTCTCGTTCATTCTGTCCAACTTGTCGTTACCAGTCGTTTTTTTTTAATATTAATCCAAGGCATCAGTAGAGTCTATGAAGTAGTTTCAGTCGCTTTATGGAGGAATGAGATAACAAGTAAACGTGCGTGGTTTTATCCCTTGGTGGACCCTGAATTTATTTATTTTTACGAAATCCATTAATCGATAAAAGGAAGCCAGAGAGTGGTATGTTTGTTAGTGTATAGGGTTTTTCGTGAAAAGCGAAACGACCTGTGTCGAACGAGTGAAAAGGAAGGAGACAGACAAAACCACAATCCAATAAGCTTAATTTGAGACAATAGGCGTAAAGAGACCAAGATGAGTCCAACATACAATCGAGGACCACAAACAGTGCCAGAAGGAGCACTCTCCATGACACCAAGAGAAGACAACACGTCCTTCGTAGACGGGTTAAACACACCACCAAGCTCACAAGGAAAAACAGCTCCGTCCACTTCATCAGTGCAGAGGACGCATCCTACGCTTCATCCCAGTCTTCCAATCTACTGTCGCCTCGTAACGGCCTCCGCTCCAGCGACGTGGAACTCACGACGCCCAAGACGCCAGAGGAGGAACTACAACAGGATGAAGAGATGGGAAGCTTCCCTGGCTTCGCGTTGCCAGGACTCGCTCGGGACGACCACAATCAACACCACCAGCAGTATGTGCATCGCCAACTGCAATTGCCAGCACTGTCCCCTCACACTCGCAGTGCTGGCAAGGGAAGGAACAGCAGAGCTCCACCCAGACGTAGTCAGACGTACGTGAAGCAATTGGCGAGGAATCGGCACGGGAACTGGCCAAGACAGCGCTGTCCCTGCGCTCGACGTCCGTCGGAGACTTTACCTTTGAGAATCCACACGATGTGGTGGGCAGTGCGTTGCGTGAGAGCATTCGTCGTGTAACGGCGTATTCGAGGCGGGAGGCTCCGCTGGACGCAGTGCTCAGCACGGCGGTGCGTGTGGGGCGCCATCCACGCAAGTGTGAGCTGCGTCTGGACCCGGAGTGCATCTCGTGGTCGCGAGGGAAGAAGACGCTGGGAGTGTTGTCTACGGACGACGTGGTGGGAGCGGAGCTGATTGCCAAGAAGAAGGCCAACACGTTCCGTGTGCACTACTTCCGTAAGGGACGTGGCACCGGAGCTAAAGCGTTGCTACGCACGCCGCACTACGTGGACTTCCATTGCCTGGAGACAGACGTGGTGGACAGCTGGGTCGGAGCTATTCAAGAGCTCGTGCGTTGGCAGGCTCGCGCTCCGCCCATTTCCGAGAAACGCCTGCTGAAGGTGGTAGTGAACCCTCACTCGGGAAGCGACAGGCGGTTCAGATCTGGGAGCAGCGCGTGAGGCCGTTCCTTGACTTGGGTAACTTTGAGTACGTGGTGGAGGAAACGACCCATGCAGGACATGGAGCCGAGATGGGACGAAGCTACTCGGCCGAGGACGGCTTTGAAGCGCTCGTGTTCATTGGAGGTGACGGCACACTGTGCGAATTCATGAACGGCCTGCTGAGTCGACCAGAGCATGAGTGGCGCGAGATCGTGGCGTCGACGCCGATCTCGCTTATCTCGGCAGGCACACAAAATGCTTTCGGCACGGGGGCAGGCATTCCCACGGTGAACGCGGCTCTGTACTGTATCCTGAAGCGTAAAATGCGTCCGCTGGATGTGATCACGGCTACGTCTGCTGCCAACCCGGAGGTTGTCCACTACAGCTACTGTGGCTTGGGCTGGGGAGTAGCAGGTGACATTGCAGCCGAGTCCGAGCGCTACCGCTGGATGGGTACGCTCCGGTATGCTTTCCTAAAGGTCAAGCGCACGGTTGTCTTGCCCAAGAAACACTCGGGCAGAGTTCGGTACGTTCTGACAGAGCCTCAGCCGCCGCTGCTCAAGTATGACGACTACCCAGATGCAGGCGCTCTGGACCAGTTTGAAGTGGAGGAAGGTAGTGTGTACGACGCTGACCGTTTCAGCACTCACCGAAAATCGTGGGGCGGGATCGCCGGCGGCATTTCGAGTCCAGCCAGCCACAGGCGGTACCCCGAGTTTGTGTGGAAGGAGGACCAGAGCAGCTACGTTGTGGTAGGTGTCGTGAACCTTTCTCCTGATGGTGCCTATTCACACCCGTCCGATGGCAACCTGGATCTCATCCTTACGCGTAAGGGATCCCTGATGGCCACGGCGAAGCTGTTTGGACTGTACGTGATGGGCAAGGAGTTTCAGAGTCCGCTCATTTCGTACTTGAAGGTCAAGGCCGTGGAAATCGAGCCTGACCAGACCGACGACTGTATGAACATCGATGGCGAGGTGTTGGAGAATGGACCTTGGCGGATGGAGGTCGTTCCCAGCCTCTTCAAGGTGCTGTCTGAAAAGTAGGCTGGCCTCACGCCTCACATCCTCTCAAATTGTCAGGAAGTACTGCGCATGAAGCAGTGGGGTGCAGGTCGGCTGTTGACAGAGTTTCATCCTCCACACTTCCTATCGTATTCTTTTCTTTTTTTGTTGTTGCATTTCCATCTTGTAAATATTTTTTCCGCAACATGCTTTGCCATTTTTCTTCCATTCCATGGACATAGATTCACTACACCGCACACTGGCAGCACCGCACAGTTCCGTTTTTGTTGTGCTGTAATATCATCGTACGGCATGGACCCTTCTTGAAGCGAAGGGATCCTTCCCCCATACTTTTGCACCGCGTAGGTATCCAATCGCAAAGTCGTCAAAGCCACTGCGACACTCTTTCCACTGTACAGCTCTGAGCTTTGTCGTCCGTCATTGCCATTCCTCATCAATCTAGTTAAGGTGTTTCCTCTTTTATTTAATCAAAAACGGGTAAAGATTTTGTTTTGTTTTGTTTATATACGAAATGTCCTCTCCACTTTGTGTCCTATTGCTTTAATAAGAGTTTTGCTTTAGGTCGTGTCGTCGTCCTGGTCGCCTGTGAAGGAGCTGGAGAACTTGACGATGGCGCGTCCGATGGCTCCGATCCACTCGTCCTTTTGCTTCTCGTTCTCCGCGTACATGTAGAAGGTACTGTCTGGAGTCGCCACTTCGAAGCAGAAGCGCTTGTTGGTCTTCTCCTCGGCCGATTTCACAGTTAGGCAGTCCGCCAGGTCGATTAGGCCGTGCGCAGGCTCTCCCTGGGCGCGACAGAAGTACAGCTTGTTGCCTTTGAGCACAAAGTAGCGCTTTCGCCACTCCTTGAGCCACACGCTGCGCTTGGTGAGGGCGCCCTCGAAGTCCGGGTCAGATAGATCGCAGTGCGAGTAGTCGCCCTCCATTTTGCCTCCTTCTCTTCCAGCCAGCGCAGGAACGAAGTAGGTTCGTGTCCTATTGCGTTAAAACTGAAGAAGGCTTTTGTTCTTTTGACGTATCTAGGAATTAGAGACAGGTTGATAGGAATTACTCAATAGATATAGAGTTGGTGTTTGTATGTCAGACAACCGAATTGAGTTAAATACATGGAATTAAGAGACGTTTTATAGTTCATGGATGGTTTTATGCAATTATACATATTACAATAGTTTATAGAATAATAATACATGCGGTAGTATTACTAGAAATACGGTACTATTTGTGCCCGTCACGTTGAAGTGGACGAGTGGCGAAAATGGCATCCTGCAGAACTGGCTTTGCTGAGTTATCAGTGTTGCGCTGGGACACTGAGACTGTGAAGATATGATACATTCGATGGTCGTTCCAGTCTGCACCAAACGACCCTCAATGTCATGTGGACTTGGGGATAGTCAAAATCTACGTCGCCACTGTGTATTGTACCTTTGTCGCGCTCAGTTTCGAATGAACGATACTGTCGACTCTTGTATCGCGACTACTGCTGGCCACAGCATGGCTTCAAGGATACATGCATGGAGTCCCAGCTTGTATCCATGTATCCACGCCTGTCTCGGATTCCTCCAGCTGCCGTCGCCGATGCCCGTCCTCTGCAAGACAACGCTACATGAACGTCGGTGGCACCAACCTGTTGCTCAAATTCGGTCGAACTCACTCGATCTGTGTCACGATAAGTCGATCTGTGCATTTTTGAGTATCGGCCATCGGTGCCGATGCACGCTCCTTTCAGATCGTCATGGATGATACCCATCACAGTCGGTAATGATGAATCCACAGCGGGCTACCAGCTGTTGATCAATGTATCCTTTGTGGTCTGTCTACGGTGCACAATGCTCGCCGACATACCTACACATATCACCGACATGATATCAGTGCCGGAATCGTTGACGAAAAAGCACAGCTGCCGTGCAAGTTGCAGTGATGTGTTGGCAATCTGCAAGGGACGGGCGCGCCATCTCTGGAGCCGACATACACGACTCGTCAGAGTCGCATCGCAGCAACCAGTTGCACATCAGGCGTAGATTCCTCTTGGTACGTCGCAGGTGAGGCCTCCAAGGCGTCCTATCCTTCTCTACCGTGCCGTTCGAGAATCGGCGCCGTGGGTGTAATGTCCTCGCGATCGCCGGCACACCTACAGCTCATTCAGCAATTCGCTTTGCACCGCGCACTTATCACAGCCAGAACCCACCCAAGACACCACCATGTCAACGCTATCCACCGCTCGTGTGGGTATCCGCGGCCTCCAGACGCTATTTGCTCTCCTGGCCGTGATCTTCACATGGGGCGGCTACGTCAAGAACGACGACGGGCAGCTAGGCGGCCTGTCCCCCACGTTCAGCATCCTTATGAACTACTCGGCGTTGTTGTGTGGCCTCTATTACGTCTTGCCCCTGAAGGTCCTTGAGTTGTCGGCCACGGCCCCATCTGTGAACTTCCAGCGTGCAGCTGATGGCGTGTTGGCCGTGGTGCTGCTGCTCGGCGGCATATTGCTCTGGGCATCCTCAGGTGTTTCGGACTGCTCTACCAAGAACGACGAGTACGAAGCGTACGCTGGTCTGCAGCTCTTCCGTTGCGGCAACCTGACGATGGGGGTCATTTTCACGTTCATCACCTTCGTGCTGTACCTGGTGACACTCGTCTGGAGCATTATGCGCGACTCTGCCAACGACAGCCAGGACGAGGCCGTTGCTGCGGGTTACACGTCGGCGACCACCCCTGGTGCCTCGCGCGCTGATGCGTACGCTACTGTGGACTCTCGTCGCCCGGCAGTGGCGTTGGCCCGTCGTGGTGTTCGTGTCATCCAGTTTGTTCTTTCACTGATTATCTTCATCAGTGTTGTCGCCGGCTACAAGCATTACTTCACGGGCCGCTTCACGAGTCCGACAGCTATGTTCTTGATCCTTGTAAGCTGGAGCTGCATCCTATACACACTGTTCCACGTGGTTGTTGTCGACGCCTTGAAGAAGTCGCGTCGCCCGAGTATGAGCGTGGAGCGCTTCTTGGACTTGTTGTTGGCGGTTCTTTTGCTCCTGTTTGCCATCCTCTTCGCCGCTTCGCACCAAGTGTCTGACTGTTCAACCATCAATGATGTCTATGAAGCTGACACCGGATCCCTGGGCGGATCAAATGTGTTCCGCTGTGGCAGTCTGACGCGCTCCTACGTGTTGGCCTTTATCGACTGTGTCTTTTTCTTGGCGACTCTGGCCCTCAGTTTCTTCGGCTCCAACGACGGTAGCTCTGCTGCTCCGAACCACGTGGACGTTGAGCCCGGTCAGCAAGTGTAATTGGCGGGTCAAAGTCACTTGGTGCTGTCATTTGTTTTCGATCAATCCGACAACAACTTTCTTTAACAAATAATGCAAAACATCTTCAGTCCACTGCTGCATATAGCTTCAAATTAATCCTCCTTGTCGAGATGCCGGCTGTAGCGATGTCATGTTTGGACAAATGAGGGCATGCCTCCTTCATCATCTTGCAGTACACCGGTACAAGAGATCGAGCCTTGGAATTTTAGCGACCTGGTTGTTGAGAGGCATTACCAATGGCGCCCTATCCGGGATAGTCGCAGCTGGTACTTTGTGCCCGACCAAATGGTTGTTCCATCTGCCACTTCCTTACTGCGGTCTCACCTGCTGACGATTTCTGCAGCTGATGGTTTTTGCAGCTGATGGACAAATTTGACTAGGACGCCACACAATCGGCATTCGACAACTCGTGACCCACGACTAAAACCATGAGGATGACCACGATTGCTCACACATTCCAGACGGCCTCCGCTCTCCTCGCTCTTGTCTTCACGTGGAGTGGCTACGTTAATAACGAAGACGGCCAACTCGGCAGTTTGTCGGCCACGTACAGCATCGTAGCGAATTATTCGGCATTCCTGTGTGGTTTGTACCACATGTTGCCACTGAAGACTTTTAAGTTCACAGCCTCCGACTCGTCGGTGGCGCTCCAGCGTGTGATTGACGGTGTGCTGGTTCTGTGTCTGCTACTTGCTGCTATTCTCCATTGGGCTACGCCGGCTGTGTCAGATTGCTCCACAAGAAACAACGAGTACAAAACGTTTGTTGGCGTCCGGATATTCCGCTGTGGAAATCTACTTGCTGCAGTCGTTTTCACTTTCATCACGTCCGCGTTGGTCGCCGTGCCACTTGTGTGGAACGTCATAGGCGATTCTGCTAAAGCCAGTGATGGTGAGGTTGTCGTTAATGGTTTCACATCAGTGATGACACCTGGTTCATTGTGTGATGAGACTTACTCTGCTGCAGATTCTCGTCGCCCGATATTGGTCCTGGTTCATCGCGCCAGCCGGGTCGCTCAGTTCACTCTCTCGCTGATAATATTCACCAGCGTTGTGGGTGGCTACAAGCATCATTTTACGGGTTATTTTATGAGTCCGACAAGCGTGTTCATGATCCTCGTGTCTTGGAGCTGCATACTATACACACTGTTCCATTTGGTGGTCGTGGACATCTTACGGAGGTCTCATCGTCCGAGTGTGGCCGTAGAGCGGTTTATGGACTTGCTGCTGGCGGTGCTACTTGTGCTTTTCGCCGCTCTTTTGCCGACTCGCACCAAGTGTCCGAGTGCGCTGCAATCAATGCCAAGTACACGAGCGACAGTGCGTTGGGAGGCTCGAACGTATTTCGGTGTGGCAGCCTCACTCGTGCGTACATTTTGGGCAACGTCAACGCATTTTTTCTTCTTGACGTTGGCCGCCTCTGACGGCGGCCAGCCCAATTCGTGATGGTCGGTATCGACCAGCAGGTATAATCGAAGAATTGACATGTGAGTTGGCAAAGAGCTAAATGTTAGTCACGAGTACGGTTAAAGCCTTCATTGCGTGGGAATTACAGTAGTTTGTCTATACTAAAACAAGTCACTGCGAATCATACGATACCCAACAAACGACAAGCGCGAGGTGTCCGACAAGATGACGCTCCCCAGCACCTCCTTTGGGTCTTGACAAATTTACACCTGCTGACCCGCATCCGAGCCCGCCTGGGCTGTCTCGCCCAGTGATTGCTCTCCAAGTCACGATCACTGGACGACGAACGGAACAGGAAGCTGAGCGCGAACGTCGCCAAGTAGAGAGCCACCGCAACGAAGCAGAAGATGTAGCCCGTGTTCATGCTGCCGCAGCGGAACAGTCCCGCTCCGTGGTATTGCTCGAACGACGCGTTGGAGGCAGAGCAGTCTGACACCTGTGACGAAGTGGCGAATAGAATACCTGCCACCAGCAACGCCGCCGCCATGAGCACATCCATGAAGCGCTCCACACCGACCGTCGGGTGACGTGACAACTTCAACGTCTCGACTGCTACCATGTGCCACAGCGAGTACAGCATAGCGCTGTAAGCCATGAGGATGGCGTATGTGGCCTTGGGCTCGATGTACTGACCAGTGTAGTAGTGCTTGTAGCCCAGCACAATGCACACGAGAGCCACCACGGAGCACGCAACTGCAGCGTGCGGCCACTGCAACGCACGATCTTGAGTCCTGGGTGCTGCAAGTCCAAATCAGCAGTAGCAGAGGCACTGGACGGGTTCTTCTTGCCGGGGTGCTAGCAGCAACATAGCCGTTCGCACCCGCCTGGGCATCGTCGTCGGCAAGAGCGGCCTGAAGGTTGTCACCCCTGACTGTTCCCCACGTGTCGCGCACGAAGCTCCACACAAGTGTTACCAGGAACAGCGCGCACGTCACGAACGTGAGCACAATTGCCACCGTCATGTCGCCACAGCGGAAGAGAGCCGACCCATGGTACGTCTCAAACATGGTGTTGTACGACTTGCAGTCCTTGACCGCGTCCGACGTGGCATGCACGATGCCAGCAACCAGCAGAGCGACCACAAGCACGGCATCCACCAGACGTTGGTAAACAACCTTTGGCGCAGTAGTTGTCAACTTGAGCACGCCGACCGGAAGGACGTAGTAGAGACCACAGAGCATGGCGGAGTAGCTCGCAATCGTGGTGTAAATGGCAGAGCCGCTGCTCAGCTGTCCCGACGTAAACTTGATGTAGCCGAGCGACGTGAAGATCATGGCGAGCACGGCGCACAGCGCCTGAAGGGCGCGGACCGCCAAGCGGGCCGACGAAGCGCAGCTGTAGCCATCGAGGTTTGGTGCGTGAAAAACTCGCTTGAGGAGTGAGACGTGTGAAGAGCGCAAAGCAAATTGCAGAATGGGGTTCAGACTGTCCGAGGATTTCGCCGACATTAGAGACTTCTCACAGCTGGAGTCTCAGTCCGATGTCCATTTAAAATTACGGTTGCACCAGCGTTACCCACGGACAGTTAGATGATCTCCTCGTCTCGCTTTGCTTCCACGGTAACCCGCGCGTGCCCCCGGCCCCGTGATTAGCTTCACGCCTCGTGCCGGCGACCAACTAACCAATCGTTCATATTGTTCACAATAATAATCGAGTTTCGTTCATCGCGAGCAGCCGGTACTATGCCAGCATACACTTGATTTGACTCGCGATACATCACCAGTATCCCACGGTGGTCTCACCGCACGAACTTGGTTGGCTCTAGCCACGCGAGGCACGCGCTGCTCATCAAAAGCACCAGCGATAGTGGTGGCCCTCGCGCTATTCTATGCGAATAAGTCACGCATTCATCCGCAAGAGTTGCAGGCCAAGGCCCTTGACTGTTTAGATTCTGTTAGCAGAAGCTTCGACGCGGCGGTCTTGCCGATCGACATCCATTTGCAATGATACCGCTTGCAGAGAATGATTCAAGCCCGCCGATTCGATTGGCGCGTGGCACGTGGGCGATGGCAAGTGAGTTACATATGGGCAATCATCCCCCTTGTTATCAGGAAGATGCTCGTCTACAGATACGACGCGAATGAGGGGACCGACGGCGCTGCATCAAGGCAGCAATCTGCTGGGTAAATGATCAGGCCAACTATCGAGCATAATCTCACAGAAACTAAGTATTATGGCCTTGTCAGCGAAAGACCTGGTTTAAAGCAGGTCGGGCGTTGCGGTGGTTATCATTCAACAAACCCGCGCCGTAGATACCTTCGCCTTCAGCTTTTGGCTTTAGATGCAGAGCTAACAGCCATCTCATCGGGTTCTAGTGCATGCGTTACCAACGAATCGACGCGGTGTGTGCTTGAAAAACGAGAACGAACAAGTTTCTCAAGCTCAGCTCCTGTTGTAGCAAGCAATAGTGTAACAGTAAGTTAAGACTTTCGGCATACCCAGCCTAAAGACGACGGGGATGGTATTTCGACACCTCTTTGTGCTACCCAGATACCATTCAGGGGTCTTTGATAGAGCCGGGTAGCACCTTCTGGAAAAACTTGTAAAGGAATCTATCAAACTTGGTGTATCCGCCGTTGAAAGGCTTCGAGACGACATTGGTTGGCTTTTTCAACCAAAGAGTCGCTCCTCGTTACCCGCAGTCGACTCAAATGAGTCTTCACCGTCGTCTGGGGCCTCGTCTTCTTCAATAGAAGTATCGTTGTCGCTGTAGGGGAGCAGGTCGGTAGAATCCTCACTGTCGAACAAGTTTTTCGTAGCGTTCTTGGCATGGGCAGCATCACTGGCTGCCAGAGCATCACTACTAGCTAGAAGGGTAACCGCAGCTGCCGATATAACGAAGCCGATGCGCATGATTCTTGTCGAAGCAACAACGTTGAAACGAGAGAGTTTGTCGAGGGCTCGAACACTTGCAAGACAATCGCAAAATGTCCCCAAGATGGCAGCAGGAGAGCATTTCCCCATTGCCTTTCATTCCTCCACAATTTACTAGATTACGGGGTTGTCACTATCCACATCCTCTTGTGCGTTCCAGGCGCCTGCTGCCTGCCGACTCAATTTCAGCCAATCGTTACAACCTCCCGCAAAAACTGTGGACCAAACAGCGATAACAAATGGCACAAGAGGACTCGAACACCACGGCACCGTATGACGACGGCTTCTCCACCGAGAGCGAAGACTACGGCGAAGACTTCATCGAATTAGCAAGTGCCGAAAATGCACAATTCCCAGTCAAAATTGAACCAACAACCGAAGTCAAAGTTGAAAACGTCGACAACGTCGACAACGCCAATGCTAGAATACCAGAATCTACCGCCACTGAGGCTGAAGACTCTACCACTATCGATACGGCATCCCAGACGCCTGCAAAAGGAAGAGAAAGTCCTATTCCAGGTGCAAACGCTGCCGGCGTAAATTATTGGAGATCAGCAAAGATGAGAGCAAGGCAGTGCATGAAGGCAAGATGAAGATGCAGCGATGCGCTTGCTGTGAAGTGGACCTACCGACCGCCAAGTTCAGTTCGAGCAACCGGAATCGGGCGATTCCGAGATGTCGGAAGTGCAGTCAAGCGAAGCCTGAGATTCTTAGCCAGATCCGGCAATTGCCTCAGTACGCCGAGGCTGTTGAGACTGAGAGGCAACAGCGCAAAAAGAAGCAGGCGGAAAGCGCGCCGAGCTGCCACCATTTAAAAGGATGAGCAACAAGCAGCGATGGGAAGAACAGTTTACAATTGTCAACGGCAAGACCGCCCGAGAACGCCGACTAGCTGAGCGCATTGCGACGAAGAAGCGTCGCATTCAGAACAGTAGGCAGCAATCGTGAGAGATTGGCGGGAAGGTGAGGTCGATCCTTCCATGCCATGAGATGAGAAAAACCTATCCTGGAAAAGCGCAGTTCTTGAAGTGGCCAATCCCAGGGAAAAAAGTAACACGGCTGCGATTCCGGGCTTCGAGTCGACTGACGTAAGAAAAAAAAACAAATCGACTTGCCTCCTACATGCAGCAGCGAAGATATCGTCCTCGCCACCGTGACTAGATGAACGAGGGATCATCTAGGGCAGGAGGCAAAGGCTTGATGAATGCAGTTGCTAGTAATACAACTAGTAGTGATTGCGATGACTGCAACAATAATTCGTGGTTTGTATACATGTACAAGCAGTCCCTCTCTCAGTTAAAGGTAGCGCACTCACGGCAAATGTGTTTCCAACGATCGATACAACGGAAATGGAGCATCGTGCTTAATGATTTTAGGATTGAGAAGCAAAAAGGAAAGTGCGCTACCTTCGGCGACAGCGGACCGCAGTCGCTTCCTAACTGCCTCTGTGCGATCTGGAAATACAGCTTTCATCTCCTGCGGCTTCGCGCTTCCAAAATTTTGAAACCACTCATTAGTTGCTTCCAGCACACTAGCTTCAAAGTATCTACGCTACGATTACAAATTCGTATATCTCGCTTGCTCTACTGCATATACTAGTAGCTATGGAAAGCCTCGCCTTCATTCCTACCTACGGATATCGCATGGCAACACTTATACAGTTCCTACTGTGTTAATCCTCGCTTCAAACACGCGGCCCTGGCAACAAAATCAATATCGTACAGGCAGCTGTCAACAACAGCGAAATACACCAGAAAAGAGCATATTGTCGCGGTTATGGCACGCCAAAAGTCAAGAAATGAATTGCTCGAAACTCTTTAATTGACTTGAGTCGCACTGACTACCCAACCTGGAGTAACATACGCGGTGCAGTCCGTAGAGATCCAGCGCATGAGGACAGTTGTGCGTCACCAGTCACCTGGGATACCAACCAAGATTAGCTTCGATTACAACCCAAGCCAGGCTACGTTATACGTGTAAGCTTACGACTTATGTGCTGCTAGTGGCACAAACTGAAAAACAACTGATCGTTGCAATTGCCTGAAGACACTTGAGTAGTTGATCGAATATTTGGAAGCAACCCCTCGATCAGCTTACCAGTAGATACCAGTAGATACCGGTACAGTGTATCGCACTCATCCTGTGATGACGGGACAGTGATGTTTACGCTACGGTGTTTACGCCATTGTGGGTACAAGATTGTGGGTACAAGATTGTGGGTACAAGATGGGACTCCACGTGGACGTTGCTGATTGGCTGAAGCAACTCAGAATCCAGTAGAGAATCCAGTAGTGTGTATCCAGTAGGAATCTAGTAGGCTTAGAGGTAGCAAGCAGGTTGCGAACTAAGGACCTTAATCAATCACTTTGCATTTTGCCATCAACCGATCATAGCCTTTACTTAGTTCGCAAGCTCATTGCTACGTCTAAGCCTTCTACTGTATCCACTGAATACTCTACTGGATACACATTACTGGATTCTTTACTGGATACCTGAGTTGCTTCATCCAATCAGCGATAGCCACGTGGAGATCCTTGCACATCTTGTACCCACAATCATGTCATACCCGTGGCGTAAACACCGTCCCATAAACACCATGACGTAAACACGAGAATGACGGTGATGGTGAGTTTGCTCATTGGTACAACTGGTACTCACCAGTATACCGGTAACCCAGAAACACCGATACACTGGTTCTTCAACACGCCCCTCAATGCAAACACGCGCAGATCCCGAGTGCTTGAGTCAGCTCCTTGTGACGTGGTCCAGGTATTGCCTTCGTCATGATATCCGCTAGCATCACCGACGTCTCACAGTACTCCACCGTCACTTCACCACGCTTCACTTCATCACGGATGTGGTGGTACTTGATGTCGATGTGCTTGGCGCGGCCATGGTTCACCGGGTTCTTGGTCATCTTGATGCAAGACTGGTTGTCTTCGAAGATCTTGAGTATCGGCGTCTCTTGACCCACAGCTTGCAGTACTTCACACAACAGTCGATGCACCCACTTGCCTTCTTGGATCGCCAGGCTCAGTGCGATATATTCCGCTTCACTCGTGGAGAGGGACACACTAGACTGCTTCTTGCTTCCCCAACTGATGGAAGCGCCGGCCAACATGAACGTGTATCCCGAAGTCGACTTGCGATCCGAAATGTCGCCGGCCCAGTCTGCATCGGGTATGCCTGGAAGTCAATGTTGTCACCGCTCTGAAAGCGAATTCCGTGCGTCTTGGTTCCTTGCAGGTATCGGAAGATGCGCTTGACGGCGGTCAGTGCTCCACTTGAGGATTCTCCATGAAGCGCGCGACGTATCCGACAGCGAACGCGATATCCGGTCGAGTCCCACACATCAAGTGCATTAAAGCACCAACTGCTTCACGAAATGGCGCGTTCACTTTCGTCAAGGTGTCGTCAGGAACCAACTTCGTGCTCGTGTCGACGGGACTCGCAACTGCCTTGGACGTTTCCATGCCGAAACGCTTGAGAATGTCATCAATGTAGCGATGCTGGCACATGACCACGCTGCCATTAGGGCCGTCGATCAGTTGAATCCCGAGCACAAACTTGCACTTCCTGCTGTCCGTCATCTCAAACTTCGTCTTGAGATCTTCCTTCGTCTTGGCGATCAGCTTGGTAGAACTTCCAGTGATCAGGATGTCATCCACATACACCAGCAACAGCACACAGTGCTCACCGTCGCGTTTGATATAGAGGCATGGATCATATTCTGAAGCTTGGAACCCGACAGAGCACACGAACCGGTCGAACGTCTCATTCCACACACGAGACGCTTGCTTGAGACCGTAGATCGCCTTTACCAGCTCCAAACAGTCGAAACCATCATCCAGTTCCATGCCTTCAGGAACAGCTAAGTACACCAGCTCTTCCATTTCACCATAAAGGAAAGCGGTCACCACATCGAGCTGGTCGATCGTCCACCCCAAGTGTGTTGTCACTGCTACAATCATTCGAAGTGTGACGTACTTGACCACAGGCGCGAACGTCTCGGTGTAATCGACACCATACTTCTGCTTGAACCCCTTTGCCACGAGTCGAGCCTTGTACTTCGCGATCGATCCATCGGCATTCCTCTTGATCTTGAAGACCCACTTGCTCCCGATGGTCCGCTGTCCACGAGGCAACTTCGCATTGCGGAACACACCACGCAAACGCATCGACTTAAGTTCTGCACGGATTGCTTGGTGCCAGTGAACTTGGTCTGGGCCGCAGATAGCCTCTTGAAACGTGGTCGGCTCACATAAGTCCGTCGGTTCGACAGCATTCACACTTGCACTCCAGAGTCTTGCATCCTCTTGATTGTCGTTCACTTCACAGGAGTTGCCACTGAAGTTCGCCGGGATAGTTTGACGTTTGGACTCGCGTTCCTGAAACTCAGGTGCACTCGCCTCCTCGAGTCCACAAGACGAACGTTCTTGCCAACGCGAACTCGCAGATGATTCTTGATTGCGACCTTTGCGCTTCCCAGTGGACTTGATCTCGACCGGTTCTGATGACTGCTCAATCTCCAGGTCATCGAAGGTTTCGGCGAAATCATCGAAAGTCTCACTCACATCGTTCGCCGCATTTGCCATGACCGACTCATCGAACTTGATATCTCGGGAGATCACCACCCGACCTGCCTCGATGTCAAACACCCGATACGCCTTCGACACTTCTTCATAGCCAACGAAGATGCCTGCATGCGATTTGGCGTCCCACTTGAGGCGTTTTTCCTTCGGAGTCAGCACGTACGCCAGACAGCCAAAGACTCTCATGTGCTTGACGCTTGGCTTGGACCCATAGACGACTTCAAATGGGGTTTTCGAGACGAACTTCGGAGATGGCAGGCGGTTCTTCACGTAGATGGCAGTCATGGCAGCCTCGGCCCAGAACGACTTGTCAAGGTTGGCATGGTACAACATGCTGCGGCCGATCGTGACGATGCTTCGAATTGCTCGTTCCGCGGTGCCATTTGTTTGGTGCGCATACGGAACTGTGACTTGCTGTTCGATGCCTTCGTCATCGTAGAAATTCTGGAGTGTCTTGGTTGCAAACTCCTTCGCTCCGTCGTGGCGCACATACTTGACACGTTTGCCGAATTGTGACTTGACCCTGGTGATGAATGACATCAGACGTCCCTCGCTCTCCGACTTGGCCCGCAGACAGTAGCCTTTCATGCTCCCGCTTGCTTCGTCCACGATAAGAAGGAGATACTTGCTCCCACCCAGCGAATCTTCTTCCATAGGTCCGCAGATGTCGAAATGGAGAAGCTCGAACGGCTGGTAGCGACGCTTGTCCGGGTTCGAAGGATATGGTTTCTGGACCATTTTGCCGAGCGAACAGCCACGGCATATCGAAGACTGCTTGTCGTTGGGAGGCATCATCGCGTCCTTCACCATACCAGCATCAACCATTTTCCGCAACGTGTCGAACGACGCGTGACCCATACGCGAGTGGAAGTCGACACTGTTCGCCGATGCTACTGATGCTGCAGAAGCCATGGAGTCGCCAGCGACCTTCAGCCAATACAGTCCATGAGCGAGATCAGCTGTGGCGACGACTTGGCCTGAAGTCTTCTTCGCAATCTTCATGTTTGGTCCGTCAAACACCACTTGGAACTTCCCCGACTTATTGATCTGCGGGACGGACAACAGATTCTTGTCCATGTTTGGCACATATAGCGCATCGTTGATAGAGATATCGCGTTCGCTGCCATCGGGCAGAACCACACGCTGCATGATGGTTCCCACACCCATGATCTTGACCTTGTTTCCATTGGCCACCTTGAGTTCGCCCTCGTCTCGCATGTCGAGTCTAGTGAACTTGTTCTTGTTGTTGCAGATGTGGTGCGTCGCACCGCTGTCGATCGCCCACATCCCTTGCGACTTCGCATTCGAGGAGACATTGTCACACTCCACCGAGACCGCGAACGCAACACGATCATCGTCGTCGTAGCTATTCCAGCGTTGCACATAGTTTGCGCGGATTCTTCCGTCGAAACGCCCACGCGGTTTGCTCTCATCTTTCTGCCTGCACTCCTCCTTCTGCTTGGTCCAGCACCGGTTCTCCGTGTGCCCCATCTTGCCGCAGTAAGTACACTCACGAGGGTCGCGATCAGCGTTGAATGCCTTCGCGTTCACCTCAGTCTTAACACTCACACCTTCGCCGTGACGCTTGATGTGCTCATTCGTCAGCACCTTGATCACATCCTGTGTGTTCAGCTCCGCCGTGCTCATTTCCAAGTTCAATACGACGTTCTCGTAGCTCTTGGGCAGGCTGCGCAGCAGACATATCGCCACGTCTTCTTCCTCCATCTTGGCGCCGATACTCTTGAGCTTGGCGCTGATGTTGAGGACTTCATTGCAATGTTGCAGAACATTGCCGCCTTCCTCCATCGTGATGCTGAACAGCTGACGCTTCAAGTAGATGCGTCCAGCCTTCTGCGACCCTTGGTACAGCGTACGCAAGCGGTCCCACGCAACCCACGCTTCCTCGCAGCTGTCCACCACATGATGGTACTCCGCATCCATATGCAGCAGCATCAAGCCGAACGCGATGTTGCTGGTGCGCCCATATTCGTCCTTGGCCCGAGGATCCGTGAACGACGGCGACGTCTCACGGTTGACGACTTGCCACACGGACTTGGTCAGGAACACGCCACGCATGTAGCGGCTCCACGTCGCGTAGTTGTCACCGTTGAACTTGTCAATGGCGACCTTGGCGTCTTGGGCAGTGGACATGGCGCTTGGGCTCATAACCTGAAGAAATTGGACACTTGAGTAGTTGATCGAATATTTGGAAGTAATTGATTTAGGTCCTTAGTTCGCAAGCTCATTGCTACGTCTAAGCCTTCTACTGTATCCACTGAATACTCTACTGGATACACATTACTGGATTCTTTACTGGATACCTGAGTTGCTTCATCCAATCAGCGATAGCCACGTGGAAATCCTTGCACATCTTGTACCCACAATCATGTCATACCCGTGGCGTAAACACCGTCCCATAAACACCATGACGTAAACACGAGAATGACGGTGATGGTGAGTTTGCTCATTGGTACAACTGGTACTCACCAGTATACCGGTAACCCAGAAACACCGATACACTGGTTCTTCAACATTGCCAACTAGCGAACTCTCACACTCTTGTCCTGGAAACCCATTTGCAGTTGACCTCCGAGTGCTCAAGCCACACAACGACCACATTTTAAGCCTGTCAGCCAAACAAAGTCATGCGTGTCTGTTTCATCGTGATTGCAATTGTGGCCAGCCTCTTCGCCAGCAGCGATGCTCTGTCAACCGCTACTGATTCTGTGCAGGTCAAGAGGTCTCTGAGGACCACCCTGAGGTTTCGGACGAGTACGATGCAGCGGAAGATGAAGAAAGAGTACGTCCTATCAGGATAACGTGGCACACAGAAATACTCAAACAATGGGCCGAAAGTGAGAAGAAAACGAACGAGATCGCCAAGCGGTTTGCCAAGAAGCTGAAGCAGATGAGATCGGACCAAGCTCTTGACCAACTAATTGGAGTGCGGTACAGCGGTGCTGATGACGATAAGGAGACTCAAACCTTTCATCTACCGGTACTCTTTTTTTTTAATGATAACTACGTTAGTTTGACTAGAATACACTTCTTGCATTCGAATAAACGATACTCCGGAGTACCTGTTCTTGCTTCTCAAAATAATAGAGATGACATATATATCTGTGTGAGGATGGCGAGTGCGAGCTCAGCAAATTGCAATCGGTACAAATTCTATTCGGCAGGTAGAGTCGATTGGCAAATTACTTCAATTAGTTATTGTATCAATATCAACACCTAGCTCCCTGTAAGCTGTTCTTTTCGCCGTACTGCGCTCTGCCGGCGATGCTTTGCATATGTCCGATATCGATGATGGCTTTGTGGGACTGTAAAGCAAACTAGACGCATTGTGCTGGTAGCTGTTTTCTTTGAGGTAGTGGATTTCACTTTCCAAGAAACACACCAGAGAAAGTGTTTTTTCTTCTTCTTGCGTTAAAAGAATGGTGTACGCTAAGAATACCCTCGTCACTTTCTAAGAAATCTACCAACTACTGAGAAGCACCAGATATCTCCACATTTGATCAATTCTCGTAGTACACTCGTTGGTCCCCGTAGCCACTCATATTGAATGGTGACATTTGTGTCACGACATGCCGCAGCGTGGCAAGGAAGTTGTTCACCACCATTTTTTATGCCCGCGATACCAGAATGACGTCAAGCAACACCACCTGAGCCCGTCATGCCAATGGTGTTATAGCGCATCCCTCTATTTATTGTATTTCTATCTAAGGCTGCTGCCTCTGTTTACAGTGAATGCACAGATCTAGGAGCTGGTGATGTCTGTCGCACTATAGTGACCGCGTGCAGACCAACAAGGCCAAACCTCTCGTACGTGACGTGACATGACGTAACATATCCAGCCTCTTTGTAGTGGAAGCCGTGACCTCTGTCAAGATGTGAGCACCTGCATGACCATTGGTCATTGTGGCAACATTTCGATCATCCAAGAGGCCTGCCGGAAACGCGTTGCAGAAGCTCTTGCTGCACGACTGCAGCTGATTTGAACCTCAGTATGTACACTGTAGATACCAGCTTGTAGTATTGTTTTACGTGATGCATTGCTTATCAGCATTGACATAGTACATGTATATAGAGCAAGCAGCTACACTGCTTCTAGTACGCTTCCAAAACTGTGCAAACCGCGCTATAAATGAAATTAAAATATGTTTTAACAAGCAGTCCATGACTCAAGTATAGTGAAACCGGCAAACACTGGCCAAATCGTGAAATCCGCAACTCATCATACAAGAGAATGGATTTCACGGTTCGACTGGGAAGAATATATAATGAAGATGTACTAACTATTGTGTCGTAACTCGCACTGAAGGCGTTGGTGGAAACACGTACAGCACACAACCCGGACAAAAGTTTGTCTTCCGGAAGTCAAAAGCTCACACCTTGATCCTCAACGAAAACCCTTACCCTTGTGAGAAATTCCCACAGTGATCAACACTCTTTATTTTCCCGCAATCAAGCATTGATATCGTCAATACCACTTGGGCTACTAGGTTGGGTAGCGGAGTCACAAGATACGTCGCCTACACGATCAACTCCGCCACATCTCACAGTGCCATGAGGGCCAGGAGCAATATCTGGAGTCAGGCGGCAGCCATGTGCTAAGTAGCAGCAATCGACGGGGTCATACCTTCAGCATCCTGCTCGCCGCCACTACCAACGGCACGCCTGGAATTTGTACTAGGCATGATATTTGCGACGAATACTGAGAAGGCGAGATCGCTGCTATCAGCTGCAAGAAGTCATTCTGCTACCGGAATAGTAATATTTCTAACTACACTCAACATGCCAGAGCTCGAAACCGGCGATCTAGAAGAAGCTTGAGGGTCTTAGCTCTCGATTCTTACGTATACTTAACTACCCTCGCTCACCGTTTGCTGAGTTGAGTCGAATTGGTTAGCAGCTTTCGACTCATTCAACAACTTCACAACAGAACACCATTGCACGCTACTTGCTGCAAGACTCCGCCGCAGTTACGACATGGTGCACCTCCACCTCCACGTGGGGACGCAACATGTCGCCATAGGTCGATACTCTAATGTGATGTAACAGGTGTTAGCATATAGTTGGGTGACTGTCACCAGCACCTCCTCGCTCAACAGCAGCAGGTATCTCCCGTTCTTTGACGGAGGTTCGAGAGGGAATCCTAGGCACGGCAACAGTGGTGCGGCTGTGGTTCGAGTAGGAGATTCGACAGCTGAACTGCAAGTTTGCTGGGTCATTTTCGGCAAAAACGACCAACAACAACCTGGTAGCATGGGTCTTCTCATGGGGCTCGAGGCATGCGAACGCAATAAATCGTCACCGTTAGACGTGGTCGGGGACAGTGTGATGGTTGTCAGACAATAACGTACACGGACCGAGTTGAAAGCCAAGCACCTTCGGTTGCTCTATTGGCAGAGCCGCCGCATTGCGGATAAACTTATAGTTCTATCGTGACAGCATCACTGTAGTGCCTACAATAAAATGGTCGAATTAATAACATCAAGGAGCTTGAACATATTCTCGACCGTCAATATCTCCATGGATATGACGTCTAGAGAGCAGAAAATTATGAGCTGTTAGTAAACTGTGCTAAAGAAGAAATACTTTGACGAAGACAGTAACTCCAAATGATGCTCGCAAATTACCGGTTGGATCTTGGACATTATTTGGTTGCACGGGTGCCACTTCATGGTGTTGTTAGCGCTTGCATTACCATAAACATAATTGCCGAGGCCATTCGTTTGAGTTGTCGTTTGGTGTATCTGTGAAGTCTAATCTTGCAATGAGCTAGCAGTAGTAGCACGATCATAGACCAGCTGTTGCCGTTTCCGCAATGTCTTTTGGTTGCTGATAGCGGTGGTGACTTGCTTATCTGTAAACTCTAGTTGAGGTTGATCCGCGCGAACTCGAGCAAGTCCGTGCTTTGGCTTGATGGATGGTTCTTTGTCGAGAAGCTGGCTTATTAATTTTGACAAAGCTGAAGCGGGACGACCTCGTTTTCGAGGCGATCGTGATTGGATGTCTGTTCCAGCACTAACAGAGGCATAATCCTCAATATGCGTTGCAGCTTCATGACCAAATGTGGTGTAAGCTGCCCTCATGCCCGAAGTGCCATAAGCAGTAGTAGATGCGCTTGAAGACGCAGTGGCAGATTTTCTCAAACCAGCCGCCTTAAGTTTTGAAGTTTCTTGGCGGACTTCGTTTTCACTTGGCAGATCGTACCGTCCAGGGTTGTTTGTGCGAATTATCTCAAGCATCCGGCCTGGCCCCAATTTTTTGAAGGATGCTTAACACCCTGTTGAAACAAATCTTCAACCTGACTGCGGAAATTCGCGATGTATTGCTCCCCATACATTGACCCTCGCTTAGGACACACAGCCCACCCCGATGGAAATGACCAAGGGGCACTAAAGGCTGAGAGGGTAGCCACACTGGATGATGGCGAAAATGATCGCGGATTCCGAATGAGAATATCACCAGCTCTTTGCATCTCTAACGCGGTCTTTATAGCAAAACTCACAGCATCCTTTGAATAGATCTGCGCTGGTATTGGATATTCCAGTTGGGTCTTGTTTCGCCATGTTCTTACACGTCGTCGGATCTGCCCTTGTGTAGCTATGAGTACACCTGTTACCGAACCAAGCGACATGCTGGGATCAATATCTTCGAAGTCACAATTATCCTCCAATTCTAGCTCGTCACCGGTTGCATCTTCGTCATGATCTTCGTTCCCATCGTCATCACCTTCTTGAGTATGACCACCGCGACTAGCAATCACTACGGTTGTCTCCTCTTCTTCGACGTCATAGGCATCATCATCTTCACCAAAACACCCCGAATTTTGTGCCTCATCACTCGAAATCAGTGAGCAGATATTGAGAGATGGTTTGCACAAAAATTTAATTCCGTGCCCAACCTGAGAATATTCGCGCAACGTTAACGTAAATGACGGACAACTGGTATAGGTCTCTAGACAGACGTCTGACGTTTCACGATGTTTCAGCACCGATACCTCAATGTCGTTTGCCCGCTTGATATACCGCCGAATTTGCTGATCCAAAACGTTGATCTTTCTCACCAGATTTCCAAGTTGCTCTCGGTTGTGTTCTACTAGCTCAACAACCGTATTTGGCAAGCCGCCGTGGCTTTTAAGCCGACTACCGCTTGAGTAGGAGTGATACAATTGTTGCCTTCCCGGGCCCACGTCAAAAGAACTTGCATCGATCGCGCGAAATGTGCGTCAAGTATTCCTTTTCCATCTTGTGTTTCGGTATGGATAAAGCGCGTAATCTCAACTCCATGAGCAATCGAAAGGCAGGGAAGAACTAGCGGGATTAACGTGTTCTGATAGCATGTAGCGTTGTCTGACTGCAGCACGATTCGTCGGATATTTGGAAGATCTTTTCTGATGCGTAGCAGAATTGCCTCCAGCAACGAGATGACAGCTTCTCGGTCTTGCTTGTTGTCTCCCTTTGAGATGTGATCAACATAAAGCTTTGAGGTTGTCAAATCCGTTTGTTCGTCCATCTCATCATTGCCTTCAAAGTACTCGATAAGAGCTCCATGCCAGGATATGCCTCTTTTCCCATAATGATCCACGGTTTTCTCTCTAAAATAGATCGGGTCAAATTTCATCTTGAAGTCAACAGTAACTACTGCTTCATCAGAGCAGTGCCGAGATCCACATCTACCTATGAATCGCGATCGCATGCCTTCAAAAATGGAGCGAATTGCGAACTTTTGGTTGGTCACACGTAGTCGATGCCCCAAAAACAGTTTTGCTTTCTCTGACGAGTTGTCAATGACCGTGAAAACAGATGGATGAATTGGTACGCTCAAAAGCAGCGACTTAAGATTCGAGTAGAAGTGAAATATTCGTTTGCAGTCATCGCAAATACCTGCATTGGTACTGCGATCGGCTACATTTTGATCCAGTCCGTACGTGATGCTTTGCAAAATGCACTCGCCACCACTTATGTCCAGGTGTTCATCAAATCCATACTTCATATAGGCAGATACAAGATCCAAACTGCTCAGTATTTCTCCTTGAACAGCATTATCGAGCGTCGACTCGGCAACAATCTGCTTGATCACGCTGCCGGGGTCGTTCACCAAGAATCCGACAACATAATCAACTGCCTTCCTCTGCTGCGAATCTCCTGATGTCAATTTTCCAATCAGCGCAAAAACGTTGATCGCTGGATAGAAGTAATTCTTGCTCGCTTAGCAACATGCTCAGTGTATGCTTCAAAAATGTGTGTGCGGCTTCGACGGCGCATTATCGCCGGAAAAATAAACGTTTGGCCGTCCAGGTTTAACCGCTTCGTTCCCCACGAGAAGTACGACGCGTTTTCGGGAGATAAAATGAAGGAGACGGCATCCTCAACAGCAACTGGATCAAAACGCTGAAGTGTCCGAGTTTTCGTCTCCAATTTGTTACCTTCTAGCAGTGCGCTCATGTCTTGTCGCCCATGAACAAACATGTTCGGCGGCATCGATAACCCATTGGCCATTTCACTCAACTCTTGCACTTCTCCAATTGTCAGGCTACACAAGCAAGCTCGTAAGATGCGCCTCTCAATAGACAATTTCTTGGCCTTCATATAAGAAAACAAGAGCTTGTGCAAAATTCGCTTGCCGCGTAAATCAACTCGAGAGGCTCCTTCTCGAGCAGTATTTGCCGTTGCATCCCACAGTGCTTCCCCCGCTTCTGCATTACTATCACACAATAGACTGCAGACTCGCTTTGCTGCTTCAGAAGCAACATTTATCATCACTTTGGTTGAAGGGTTGCTTGGATCAGAATACGTATCGGCGTTACCGGGGTCATCCGCACTCGGCCCATGCGTGAAGTAGTTGTCGATATGATCAGCCATCCCAAAACTCCTCAATAAGTCTGGACCGCTGTAAACGGCAAGAGAGCCAACAGCTGGGTTACTGCTTGGGAACGATGAATAGAGAGTGAATCTATTCATTTCAGGTGTCATCGGTGATTCAAATAATTGTCCAGGCTTGTAATTGTTTGCTTTGCGCTTGAACGGCCTTTTCGATCGAGTGTTTGTTGGACCATGCTGCCCTCGTTTTCGATTTGTCTTTTTGTTACTGACATACCGTCATGATTGCATCCGCAACGTCTACAGAGCTGGCATACCTCACAGCGACCCAGTTTACATTGCACGTTAGCAATGGAGTTGCTACCATAGTTGTTGCTGTCGTCGAGATTTGTGACATACGATAGACACGCTTTCCTTATGGCAACACTATAGGCAACACGCTGCTAGTGTGGTGTAGCGAGATCGGTGAAAACGCGTTCACGATCTCCACACACGGCGCCCGAACTACCGACTAACGGAGGGGGTACTCCGATCGTCCGTGGGGATGCTGATCTTGTCTTCTCACCTTGTGTACCCGTCGGTGGGCTAGCTCTGCTCTCTCGGTGTCTCGAGAAAACGCGCAGCGATGTCAGGTGGACTGCCCTGGCGAGGCGCGGGACTGGGGTGTCGCCTCGTGGAAACTTCTTCACGAGGTGACGGGTTGGGTTTCGATCTTGATCTCTTGAGGTCTTGATCGACGGACTAGAGATGGCTCCAGTCCTAGGGTGCCTTGAGGGGTGTGTGTTGTTCCCCTTATTCCTTTGCTCCTTGACCGCTTCCTTTAGCGGGGTCTTGATCTTGTGGAACGATGTAGCCTGGCCAACTATCCAGGAGCTACTGTTGGGTTGATCTACCTTTAACTAAATGTGAAACAGGGTGGACAATCACTCTGTTTCTAGCATACACTGTATGCGTGTATGAGGAAGCGTAAGTCTTTACTTAGATTTACTATAGAAATACACGACAACGTGTATTTCTAATACAAAGCAAAGACACTATTTGATAGAAAATTGACAACTGTATTTATGTCGGCCCGCCGCGTGGCTCTTAGAACCTAGCTAAAAGAATATCTAATTGCATCGTGAGGGCTATGGTTGGCCCTCACGTGTTGCACCTATATGCATGCGCCTTATTGGTCGAAATGCACCTCTTTCTACCAATAGTAACGCCCTAAGCGCCCGCCACTACTAACCAATCAGTGGCGGCTCGAAATGATTGTAATCCTGTGTGTGGACCACACACAGGCAGCCTGCTTCATATGTATACATCTTATCCGCAATCCCTGCCGGATAGCTATACATATACATATGTATACTTGTGTAGCCCTGCTACAAAATGTACTAAGTGGGCCAATATAATTCCCGCCCTAGAACACTTAAAGTATACAGAAGTAACCTTGATTTCCTTTATACTTAAGAAACCTATGTTCTCCCTACCCAACTCGTTCCTTACTCTCCTTGAAGAGGACTTCCTTGAGTTCTTCCTTGAAGAGGACTTTTTTAAGAGTGAGAAGGCTTGCCTTCTCCCAAAGATTCCACTTCGCAGTCAGTAGTCCATCACCCAGCCAGTAGTTCATCACCCAGTCAGTAGTCCATCACCCAGTGGATGCACTTTCTGAGTCAGATCGCGTACCGGAAGATTGATCCATCCGCGATCTGACCTGCAGATTAGATCGTGTATCGCAATGATTGGTCCATCGACGATCTACTTTTTGGAGTAGATCGCGATATCCAAAAAGCTCCATCCGCGATCTACCTTTTCAGGGTAGTTCGCGTTATTCAAAGACGGCACCATATGCGACCCGGTTGTGTGCTCCAAAGACTGCATCCATCTGGTCTATCCAGATCGGATAACTGATAATCTGAGTCCATGTGGTCACATCGTGGATTACCTCAGTCCATCAATCCATTCTCCCGGAAAGATGGACTAGGCTTCACCACACTAGCGGTAATCTAGAAGCACTCGGGGGACTCCAAATTACACCAGACTGAACACGACGCACAGATTTGAGCAAAGTTAGCTATAAGCACGACACACGGACTTAAGCGACGGTAGCTACGAGCACGACGTACGGACTTAAGCGACGGAGGGTATGGGCACGGCACACGGACGTGGACTACCAAAAAACAAGAATGACTGTATCTTCCCCAAAACCTACCCTAACCGTTTGGTTGCAGCTCACACTGTGGTGTGAACCTTGCATTTGATGAGGCTTCAAGTTGGTGGCTTTGCATGACGATTTCTCTTCATCCACAAAAGCAATGCTAACCAACATTGCTGCTACGCGCTCATAATATCACGACCAACGTAAAATCTTGCTTTATTGGGCTGCTCTCGTAATAGCGGATTTCCCGAGTTGCTCAGCGTTTGCGAAAAACGCAATTTTCATTATACTTGAGTCATGGACTGCTTGTTAAATATTATAATTAAATTATAAATAGAATGTGTTCTTTCAATATATTTCACAACTAAAATAGTTGTTGCGGAAAACTTTTCTACTAATGAAATCAACATGTTTAGACCTCTTTATTTGATTAAAAACCATGTGAAATATTGTTCAATAACTAGACACGAATTACAGCAAATTTTACACCAAATGGAACCTGTAGTTAATCTTCGCTTTTATTGTACTGGCAAAGACTACGGTCCTGATCACGCTCAAATCGCGTCGCTCATGCGCGTGTATGCTGCTGGAGATTGCTTATTGCTAATGCATCTTCTTGATCAATTTGCCATTGGGCACTGGAGCACTCCGTTTGAAGTTGCAGCGTTACCCGAAACTAGGCTATTTGACCCTAGACACGTTCACATGTTCTGTTGTGTCGGTTACTGAAGTCCTGCTACGAGGACTCTGTACGCGATCAACACTGTTTCGTCATTTCTTACACTCCTGCTACAAAGCCACTTCATTACTCCGTTCGTGACCCTGAACACGTTCACGGTGCGCAGCCACAATTGAGTAATCCCAGTGGGGCAATCCCACAACTGCAGCAACACCACGGCATCTTCGGGTACATGATCCCCAGTTCATACGCCAAACAGCTTGTTCACCACGACATACATATTCTTGGCCAGGCACCGAGCTGACGCGGACCGCAGTGTTCATTAGGTCCTTGTCGTAGAAGTTGTTGAGTCAGAGTCGAACCCACCGTGGTAGTTAGGCTCTGCATGGTCGAGCTCGACGTATCCGGCATCTGGTCCACCGTCTACCTTACTGTGCCCGTGGCTCCATTCACCATAGCTCTCGTCATGTCCGTAACTTCGTTCACAGTCGAGTCCACGGTAGCAGTCACATATTGCACCGTCGAAATGGTCGTACCAACAACTCCACCCACAAAGATCCAGTCCTACCAACCACATCGTTCACCACCAAACGCACGACATCCGTCCCGTCTTGAGTAGTCGACGTCGTGGTATCCGTCACATTCTGATGTGGTGACGTTGCCGTGTTCGTTACACTCTGAACAAGGTCGTCGAGTCTGCTACATTCTGAACCGTCGAAGACGTTGTATCCGTCACCTGGAGGCCGCTGTGTTCGCCACCTGGTTGATCGTAGAGCCTACCGCGGGCGTGGTCGTGTCAATCAAGTCTGTCGCCGTATTCACCGTCCCGGTTATCGAGTTCGACAGCAGCAACCCTGGCGACGTACCGGTGAACGTGATGGTGACCGAGGAGCTCTCTTGCTCCAGTGTATCAATGCCTACGGCGCCACCCAAGCTACCGTTTCCACTGTAACTTGCGTCCTGAACGTCCGCCACTGCTGTTACGAGGTGATCAGACGCATCCGAGCGCATTGGGAGTTATTTCGGCCTAACAGCGCTATGCTCATCTTGATGCTGTGGACTTGCGCCGTCGAGGTGTTAACGTCGATGCCGGCAAGCGCCAGGTTCTCTTCACTGGGGACTGGTATGTTATATAGCCCAAGCTGCAGCTTCATCCTGACCATGCGGCGGGCGGACGCCCAGTACTGCGGGCGTTGTGCAACCAGGGTCTTCGTGCCGTTGTAAACGCTGGTATCACACGCCACCATGATCGTGTTCACAGATGCGTGCGCGAGCGAGATGCGCGTTGTCTCGGATGTGCTGCGCGCCGTCTGGAGGAGAACCGTGGGTTGGTTGATCTCGGCGCCATCATGCCACCGAAGCACAAATCGTCGCGCAGCAGCACGTGTATGAGTCCACGGTCTGAACGCCGTCAATGGAATTGCAGTTCACCACGGCGCTGATAACGCCGGTATCCACAGGCCTTGAACTGCGGGAAGGAGTACAAGTCCATCATGTCATAGTACGGTCACGGCGTCCTGGTCGTGGCCCGACAGTGTCTTCGGGTGTATGGTCCCCACAAACAGCTCGTTCACCACAACGTACACATTCTCAGACTCATCACCAATCAGACGCGGACGACCCTCAAACAGCCAGTGGCTTGTTGTGCTGAAGTCGTGCTGGAACTGTGCAAGGCGTCGGAGACTCCGCCAAGGGGCCTTCAGCACTTGCTGCTTTTGTGTAGTCGTGCACTTTTGTGCTAATGAAGAGCCTCCAGTAGAAACGTTTCTAAACGAAACTGTATAAAACATGTTTAATACTCATTTGTGTCTGAGTGTCTTTAGCTGGAGACTGTGGCGTTAACAGTTTGCCCATATCTGTAAAATGGCCAGAAGTTTGCCTGAAGGATTGATGATGAGTCGATAGAAATAGATAGAAACAGAAAGAAAGAAATAGAAACGATATATGTACCATATTCATCTCAAATTTTTGATGACGAAAAACATGACAAGGCGTCCCATATTTAAGCTTTTTTATTTTTGATTAGCATGAGACGCTACTTATTCAGTGAAATCAGCTCTGAGAAAGTTTCCACGAGGCAACCCTTCAGCTGATGTGGCCACCACAATTCGTACTATGCAATCGCCGCAAAAGTTTAATTGGGCTCGCTTTTTAGAAGCTGTGATTCAACTTACGCGACAGGAAACATGATAGTACTGGATTTTGCAGACACAATATCACACTTTTGCGAGGGGCGCCCCAAAGGCTGCGGTTTAGTGGAAGCAAGTGAAGTGCGGCTGTTTGGTGAGATGCTCAAAACACCGTAAAATCCATACAAGCACTGTTTATAATCTCTGCTGCCTGCTGAGATGACTAGTGAATTGATGTCATTTGCCAATCAACTCCACCTGCCGAATAGAATTTGTACCAATTGCAATTTGCTGAGCTCGCACTCGCCATCCTCACACAGATATATATGTCATCTCTATTATTTTGAGAAGCAAGAACAGGTACTCCGGAGTATCGTTTATTCGAATGCAAGAAGTGTATTCTAGTCAAACTAACGTAGTTATCATTAAAAAAAAAAGAGTACCGGTAGATGAAAGGTTTGAGTCTCCTTATCGTCATCAGCACCGCTGTACCGCACTCAATTAGTTGGTCAAGAGCTTGGTCCGATCTCTCATCTGCTTCAGCTTCTTGGCAAACCGCTTGGCGATCTCGTTCGTTTTCTTCTCACTTTCGGCCCATTGTTTGAGTATTTCTGTGTGCCACGTTATCCTGATAGGACGTACTCTTTCTTCATCTTCCGCTGCATCGTACTCATCCGAAACCTCAGGGGTGGTCCTCAGAGACCTCTTGGCCTGCACAGAATCAGTAGCGGTTGACAGAGCATCGCTGCTGGCGAAGAGGCTGGCCACAATTGCAATCACGATGAAACAGACACGCATGACTTTGTTTGGCTGACAGGCTTAAAATGTGGTTGTTGTATGGCTTGAGCACTCGGAGGTCAACTGCAAATGGGTTTCCAGGACAAGAGTGTGAGAGTTTGCTAGTTGGCAATTGCAACGATCAGTTGTTTTTCAGTTTGTGCCACTAGCAGCGCATACCGAAGTCGTAAGCTTACACGTATAACGTAGCCTGGCTTGGGTTGTAATCGAAGCTAATCTTGGTTGGTATCCCAGGTGACTGGTGACGCACAACTGTCCTCATGCGCTGGATCTCTACGGACTGCACCGCGTATGTTACCCCAGGTTGAGTAGTCAGCGCGACTCAAGTCAATTAAAGAGTTTCGAGCAATTCATTTCTTGACTTTTGGCGTGCCATAACCGCGACAATATGCTCTTTTCTGGTGTGTTTCGCTGTTGCCTGTACGATATTAATTTTGTAGGGAAGTGACAAAGTAGGAGTTGGTTACTTCCTGTGTGAGTGATAAAATTGCCGTGTCTATTTAACTTTATTCATTAGATCCCTGAAATATCTCGAGCCACCGCACGGTGGGTGGTTCTTGCTGTCTTCGTACGGCCTGTGGCGGCAGGCTGGGTCTTGTCGTTTTTATCTCCATGTACTCGAAACTAGCTAAAGCTTAGCGCATTCGAATATCTTGCATCTTTGCCTCAGGTCGTTTGGCGTCTCGTAGCGCTCCAGCTCTCAATTGCCTCATTGTCACTTTCCATATTGCTTGTTGACTTTGTTCCGCTGTGATTTCTTCATGGCAGAAGATGACTCGGTTCCGTTGCATCCAAAGCGCAGCCATAGCAATACTGCAGTATGCTCACCATATTCATCGTGCCGCTTCCGCGTGGTCCGCATTGAACTCCCCATACAGCTGCGTACTGTGATCCAGTAGCTGGCGGCTAATTTGTGGTGATACTCGTGCTGCAATGAAGTACTAGCATTCGTCGAGGTGGTCCTGTGTCGCGGAGTTGCCTGTCCAGTGCGCTACTAGCTTGCTCCAGACCGCTCGTGCCCTCGGACACCTCCAGAATAAGTGCTCTAGCACTCCCTTCTTTCTGTGCACCGAGGCGTCAATCGGTAATGAGAACCTTGTTTTCGTCCTTCGTGGTACAAGTTGAGCTGTCCCAAAGCGACTCGGTACACCATCCACACTTGGAAGTCGGTGAGGGTCCGCTGCTCAGCCCAGAGTTCTCTAGGTCTTTGATCGTGCGTCGCCATTACTATTGATTGTTGATTTGAGTAGCAGAAGGAATAATGAAAAGTGAATTACCAAAAGGTTAACGAAGTGCGTTTGCTACTTGCTGTAGGTCTCTGTCCTTTGCCACTTCTCGTCTTGGAGCCGCCACCATGCGAGCCTTGAGTCAGACCTGGGTACACTTCATCACTTGGTTAAACTATACAAAAGTGCAACATGTAAAGCAGCTCGACCTGGCTACACTGAGAATAACTGCAACTGCAACTGCGACTTTGACTTTGGTTCTCGTATTGCCAACTGCAATTCTCAACTGATGTTGGTCGAAGTATCCGCAAGTGCAATACTTGCTCAACAATTACCCACTCTGATGCATCTCGACGTTCTTTCAATTTTTCCACCATGGGTCGAAGTTGTTTGCTGATTTCGTGTCGGTAGCGTAAAGGACTGCCGTTTTAGTGCATTGAGCACTTGTCTGCTTGCGGCCTTGTCGTCCACTTCCCATGGAAATCCATGGAGAAGAGGTGTGGCGTCCAGGACTATGCCTTCCGTCACGCTGTAGTCTCTCAATACTTTTCCATGGTCCAGTAGTCCGCTGTTTCCAGTAATGTCTCCGAGCTGTCAGTTGATTCCGTCAGGTGCTTGGAGGAGCCCTATTGTCCCTGCTGCTGCTGCGTCTAGTGCTGGCCGTCCTTGTACCCTGCCAGGTCCTGCTACTTCCCATGTGTAAGGTTTTGTCAACTCCGGAGGGTGCTGGAGTGAAGCAGTGATCCCTTTCTTGCCGAACAGTTATCATCCAATGGTAGGAATGAAGACGAGGGGGTGATGGCTTTGTGAAAATGTAGTTCAATCTTCGCAGCACGTTTGGTAAGTTCTGTAAACAATATTTTTCGCTTTAGCAGAAATTTGTCAAGACTCCACGTACGTAGATGTGGGATACTACAAAGCCATTCATCGCGACGCAGCAATTTGGTGGTGGATTTGTGACGTACCACGAACACGATTTGAATTTCACTTTTGGATTTACCTTCTCAGCAACAACCAGGTCTTCTATTTTACAACTACTTCTCCGCGATTCCAAGAGTGCAACAGTAGACGCTGAATGTATTAGCCTACTCATGCCCTCTTAATTACCAAAAATGTGGACGTTCACGAATGCGCACTAGTGTGCATAGCCTAATGGGGATGTTTAAGGCTTGTTCTGGGTTGCAGACCAGAATCTTGCTCCCCCAGATGATGAGCATCAGTGGTGAGATCCCAGGGTGTGGAACATCCCAGGTGTGATGCATCAGTCGCTGGCCTTACTTCGCTGTCGCCAAGAACGCAGCCAAGGACGCTGTGCAAGCTAGGAAGCCGGGCGAGCAGTAAGCAGCTGTAGGGCACGACAAACTCTCTCTTACTTTTCTAATTCACTTTGCAATTTACCTTGACCAAGGAACTCCTCGACTGTGAAGGCCGGGGACTCAGAACAAGGCTAGCTTTAGTACTGTGTACTTATTGCTGGGTCTCGCTGTGCAAGCTGACTTTTGCTGTGCAAGCCAACATCCCGCTGTGCAAGCGGGCACCTCGCCGTGCAAGTTCCATACGCACGGCTGACCTTCCGGCTGTAAGGCAGAAGACTGGTCCCCGTCTAACCTAGAATGACCGGCTTCACGATGGCCGACCAAGACGCGCCGCCAGCACCACCTCCGGGGAATAGCGACCCGAACGTTCAAGCCGACGACACCACCGTTCCTGAGGCCCGTCGACGACGGCTACCGTACCGGTTGCTTTGAGCGAAGGCAACGCGGCGTCACGGCATGACCCAGCTGTCCGTCGATCGAGTATGCGGACACTTAATGCTGCCTCTGGTGGCCCCTTCGCAATGCCGCGGCGGGAATATGCAGGTGAGGTTGACGTGGACATGGAAGATGTCAGTGAGGATATTTCACTGGAGGGCAACCAAAGAGACAGGGCAGTCTCGGCAGAGCTGGGCAGACGCGTTCAGACCATGCCAACGCTACCCAAGCCTCCAACGTTCCGAGGCTCTACAGCATTGGAGAAGCAACGCTTCATGAAAGATTACGAAGCTTATTGTCGACAGTTATCGGCTTTGGAGACTGCGTTCTTTCGCCCTTTTCGCATGCCCGTCGGAGCGTGTGTTGAAGATGAACGCCGCCGCTTGATCGCAATGTTCGACATCTGCAAACCGTTGAATGACATCACGGAGAAAGACTGGATCAACTACTTTTGGGAAGGCCGCATCGTGGGCGAGTTGGATTTCGACAAGGTGAAGGCACTAATGAGCGGAAAGCTCCGCATGGATGTTCGCCTCACCGACGCGGACTCACGAATCTCTAAACTAGCGCACGAAATGTACCAGTTTCTTGAACAAGAGAACATGGAGTGGATGGTCCAGGGCGAGCCTAAGAAGGTCGTAAACTACCTCATTGGTGCTCTTGCGCCCGAGCAATTCCAGCGTACGATTAAGAACGAGATGGCGCGCGAAGCAAATAAGCCTCTTTACAAGGACGTCGTTGGTTTCATTAAGTGGCTGCGGACGGGCTGCAAGGAATACCTGCGGTGGGAACCTGCGAACACGAAGAAGCAGCAGACAGAGACATCGCGGGAAAAGCTTGGGAGTGCCCGACAGCCCAACTCGAAAGGGGCTACGGAGAAACCAAATGCAAGCAGAGGATCTGGAGCAACGAGAAAACGGACGTGTCTCAAGTGTAGCAGCAGCGATCACCGCGTTAAGGATTGCCCCAAGGTGAAACCCGGTGAAGCTGAGACTCTTCTTCGCGAATGGCGTGAAAACGTGCTGCCGCGCAGGCAGCGACCCGCACGGTACCCCTGTTTATCACGTGAAGGCCCTTCATCTGTCGGAGGGACCTGGGATACGGGCAGCAGTTGTCAGGTGAAGATCGAAAATTCGCTGGAGCTAGACAATGTGCTGCTAGACTCCGGTGCGGATGTGAATGTTGCTAGCCGCTCACTGGTGGCACGTCTGCAGGACGACGGGGTTGTAGTCCGGCTGGAGACGTGCTCACCAAGACGGTTGTCCACGTTCAATGGAAATGTGATCACGGTGACGCAGCGAGCCTGGTTCGACACAATCCAGATATGCACGAGTGCAGGCCCGTTGCTACTGCGTCGTACCCCAGCTTGGATTTTCGGCGATGAAGGAGAACCGTTGAGGATGGTGTTATCCCGACTGGTTATGGAGCGTCTGGGCTACTCAGTCGACGCAATTCTCGCTAAAGCGTACGGCACTAGACCTGAATGGGACTTGCAGGACCTTGTAGCTGAAGACGAGGCACCTGTGCAAGAAGTGCAGGTTCTCCAAGCCGACATTCGTGACGAAAACATGGCCGATGCGAACTGGAGAACAGCGACACCCGAGGCAGGGCCTCTGGAAGCGGACAAAAGTGTGACGAGACTGCTGGAGGAATGTGTACAAGAAGCAGCGCAGGTTGGCATGCCCGAACATCTCGTGACACAACTGCGTGAGCTGCTTATTGAATACCGAGATGTCTTTCGAGTGACTTTCGGGCAGGATCCACCAATCCGAGTCGAGCCCCTTCGTGTACGAGTTCGGGAGGGAGCGACACCGGTGCGGATCAACGCTCGGCGTTATCCTCCGACTCACATGCAGTATTTGGACCAGCATATTGACGAGCTCTTGGAGAACGGACTCGTGTACACGAATCCGAGCAGCAGATGGGCTTCTCCTCCCCGCATCGTTGCTAAACGAGAGCCCGGTACTTACCGGATGACGGTGGATACCCGTGCAGTGAACGAGAGGACGGATCTATCCAATGGCCGATGCCAGTTCTTGAGTCGGCTTTAGGATTGCTGGAGAACTCCAATTGCTATTTTACACTGGACTGGTTTCGCGGGTACTGGCAGCTGCCACTGCACCACGACTCGCAGGAGATGTTCTCCATCATGACCCACCGTGGAATTATCACGCCTACCCGAGTGCTTATGGGAGGGACGGACGCTGTGGCTTACTGCCAGCACGTAGTGGAAGAAGTTTTCCGGCCGATCTTGTACCAAGGTGTTTTAGCTTGGCTCGATGACATCTTGGGGTACGCGCTTGATCCTGTGAATTTGTTGGAGGTGTTGGAGCGCGTTCTTGCGGCATGCAAGAGCTTTGGACTGAAACTTCACCCAGCAAAATGCCATTTTTACCTAGAGGAAGCTCGATGGTGCGGCAAGATTGTGAGCAAGGAAGGCATCCGTCATTGCCCCGGGCGAATTCAGGGTCTGGTGATGATGCCCGACCCGAGTAATGCTGGCCAGCTTCAACAGTTTACGTGCGCTGTAAACTGGATGCGGCAAAATATTCCGCAGTACACGCAGATGGTGTCGCCATTGCTGGCAGTGATTGACGCGGCAGCCAAGATAGCAGGAGGGCGCAAAACCAAGCAATTGTCTCGTGTACGCCTCACACAGGTTGGTTGGGAGCAAGAACACACCGACGCTTTGAAAGCAATACGAGAGGCCCTGTGCAACATGGTACCGCTCGCTCATCCTGACACTAGCAAGGCTGTGTGCCTCTACTGTGATGCTTCACAAGATTATTGGGGCTCGATCTGCACGATGGTTGACGAAGAAGACCTCTCGAAGCCTCTAGGACAGCAAACCCATCGCCCACTAGCGTTTTTAAGTGGGAAGTTCACGCATGCACAGTCCCGATGGCCAACGATCGAAAAAGAAGCATTCGCTATCGTTGAATCGGCGAAGCGACTCAGTATTTGCTGCTTCGACCTGGGGAATTTCACCTTTTCACCGACCACAGGAATCTCGTTTATATGTTTGATCCTTACGCGACGCACTCGACAATGCAGCGGTACAGAGCAGACAAGCTGCAGAGGTGGGCCATGACGATGACTTCCTACAAGTACGTGATCGAGCATATACGTGGCGAAGACAATGTATGGGCGGACATGCTAAGCCGCTGGGGAAACGCGTCACAGACGCTGGATACCAACTCGAGTGTACAGCAGCTAACCATCGTTCGCTCAATATCACCCCTCGCGGACGGTAACTTTCAGTGGCCCGATATGGGCGAGATCCGTGCTGTACAAACAGAAGAACCGAACAGACCCAGTGGGGTTGTTTGGAACAGCGACCGGGAATGCTTTGAAACAGAAAGAGGTTTGGTATGGATACCGGACACTGCGGTCCAGCTGATACAGCGTCTATGTGTGGTTGGACACGCTGGAGCAAGTGGGCACCGCGGAAAGGCGACCACGACCTCAGCTCTCAGCTCATGGTGTTGGTGGTCGACACTCCCCGAAGATGTTGCGGCGTTCGTCAACAATTGCATACACTGCATTGCTACGAAAGACGGACGCGAACCACGCCCATATGGACCCGCGCTGCACGCCACGAGGCCAAACGAGGTCATTCATTTTGACTTCCTGTCGTTACCTGCAGATGAGGACACTCAGAAGAAGTACGTCTTGGTGATCAAAGACGATTTCAGTGGTTTTGTCGAGCTGCATCCATCACTTGCAGCGGATGCACGAGCTTGCGCTTCAGCTTTGCTCGAGTGGTTCAAACGATTTGGAGTAGTAAAGCAGTGGGTCTCGGACCAGAGTCCCCATTTTCGCAATGAGGTGCTGAAAATATTAGCAGAAGCTCTTGGGTCGCAACATCACTTCACCACAGCTTATTGCCCGTGGGCAAACGGCACCGTCGAAGTTGTGAATCGACTCCTACTAAAGTGTCTTCGTGCGGTGCTAAGCGAACAACGGCTTCCTCCGTCCAAGTGGGAGCCAGTACTGGGATTGGTGCAATCGGCGTTGAACCAGCAGCCGTCCGACCGCCTTGGTGGTCGGGCCCCGATTACAGCCTTTACAGGACTGCTTCCGACAACACCGCTTTCTGTGGCTTTTTCGGATGATCATGTAGTGGAAATGAACGCGGAGATGTTGAGGAACAGCCAAGAACAACATCTGACCAAAATGGCCGAGGCGCTGGACGCCATGCATCGTGACGTAGCCGAGACCAGTGATCGTCGGCGCATGCAAGCCCGAGCTCGACGTGCCAGCAGGTCCAAACCGCCAAACTTCTCGGTAGGTGATTTTGTTTTAGCCGCCATGGTCACTCAGCACGCGAACAAGCTGGCCATCAAGTGGCACGGACCAAAACGCATTACCCGCGCGATATCAGACTGGGTTTTCAAGGTGGAAGACCTGAACCCGCCATAATCAACTACGATTCACCATGTTTCCCGTCTCCGGTTTTATGCTGAAGCAAGCCGCGGAGTTACGGAAGATTTGCTACAATATGCGCTTCATTCTCAGGGAGGACATCTAGTCGAAGAATTTCGCGGCGTCCGTTTTAATGATGCCGCGAGTCGATGGGAAGTCGAGGTGAAGTGGCTAGGACTCGACGCCGTCGAGAGCATCTGGGAACCGTACTCAGCGCTTCAAGCGGATGTGCCAGTGCTACTCGAACGCTATTGTACTACACGCTGCTGACCCCGATGTCACCGCCATGATCGCCGCGTACTCGCGTCGTCGACACCGCAACATTCGCCGACGGCGTTAATTGCCTTTCGGTAGGGATCTACAAGCGGAGGAAATGTTCTGGGTTGCAGACCAGAATCTTGCTCCCCAGATGATGAGCATCAGTGGTGAGATCCCAGGGTGTGGAACATCCCAGGTGTGATGCATCAGTCACTGGCCTTACTTCGCTGTCGCCAAGAACGCAACCAAGGACGCTGTGCAAGCTAGGAAGCCGGGCGAGCAGTAAGCAGCTGTAGGGCACGACAAACTCTCTCTTACTTTTCTAATTCACTTTGCAATTTACCTTGACCAAGGAACTCCTCGACTGTGAAGGCCGGGGACTCAGAACAAGGCTGTATGAATTACGATTTTCCGATCAATGAACGATACTGACTTTGATAGCACATTGGCTAGTCGCAAGTCGAGGGCTTTGAAAAAATATTTTCTGCCAAGAACCCGTTGTTGTGATGTTCGGTCGGATTTAAATGAAAGGCAATACGTTTATTTATTTCAAACAGGCCAACCCAGTGGCTATAAACAATGTTTACCGGTAGCGCCAGAGCTTTTTATTTTACTTTTCTTTCTCCGCATATGCTACTCTAAGAAGAAGGCGGTGCGCTTTATAATTTCTGGATCGAAGCAGTGGTATTTTCTGCGTGGTCTGCATGATGCGGTGTATTTTCGTGTTTATCGCTGAATCTCAAGAGCATCACCCAGAGACCCGAAAAGAGAGAATCTGTTGCTTTCGTGTACTGTAGATGAATTTACATGCACCTCACTTTCACTGTATTGATAAAATGTCCTACTTTTGTCGCTCGCCACACCCAACGATAATCCCAAAGCACTTGCTAGCGGTGGAGCAGCGCTGCCCAAGCATTCAAGCTTCGGGCAGAGCAAACGTGTGTCAACGCAGTTTTAAGTCATGCCGACATCGCTCTTGTTGTAGACAGCCCACAGTCTTCTCCAGTACTTGTGAACACGTGTGCGTGTGTGTTGGCCATCGCTGCGGCCTTCTTTCTTCTCATTTTTGAAGAATTGGTATGCTGCCACGATCATGGACCGTGCATCATCAGAAACCTTGCGGCCACTGGCCATTTTGATACTGGTTATTTGGAGATGAGGAAAGTGCCATTGGAAAGCAACCATCTATAGCATTCTAATAAGGATCTTCGCGCTCTCATCCCACTAGTTCGCCGTGAGAGGTGACCTAAAATGTGGCGGTGTTAAAATAAGTTGAGCCAACTATAATGGCGCGTTCAGTATGGCCGTACCGGTGGCACTGATCTCTCTGGTGTCCGCATGCTCCATCACGTTAGGATAGGTATTTTGTACGAGCATCAATGGGAAGGAGCAGGTGAGCGAAACTCTTTGGTTATAGGAGACTTAAAGATGGTTTGCTCAAGTCTACAGGGGATTGCTGACTCCAGAATCAAAAAATACGGACATTCCATTGTTTTTACTGGCGCTACGCCGTTGTGTATTCATCGGTTTCAAACTGATTCGGGCAGTGAATAATGCGATTTATTCTTCCGCCCAAATCATACCCTCCGTCATTTACCCTTGGGGAGGTCGCGAATCGAATGTTGTAGTAACTCGAGACATCTTAGTTTGCGGATGGCGTCGCTGGTGATCCTTGACTGACCGGGGTCAAATTCGTTCGGATCATATCGTCCGTCATTTTACCCTTAGGGAGATCAGCGACTCGAACGGTGTGGTAGTTCGATGAGCCATCTTTAGAGCTGCTGGACGACCCAGAGCACGGCGTAGGGGCAATAGTCGGGGTAGATCCTTGGTTGGTTGGGATCAAATTAATGAAATCCCCCTTGTTGTACTTCGGCAAATCTTTGACTGGGACGGTGTAGTAGTTCGAACCGGCATGGTTCGTGGTTGATGTCGTTGGTGCGGATCCTTGGCTGACCGGGGTCAAATTCGTTCGGATCATATCGTCCGTCATTTTACCCTTAGGGAGATCAGCGACTCGGACGGTGTGGTAGTTCGATGAACCATCTTTCGTGGTTGGCGTCAGCGAGTGGGCCCTTCGGCTTCGATCCCGTCGGAGCAACGGTTGGTGTGGATTCCTGGCTGACTGGAGTCAAATCCGTCCGGATCATGTCCTCCGTCATGTTGTTCTTGGCAAGGTCTGCAACTGGGACGGTGTAGTAGTCCTTGCTACTATCACCATTGGTAGGCGAGGAGCTCATGGCCACAGCAACGGAAATAACGGCAACGAGTGTCGAGAACTTCATTGTAGCGATGTGGTCTCAATTACGATTGGGAAGGAGCAATGGATTGAAGACCGGAAAAAGCGAAATGGTTCATGTTCGTGCACCTCTATTACAACAACAACAGCGGCAGTGGCAGCGACAGATCTCGGAATCGTGTTTCCGTTGGCTCCGTGCAGCATGAGACCAACGTAAACACGATTCCGAGATCGAGATGGAGAGCTGCAAAGTACAGATGGTTTTGTCCCAGAACTGCACTCCAACAATTTGTAGTTATTTGTATGGTTGAATAAGGGATTGCGTTCCATACGACGTTACCTTCAAAGGCACAGCTTGCACCAGAGCGATTTGCGCTGCCCGGCTCATTGAGCAGATGGCTGCAACCTGCGGTTCTCTAGCTTTTTTCTGTTCGACCGCACGATCTGAACCCCAACAACCGTCTATCCATAATCTGCTGGTATCCAGTATGGAATGCTTTCTGCATATCCTTGCCAACCCAACACGATAAAGACAACTGGCTGTAAAAGTCCCATCGAGAGAGCATCTGCAGCCGTAGTCCAGGAACTTGATTCTGCTGCTGGCTGCAGATGATGGTCTAATTGTTGATGCTGTTCAGCGTCTCGGCGTCAAATGCAGGATGATCCATGCGCCAACTCATAGCCAGTGATATTGAGATGATCCACATTTTCGCCAGGAGGAGGAGCAGTCACCACAGTACTCCATGGTCTACACTATGAATGACCGTCGCCAAGATACTTGGACACAGCAAGTAAATAATTATATTTAAATGGGTATTCTCGTCCACTGTAATGTGGACAGTCCCCGAAGTGTCCATTAAAACGTGACAGATAAAATCTGATTCTAATGCAAACTTTTCTGATTCCGCTACCACCAATTGACCCAAATCGCAATGCTTGGTGCGAAGACGACGCTACCAATTGATGCGCTACCAATTGCGCCGTACGACGATGGATTTTCAACGGAGAGCGAGGACGGCGATCTTCAAGAAGGAGCGTCACGGCCGCCTAGCCCCAAGCTTCGCGACAGTGTCGATATTCCGCCGAAAACTGCAGTTTTGATTGAGAACCAGTCGCAGAAACACCAAGAGGTGGGCGCGACAATTGATACAGAGATCAGAGGCCAAGAAGAGGGCGAAGTAATTGAAGAAGTGACGTGCAAGCGCTGTAGATGTTATACTATGCCACTGGCTAAGAGGCTGAAGATAATGAACGAGGCAGCGCAAGCTCATGGAGGAAAACGCCCTCCGCCGTCTCGACAGTGTGCGTGCTGCCGCATCACGTATCCATCGGCCGCGCTTACAAACAAAAGCAGGAAATTGACGCGTGCGGTGCCAATCTGCATCACATGCAGTCGAGCTGGTGGGTCTACTATATATGAAAATCTGGCTGTTAGCGATGAGTTCATCGTAGCGTTCAAGATCGAGAACCCGAGTCTGGCGAAGGAACTTTTAAGCCGGAAGGAAAGTATTGTGGAGCGAGGAAACAAACTAAGAGAGTGTACAAAACATCCCAAGGCCCCATTGTTTTTGGCAATATCTCTAAACAATATGCACGAAGGATGGGTGGTCGCCCTCCTGTTGCATCATCGCAGCCAGATCCCTACGGAAAAGTAATGATGGGGAATGCCCCTCAGAAGAAGATCATTACGTACCGTCGTGTGAAGATGATGGCAGGGAAGTCTCTCTACTCTCTACCAAAGGATACCAATGAAGAAAACAAATTGACCAACGATCAGCCGGGTAGACATCCTCCAGCGCAGTCGTCACTGACCTCGCGGTGGCTTAAGCAGTTTGAGCTTGTTGATGGGAAGACAGCTAGGGAACGGCGGCGAGAAGCGGAATGCCGTCAAAGAACACAACCTCGAAAAAGAAACAGCGAACGGGCTAAGCTATCGGGCTGAACAAGTGACACGAGTGTGGCATTATGTTTGTACGATTTGGTGGAGCATTCTTCTTTGCACGCAATGACACTTGATATTTATGCCTCTACTTGAGCTGAATTTCGGACCAAAACAAGTTGGGCAACGGCAGATACACACCTTTTACTGTATTGTTGTACAGCTCAGTGAAGCATCATATCTAATGCAGCACTACACTCGTTAACGGTTGGTCTAAAGTAGCTGCCGATCAATTTGACCGTGTCAAAGCAGATTATTTAGCATTTTACTACCTCGCATCACCCTAGGCGACAAGATGCAGCGGCTCAATAATCCAGTCGATGTCTTCAAGTGCCGTAACATTTGATTCAAACTGCCAAATTGCTTTGGTGCGGCGTATTGTGAGCTCCTCCGGAATCCCGTCTTCGGGCAGTGTCACATTTACATGCTCTGTGATGTCGAACAGCACCGCAAGCTTGAGACGTTCATGGGTCGGCACTCCAAGTACCTTTGCACCGGAAGAGTTTGTCGTTGGCCCCTTGGCGATCCTTTGATACTGCACACTCAATAGATGCGCGCTGTGCATCTCGATTTTCTGCATCTCTGCGCGGATACCAACGAGGACTGCAGTACGAACGCTTTGAATGCTTCGTAGCTCACAGTCTCGAGCGAGCTCTGTACCATCTCCGCAGTTGCACAATCTGGTTCCAGTACGCCGGGTGCCGCTGCATCTCGACTGACATAGTCAGCAAATTCCCGCGAGTACATAGCTGTCATCGTCGCTTCCATGGCGTACTTGGCACCTTGAAGGAACTCAAGCAAGTCCAGCTGCGTCTGCTGCGGCCGGTTCAGGTGGTAGAACATGAGCCAATTAGCCACCCAGCTCATACTGGAGGGTGCAAACGCATCTTGTTGCTTGTATTCCCGGAAAACGTCCTTACGCGCCTGGACTTTCGACAGTGTTGTTAATATCTCTTGGAGACCAGTTGGAGGCTCTGTGTCTTGCGGGGACGAAGAGGACGCGAATTGGCGATGCTGCTGGATACCAAGCGTCGCATTTAACCTGCTATCAAAACTATTGTTGAACCGTGTGGGTCGCTGAGGCAGCAAACGGCTCGAGAGCCGCAAGCCTCTGTAATGCATTGTGCGCACAGGAACTGTCTGAACGATGTGTGGAGGCCGTTTTGGGTCCTCTATTTCAGCCATGTCCTGTACGTGTTTCTTTAAGTCAAAGTCTTTAGTCATCTTGATAACCCTGGAACTGCTGCACACCATGTCGTCTGCTAGAACTATTACCACACCGCTGCACAATATGCTGCAAGCCAGACACTTCATTTGTGTTCTCAACACCAGCAGTTTCTTTAAATCTGCAGAGGAATCTTCGTCTTCGTCTTTGCCTTCACTTTTTGCTTGTCCGTGGCGAGCTCCAGTTTGAACGGCGTCGAGTCCGTAATATACCAGTCCACCAAATGCGCGCGCGACACATTAGAGTAGAAACTCCAGTCAAAGGTCGTCTTCAGTGTATGACGTGTTGAATGGTTTTCATCTTCTCGTCCAGCAGTGAGTAAATGCTCTGTGACTGCGAATCGCACTTTCATCTGTAGAGACTCGTTCAGGTGGTACATACTGCACGTGTCAGCCTTCTTCTGGTCATCATCAGCCTCTGAGTAGTCATAGTCCACTTCAGCCAGTGCTACATCATGCACCTCAAGCTTCTCTAACGTGAATTTGGTACCAATAGGTAAGTGCAGAGCTTCTCGCTGGGTTTCTAGTTTAGCTGTCCACTTGCGTATACACTCACTACTTGCCATGTCCGTCAACAGCGGAGGATAACTAGCAGCATCCTCTTCGTTTACAGACGTCGCCAGTCTTCCTCCCTCTGTAACGTAGATCTGGTGAATCACAGCGTTAGCAGCTTGTTTGGCGCCCGCTAGGAACTCCGGCAGGTCGATGGGCTGGTCTGGGGGATGAGACACACCAGATACATGTACACTCGCTCTCGTAGAGTGGCGCTGCGTGCGAAGTAGCGACTGACTGGGGACGATGCGCTGTCCAGTTCGATGAGCTGGTTGTACGCCAGCAGGCTGCGCGCCGCCAGGTGCAGCACTTTGGCTCGAGCCAAGACGTAGCCAGTGATCTGGTGGCTCGTGGCGAACGTTCTTCGGCTGTGAGATTGCTCTGAAGACGGTGTGGAGACGTTATGGCGCACGCTTGGAAGGTGCTGGATGACAGGGCTGCTGCGTAGCGACCGAGCGCCGACAGACCGGCGTAAAGCACTCGCCAGCAACAACATGGCAAATTCTGAACTGGCGTGTTCGGTTTTATTTAATTTAATTCTTCTTCTAAATCATTTCAATTAAATCATTAGAAACGTTTGTTTTGTTAAAACAATCAACTTCCCAACTAAATTTAAATCTGATTTTACGTTTAGAAACATTTTAAAACACGTTTCTATCTTTTTGTTACGACCAGATGATGATTACCACACTTCCCGAATTGACGGCTATGCTGCTGCCTCGTTCTGCAGTTCGAGGACTCCTCTACTCTCGACAGCTTCTCGCTGGCCGTCACCACCTCGCGAGACCTGCCAGCTGCAGCTTCTCGAGCTCTACCGGAGACGGCAATGCGCCCAGATTCGAGCGTGGGTTTGATCTGGCGTCTGGCACCTGGCTGCGCACCGTTGACCAACTGCCGAAACTAAAGGAATACGAAGAGAAAAAGGTGTTTTCTAGCTCCCTAGGGACTATCGGACAGCTATGGCTCTTTGTGCAATTGAATGTGCCTGCTAAGACGAACATTGACCTCATCGAATTCCTTGAAGGAGCTCGTGTGGCAGCAGAGACGAAGCTCCGAGCGATGAATTGCCGGGAGTTCCCGAAGTTCCTGGCTGAAGAGGAAGGCGATTCGTCTGAAGCCGCCGACAGTTTGCAAGGGTTCACGACGCCTGTATGCTACAATGAAATGGCCTTGCAGGTGAAGACCAACTATGTGCGCGGTCGTCGATACGTGGACTGCGAGCAGATGAAAATCGAGAGGGCGCAGATCTCTCAAGTTTTTATCGACGTCTGACAGAGCAAGAATATGCGGATATGGTGGAGTTTAGGAAGTTCCCCGATGCAATTTCTCCGGATGCTAATATTGAACACTTGCGACTCTACGTGGATATCGCGACTGTGGAAGACCTGAACCTCGTCTTCCTCGAGAAGGAGACGCTTCATGTGCAGCAGCAAAACGTGTATCGCGTCGCGTTCGAATCGCGTATAACCAAACCCGATGAAGTGGATTGGCGCATTGACAGCATGCATTTGATCGACAAGAATGCGATTGAACGCTCCCCGGCGACCTCATTAGCAGCTGATGACGACAAGAAAAACGAATGAAGGCCATGCAAACCTGGAAAGCAAGTAAATGCCAATATGATCACTCAATAGACATCATTCCCCCATCCCCATCAAGGCAAACCTGTATGAACTTGGAGTTATAATCACTACTCCGACATGTACTGCAATTCGAGTCAATTGATTTTAATTCCTAGAGCTTGTGTTCTCGTCAGCTGAGACCTCGTCAGTTGAGACCTCGTCAGTTGAGACCTCATCAGTTGAGACCTCGTCAGCGTACACTTTACGAGAGAGCTGCTTGGCGGCGTTATTTTCCCCAGAGGTGTCCACGATGCGCCACGCCAGCTCGTCCAGACTGCCGACTTTACTGCCGAACGTCCATGTGCGCGTATTGTCCTGCAGTGCCAGACATTCCTCTTGTCCGATGAGCGTCATCTTTGTCGTCTCAGAGCTCCTTGTCATCAGGTGGACCTGCATGTACTCGATCGTCGCGTCTTGCGACCAAAACCAGGGAGTTTTGTGAGCCCAGCCATTTGCGCTTCATATTCAGTCTGCGTCAGCTGTGCGTACTGCACATTGGCCACCACAGCGCCCTCGATCTTGATCTCCTGCAGCTCCATTGTCATGTTGCGATCCTTCAACGTACCGGCAGCAGCATGTTTGATATTGTCAAAGAACCTTGGGGTACAGTAGTCTTTTAGCTCTCAGCTATTGACGACTCTGTCGTCCATCCAGCGGCGAATTCTGCGAATTCCTTCGAGTTCACGGCCTTCAGCTGCACTTGAGCGGCTCTTTTGGCGCCTTCTAGGAACTCCTCTAGCTCCACCTCCGTCTCTGCAGGCATATGCAGCTGTACCATCGTCCACCATAAGGAGGCAGGGTTCAAACCGGCAGGGAACATCTGCAGCTCCTTCTCGTATTTTGCCATTCGGTCGTCATTGTCCATTACGCGTTTGCATGCTGTGAGCAACGTCGCCACTCCGCCCTTCAATGAAGCGGAAGATGAAGACCAAGAGCGACTGCAAATCACGTGCTGCAAAGTGTCAATATATACCGCCGGAGCACAAATGGATTTAGTATAATACAACCACAGACTACGGACCTTCATGCCGACGGATCGCGACGTTAACCGAGATGGAAGAGCTCGCAGCGCCATCATCCTGCAGCAGCTGATGACCTCAACTGATAGAACGAGAATTGCATCTGTTTGTACCATAGTTATGGTACAGTTAATGGTACCATTTGTACGGTACAATTGATGGTACCATTTGTATGGTACACTTTGATCGAGCATCGACCACAAGCGAAAGCAGCCCAAGATGCTGCGACTGGCGCGTCGTTCCTACCGTCCCCTTGAGGCTGTAGGCCGCCATGTAACCCCCTCACACAGTCTCATTCTGTGCAGGTAAATTCTCTTTCCCCCATTAACCGTCACTTTCCTGTTAGCTACATTACCTAAGCTAAACTCCATATTTTACTCTCAACTATTTTTTTAAACAGCATTTTTCATCTAACGCTCAAGCTAAACCTTCGGCTGTGGACAGGTGGACGGTGTTTTGCAATTCGCCAATCGAACCACTGAACGTGTGACTCAAGTGGAACGTTACCGTGACAATAGTGTTTTCCCACCGACGAATTGGGAGCTGCAGAATTTTATTCTCTTCAGTAAATTACAGCTCCCTACAAACACAGAAATCGATGCTGTGGAGTTTCTAAACGGCGCTCGATTCGCCTGTGACTTGGCAGTCAACACCATGTACTCGAGGGAATTCGTGAATTTCGCAGTGGGCGCAATTTCTGAGTCTTCTGCCGCTGAAAAGATGAAAGAAGGACTTTCAGTTGGTTGTTACGAGGCGTTTCTATTCGCGATGAAGCAAACCAGTAAAACCGGGAACCAGTTCACTCTGAAACAATTGGATATTGAAGGGGTATATCTCTACGATGTGAATTGGGACCGGATGTCATTGGCGCAACTGAAACAGGAGGAAGCACTCGAAGCGTTCAATCGAGCACAAGTCACGGAATTGGATAGGGAGGAAGAAGCCAAACAAGAAGAGGGTACTAAAAGCGGTGGTGACCAGGAAAGTGATTTCGCCAATGGCGGAGATTGAACCGGAAGACCATTCGACAATGATTGAACGACTGCGGTTAGATGTGTTGCTGAACTCGGTGGAGCACCTGGAAGTGGTTACCTCCGAATCTGCCGATCAGGTGTTGGAGAAAAGTCGTCAGTGGTCTGGCGTTTCGAGTCGCTGGTCACTCAGCCGGAAGACGTGGATTGGCGGATCATCAGCGTCTTGTAGACGATGATACCGGTATTGGTTGGAGCTCGTTGATAATGAGAACGAAGTTGGCTCTCTGTAAACTTAATGGTCAAGTTTACGGAGTACGTTTCTTTTAAACATGACGTGGGCTATGCTTCGTGCTTCCCCCAGTGTGCAAATTGTCATGCAGTTATTGTGGGTGAAAGTTTCACTGTGAAACGGATTGAAAACACCTTATTTCCTTGCATCGAAGGTAATATCACACGTTCAAGGGTAAACCGTACTACTGGTATGATGAGGGGACTCCAAATGTTAATGTTCGGAAAGTGGGTATTTCTTGTTTCTACTGGCAGTTCGAAAGTATTGGAGTTCGTACGCCGACCAAGGTAACGTTTTCATCTTCACTAACAGCTGTGGTTTTGCTTTTGATTAACATCAAAACAGAACGTGTTGTTGGCGATGCCTTCTACCAACCACCTTGCTTTTCTAGGAGGCACATATGCCACCGACGATAGAATCGATCCACGATCAAGCACTCGAGACCCAGGCGAGCACGCTAGTGACGTTGGCTGCGTTGCAGTCCAATCCCCAACTCACCGCGCCAACCAGCACGTCTTCAACAGACTGGCCCCCATTCGAAGGCTTAACGATGATGGGACTACCGGCATGGGTCTTCGTTCGCGAGTCCACCCGCACACACTATTGCATCGCCATCTTAGAGCATTTCTCGCTGGACATGAATTTCACGTCAGCACTCTGCACCCCGAACACGTCTAGCCGGCATCGCATCATTTCCTCGGATCCATCTCCACCCGAAGACAGTGCCCCACTCTCCCGTCTCAATGCCCGAGTTATCAGCTGCGGCCAGGGCCACAGGTTTGAACGTGCTGGGTTTCTCCAATTCCAGTACCATAAAGTCATTCGAGTAATATTTGTACTTGGGGTGGGTTAGCATCGCCACGACCTTGATTCGCTCTCCGTCTTGTGTACCATTGGAGAAGTGTAAGCTGATGGTGGCCCAGCGGATGTCGCGAGACATGCAACTCGACGAGATGAGCACATGGATGGGGGAAATCAGGGCGCCAGCATATTGGTTCGAGCCATCTTCGACCGTGCGCATACCCGTGTTGTAGGTCTTTACGCCAATGGGAACATCAATGTTCGTTACAGTCTCGTTATAAACGGCAGTCGTCTCGCCAACTCTGGACTCTGACCCCCAAGAGAGGGGTTGGTGGAGGTACTGCCCTGGGTAGAAACGACTGAGACGAGCATGACAGCTACTGCGGCGATAGTGGAGGCAACATTCATCTTGATTGAAGGCGCCACGGATGAAATTTGCAGCAATGTGCTGTCGAGATGGTAAATACCGAAGTGTCACTACTTGTCTATCTTGGATTAAGCGAGCGTGCTTACGGTCGAGCAGAGGGTGGTGGTGGCATGCGAGCTATCGATTTGAGGTGCGGATGGGTAACGTAAATGAGTGGATATGAGTCATGCCCGAGCAGTTATCATGTGGGAAATTCATGCGAGCAACATGTGGACTTAAGACAGTCTCTTACTCAGGCACAAAGAAGTGGCGATTTTCTCCTGTCGTAGCCTCTCTCGAAGGTCTACTACAGTAGTAAACATGATCGTGATTTCACGTGTGATGCGATTGCAACCATATCGACTCTAGGTGCCAAGATGCAGTGGGAGTTGTCAAACGGTAAATCTATGGTCCATGCTTTCAAGTCCAGGTATTGCTCCAAATCCAACCATGTATTGCCCATGTTGTCATTTATGCGCATTGCTTTTTGCAAGGAATGAAAATAACCAGTAGAACCGAATTGTACGCAGGTACACTTCTTTCCTTTCCTGCTGCAATACTTCCCAACGTGCTCGACGCAAGAAATTCGCCCTCCCTCCCTGGCTTGCTACATCCGAGTTGCTCCGGTGCGATTGAGTGTGTGTGTTTTCTATTGACGGCTAGGTTGGCGTGTTATCTGGTTAGAATGTGTGTGAAGCTTGCTGATGTGCTAGTTAATGTGAATGTTTATTTGTAGAGAAGAGTGCCTCCCCGTCACCGCGCATTCCACGAAGCCTACAAGTCACAGTCCTGTAGTTATCACTCGGCTAAAGGTGTCCGTGTGAAGCCCGGGACGTTACTCTGATGTGTTTTTCTGACTGTATCCGCTAATTGGATGGGCTCTCATTGTTTGTGTGTGATGCTTGAATCTTTGTCATCCAAACCTGTACAATACATAGATACAAAACAAAGACGAAGATTATCGAAATTTATCCGCTTAAATTTTGTGGTCAATACCAAAAATTGATACATGGAAAATTGACGGACAGTACCAGAATGAAATAAACCTAACCCTTTTAGAAAATATGGATAACGTTAACGGCCGTTATCAAATCACAAAATGTGTGAAATCCTAAGAACAGCAAAGCAATCTCGTCAAAAACAACAAGTGCCTCAACTGGTTGCTATGTTGCACTCCCGCAAACACAGCTCACGTGACCAAGACATCAGAGTAAGCCTAACTTGCGTGAATATCGCACGTGGAAATGACATCTGCATGGACGAGTTGAGGCGAGTCGTTCCTTCGGTCACGCGTTTGAGCCTTCTACCCGAAGACCATTGGCTCTCGAATCCAGCCACAGCTATGGTGAATGAAAACAGCGACTTCCAAACGCACAGGGCACAGCCCTGTGTTTGCACACTTTCTTAATCGAGTCGAGATTGGGAAACCAATTTGTTTTTGCCGCCTACTGCGCAATTGCTCTCTTTTTGACACAAGAATCCCGATGCGCTAAAGGCGATCACTACTAGCGCCACTGCAACAGTCATACTCGCTTCGGCATCCTCCCTGACCAACGTCAAGGCAGTGTGTATGATGATTTCGAAGTCGGGAATGTTGGTACTACGAATCTCCAATGCCCGTGCGTGGATCGTGTCCTTTTCAAACAGTTCGTGCTTCAAGTAACACCACTTCGGCCAACTAAAGTAGGTTGGCAATGTTGCTACCCATTCAATAATGAGATTTCAGTCAAGTCTTGATGCGAAACAAATATACTGTATCCTCATCATCACCTGCGGTCAGTCCACCAAGGGGTCCCTACAAAGGCACCCTCGCTCCGGTTCGGATTTATTGCCCAGCATACGAAAGCCAAGTCCGACTGCCTTGTTAGAAAGCATTGATAACAGTCGATGAAATCAGCAAGAACCTTCAGGTTGAATTCGATACATGTACAGCGGCAGCTGGCACAGTCTCTCTCTTCTATCATCTAGCTGAGGCATGTGCCGTTACCGCCCGTAATAGAGTCGATCCACGCCCGAACACTCGACACTCGAGAATAGACGCCATAGTAGCCTTCCCTAGCGCATGTATTGTCCTTTGACCAGCTCACAACGCCGACCAGCACGTCCTCTGTCGAGTTCCCTCAGTAGATGACTCCACGATAAGCGGACCACCAGAGTCACTGAAACAAGAATCCTTGTTCAAAACACCACCCGCACATACCATGCTGGAATCGACAGTAGCGTAGTTCGCACAAGCTTCATCACTCACGAGTTGGACGTCCACACGTTGCAACTCATACGGGTAGGTACCATTGGTCTCTACATTGGTGCCCCATCCCATCGTAGTGGCCCACTTCCCGGCTTTGAAGTCCGAGTCATCAGCTGCAGCGAGCTTCACGGGTTTAAACGAACTGGGCTTCGCAAGCTCGAGCACCAAAAATCGTCTGAGTTTAGCACATTCTCCTGGTAGTTGGGGTGGTTCATGATCGAGATAACTCGGATCTGTTCGCCGTCTTGAGTTCCATTTCGGAAGTGCGATCCGATGGAAACCCAGCGAATGTCGTATACCACGCAGTGTGATGCAGTGAGCACATGGGTAGGGGAGATTAGCGACCCACCACAAAAACTATTGCCGCCGATGGTGGCACGTAGTCCAGTCATGTATGTCTTGGTATTCACCGGAACTACATCTCCTCCGACGATGAGTTTACGCTCAATGTTGCTCCCGTAGGTGTTGGCAGCACAGGCCAACATGATGATAAGCGTGGAGAATGTCTTCATCGTTGCGAGGCTGTGCTCGGCTCCCTGTTCTGTTGGGGTCTGGCTTGCTAACTAAAACGTTTTCTGACAGCCGCAAAACAGGATGATTGAGAAGCATGATGTGCCGTTCCCGGATTACTTTCATGATAAACCTCGAGATTGGAATACAGCCGCGCCGATGAAGAGTCTTCTACACAAGACAGCAAGTTCGAGCTCTTCTCCAACACATCGTCATCAACAGAGTAGCAGCCCACCACACAGATACAGTGAAAATTATAACAGCAAGAACTGAGAACCCGACTCGCTAAGCTTCTTAGAACCGTGTATTGCAACGTAACATGACTTGTGAACCGTTCAAATAGCAAATCTATCATCGTGGCACAGCTGGCGAACCTTCCACTGTTCTATGTTGCAATTAGGGGCCATGTACTTGAAGTAGTTTTCCCTAAGCGATCGGAATGTCTTGGAAATTCCAAATGCGATCAATTTAGTAAGGCGGCACGTGCCACACAGGCAACACAAGCGCTGAGAGCAGCGGAAATGCAACTGCCTGGCAGTAACGTGGCGTCAACATTCAGACGGACATAACAACCACGCTTCATGTTGTTGGCAGATCATAGCCCACCCGAACTGAGACTTGCAGCTCGATTTGATATTCTCCTACACGTATTGCCTTTGCGCCAGCGGACAAAGCAGGCCTCGCAAGAGCACAACCACCTGGACTTTCATTTGGATTTTGCTGCCTTCCGTTCGCCCCTTCGCCTGTCATAGCTTTGGTCATCAACATGAAGGTAGTGCCAGCTCTCATCGCCACTTGTGTCGCTGTGACGCTGGGATCTCTGCCCATCGATGCTCAAGACAGCAAGAACTACTACACTGTCCCTCTTGGTGATCTCGTTCCGAGCAATCTGTCCAGTACCGCTATACGCACCTCAATGGGCGCCAACATCAGCACTGTCCCGAGCGGGACGAAAACGTACGTCACCGGTTTGCGTGCCAGTGTCGGTGGAGAGAACTTTTGCAGTGCTTCTCTCATTACTCCTACCCACCTCCTCGTCGGGACGTACTGCGTCTCTGGCAACGTTCGGTGGGCTTCAATCGGTTCCCATTACTCTAACGGCACACAAGACGGCGAGCAGATCAAAGTTGTGGCAATTCTGAACCATCCAGAAACTGCAAACTTTTCAAACGACTTCGCAATCATGAAACTGGAGAAGCCGAGTTCGTTCAAACCGGTGGCGCTTGCAGCATCCGACGACTCGGATATTCAGGACGGCGAGTGGGCTGCAAAGATGGGCTGGGACGACACCGGTGGTGTAGGCACTATGGCCTACGAATTGCAGCGCGCGGATGTGCAGCTGATGAGCAATGAGAACTGTTTGAAGGGAGATACGTGTGGATGGCACGGTGCTGTGTTCCCGTGGTGCTCCCAACGAAACATCGTGCACCGGGGATTACGGTGGTCCAGTTATTGTGGAACGTCCAAGTGGCGACGTACTCGTTGGTATCGTTAGCTGGGGCGATGATTGTGGTGAACCAGGATACCCCAGCACTTACTCGCGAGTGTCGAGTGCTCGTGCGTGGATTGCATCTTTGGTGGGCGGTGAGTGCTTCCACTAAGGCATTTGCTCGACGGGTTTGCTGTGGGAGACGGGCGACTGTGTGGATTTCAATGAAAAGTAAAACCAAAAGAGCATCTATTTGTGCAATGGCCACAGTATTTAAGCTCCACACATGTTACGTTGTAGACTGCCCGGATGTCCAGCACTAGGTTGGTGACTTCAAGCTACATTGCTAATCACAACATGACAGGATTACTGGCCTTTAGCAACAGAGTTAATCCACTCGACCGCAGACGACACGCGCGAGTAAACGGAAGGGTATCCTTCATCACCGCAGCCAATCCCCCAGCTTGACAAACCGACCAAGACGTCGTCGGCATCGCCTGCCGTCTTCTCCAAGATAAGCGGGCTGCCCTGGTCACCAGTGCACGAGTCCATACCAGGAGCGCCACCAGCGCATACATTGGAATCCACAACAGTCATGAATGGCGCGCATTCTTCGTTATCCCACAACTCAACATTCAACCCCTGTAGCTCGTACGAAAAGGTTCCGTTGGGATACGTAGTTTCACCCCATTCCAAGACAGTCGACCAACCACCAGGCTTGATGTCAGAGCTGTCGGCCACAGGAAGCTTCACAGGCGTGAACTTGTTCGCTATCGGCCACGAAATTTAAGCGGTTACATTACGATCATCTTCGTCTTGCTTCGTATCCATGTATTGCACAGGTTTGGACACTTGTCAGATTCATGTTGACAGAGGTTCAAACATCACACACAAACAATGAGAGCCCATCCAGTTAGCGGATACAGTCAGAAAAACACATCAGAGTAACGTCCCGTTCAAGCGTGGGGTCTCCAAACCCCAAATATTGCTACCTGTGTCAAGTCGCAACACGTACGGCTACTTCAGCAACGTTGCTGGCTCAACGAGAAGGAGCCGTGGCGCGTGGTTTGTTGTGCGCTACCTGCCTCCGTCCTACCTCCTGAACTCGGGCTTACGCCTTTTGACTTCCTGGTGTCCCGGTTTTCCCGCCGTTCTCGTGTTGTTGCTTTCCAGAATCTCTCAGTGGTGGCAATACTCTTGGCATGTTTGTTCACGCTTACCGTTGCTATCGATGGACGATCCAGGCGATTTGGTTGTTCGGGAAGCGTATCTTTTACGAGCTAATGTATGTCACAGCGCCCATCCTATTCTACAAGTCCCTATGCCGAATGGTAAGCGAAGTTCTCTCTTGCGGGAGGCTGGCCGAACTCGTGATTTTCGGGGTCACCTTTGCGACGGAAACGGGATGTCGGCGTCTACTAGACTTTTCATCCGACTGGCTGTTGGAGACAGCTTTTCTGGCCTTTCCTCCTCGTTCTACCGACATGGCGTCTCCGCATTCGTATCCGACAGCTACGAATGCTCTACATTGACCTCACTCGCATGGTGTCCTGGATCATATCCGGGTTCAGACGATTGCATGGTCCTATTACTCGTGGCGCCTCTGTCACGGCTATTAGTATCACATCCGCGTCCTCGACGGCTACATTTCTGCAACTCAGCAAACGTGACCTCCGGCACATGTATTCCAGTCGGACTTTCACTACAGGATCATCCGCTCCCTTATTTGAGTGAGGAAATATCGGTCGAGATGTTGCAGGCGTCATTTGGCTCACTAAGGATCTTCGCCATGTTGCCATGCCGGTGTATGCTGATTTACAATTCCGATTAAGTTGGAAACTGCTACCAACGCGATCGCGTTTCTGCTTTCTACAACGTTTGAACCCCCACGCCTTAGAGTGCGGGTATCCGGGCTGCACCGATGTGGAGACAGAACGGCACCTATTTTTCGATTGCTATCCCACACACGAGCTGTGGACTTTTATCAGTGGTGACTGGAACACGCTCATGGAGAATCCTATCTCCTGGACTCTTCTTTGCGTACTTACTGAACCAACGTGGAATGCTAGAGTTCGTACCTTTTCGTCCGAACGCGCATCGCTTTGGATGATACTCAGGAGTGTGGCCTACATGTTATTTGGACAACACGCAAGAAACATCAATTTGAAGATCAAGAACCCTTATCTGCCACCCGAGCTATTTTCCAAGTCTACGCTGTCTTCGGTGCGCATCTCCGGTCTTTGCTGCGCACTGCTCCTGCGGCAAAACGAACGCAATGGCAACAATGTCTCCGCTTGTTTTCAGGCCAATCTCGTTTAGGTCACTTTATTGCTGACCATCCGCGCAGTTTCTCCTTCCGCCAACACGCGCGCTTCTCCGACAGTCATGACCGCCTTTAAGTGCCGCCTCTCAACCGCAACCCGATCACCTTGCCTGCGGCTCTTTTCCGGTAACTAGTATCGTTGTACACATAGCCAGCAGTCGAGAAGTCCTACCACAGAGTGGCAAGTATTAATTTGACACGGCCATAGCCTTCTCTCCCCTACATCAGAGTAACGTCCCGGGCTTCACACGGACACCTTTAGCCGAGTGATAACTACAGGACTGTGACTTGTAGGCTTCGTGGAATGCGCGGTGATGGGGAGGCACTCTTCTCTACAAATAAACATTCACATTAACTAGCACATCAGCAAGCTTCACACACATTCTAACCAGATAACACGCCAACCTAGCCGTCAATAGAAACACACACACTCAATCGCACCGGAGCAACTCGGATGTAGCAAGCCAGAGAGGGAGGGCGAATTTCTTGCGTCGAGCACGTTGGGAAGTATTGCAGCAGGAAAGGAAAGAAGTGTACCTGCGTACAATTCGGTTCTACTGGTTATTTTCATTCCTTGCAAAAAGCAATGCGCATAAATGACAACATGGGCAATACATGGTTGGATTTGGAGCAATACCTGGACTTGAAAGCATGGACCATAGATTTACCGTTTGACAACTCCCACTGCATCTTGGCACCTAGAGTCACTCCACGAAGTGGTCCCTACAAAGGCACCCTCGCTCCGGTTCGGATTTATTGCCCAGCATACGAAAGCCAAGTCCGACTGCCTTGTTAGAAAGCATTGATAACAGTCGATGAAATCAGCAAGAACCTTCAGGTTGAATTCGATACATGTACAGCGGCAGCTGGCACAGTCTCTCTTCTATCATCTAGCTGAGGCATGTGCCGTTACCGCCCGTAATAGAGTCGATCCACGCCCGAACACTCGACACTCGAGAATAGACGCCATAGTAGCCTTCCTAGCGCATGTATTGTCCTTTGACCAGCTCACAACGCCGACCAGCACGTCCTCTGTCGAGTTCCCTCAGTAGATGACTCCATGATAAGCGGACCACCAGAGTCACTGAAACAAGAATCCTTGTTCAAAACACCACCCGCACATACCATGCTGGAATCGACAGTAGCGTAGTTCGCACAAGCTTCATCACTCACGAGTTGGACGTCCACACGTTGCAACTCATACGGGTAGGTACCATTGGTCTCTACATTGGTGCCCCATCCCATCGTAGTGGCCCACTTCCCGGCTTTGAAGTCCGAGTCATCAGCTGCAGCGAGCTTCACGGGTTTAAACGAACTGGGCTTCGCAAGCTCGAGCACCAAAAATCATCTGAGAATAGCACGTTCTCTGAGTAGTTGGGGTGGTTCATGATCGAGATCACTCGGATCTGCTCGCTGTTTTGAGTTCCATTTCGGAAGTGCGATCCAATGGAAGCCCAGCGAATATCGTACCCACGCAGTGCGATGCAGTGAGCACGTGGGTGGGGGAGATTAGCGACCCACCACAAAAACTGTTGCCGCCGATGGTGGCACGTAGTCCAGTCATGTACGTCTTGGTATTCGCCGGAACGACGTCTCCTCCGACGATGAGTTTACGCTCAATGTTGCTTCCGTAGGTATTGACAGCACAGGCCAACATGATGATAAGCGTGGAGAATGTCTTCATCGTTGCGAGGCTGTGCTCGGGCTCCCTGTTCTGTTGGGGTCTGGCTTGCTAACTAAAACGTTTTCTGACAGCCGCAAGGCAGGATGGTTCAGAAACAGGATGTGCCGTTTCCGGGATTACTTTCATGATAAATTTCGAGATTGGAATACAACCACACAAGACAGCAAGTTCGAATTCTTCTCCAACACGTCGCCGTCAACAGAGTAGCAGACCACCGCACAGATACAGTGAAAATTACAACAGCAAGAACTGAGAACCCGACGCGCTGAGCTTCTTAGAACCGTGTATTGCATCGTGACGTGTTTTCAGTGAACCATGCATTGCAGCGTGACGTGTTTTCAAGTGACTTGTGAACCATTCAAACAGCAAATCTGTCATCGTGGCACAGCTGGCGAAGCTCCCTGTTCTATGTTGCAATCAGGGATCCTGATTGCCATGCACTTGAAGTAGTTTTCCCGATCGGAATGTCTTGGAAATTCCAAATGCGATCAATTTAGTAAGGCGGCACGTGCCACACAGGCAACACAAGCCTCAAGCGCTGAGAGCAGCGGAAATGCAACTGCCTGGCAGTAACGTGGCGTCAACATTCAGACGGACATAACAACCACGCTTCATGTTGTTGGCAGATCATAGCCCACCCGAACTGAGACTTGCAGCTCGATTTGATATTCTCCTACACGTATTGCCTTTGCGCCAGCGGACAAAGCAGGCCTCGCAAGAGCACAACCACCTGGACTTTCATTTGGATTTTGCTGCCTTCCGTTCGCCCCTTCGCCTGTCATAGCTTTGGTCATCAACATGAAGGTAGTGCCAGCTCTCATCGCCACTTGTGTCGCTGTGACGCTGGGATCTCTGCCCATCGATGCTCAAGACAGCAAGAACTACTACACTGTCCCTCTTGGTGATCTCGTTCCGAGCAATCTGTCCAGTACCGCTATACGCACCTCAATGGGCGCCAACATCAGCACTGTCCCGAGCGGGACGAAAACGTACGTCACCGGTTTGCGTGCCAGTGTCGGTGGAGAGAACTTTTGCAGTGCTTCTCTCATTACTCCTACCCACCTCCTCGTCGGGACGTACTGCGTCTCTGGCAACGTTCGGTGGGCTTCAATCGGTTCCCATTACTCTAACGGCACACAAGACGGCGAGCAGATCAAAGTTGTGGCAATTCTGAACCATCCAGAAACTGCAAACTTTTCAAACGACTTCGCAATCATGAAACTGGAGAAGCCGAGTTCGTTCAAACCGGTGGCGCTTGCAGCATCCGACGACTCGGATATTCAGGACGGCGAGTGGGCTGCAAAGATGGGCTGGGACGACACCGGTGGTGTAGGCACTATGGCCTACGAATTGCAGCGCGCGGATGTGCAGCTGATGAGCAATGAGAACTGTTTGAAGGAGATACGTGTGGATGGCACGGTGCTGTGTTCCCGTGGTGCTCCCAACGAAACATCGTGCACCGGGGATTACGGTGGTCCAGTTATTGTGGAACGTCCAAGTGGCGACGTACTCGTTGGTATCGTTAGCTGGGGCGATGATTGTGGTGAACCAGGATACCCCAGCACTTACTCGCGAGTGTCGAGTGCTCGTGCGTGGATTGCATCTTTGGTGGGCGGTGAGTGCTTCCACTAAGGCATTTGCTCGACGGGTTTGCTGTGGGAGACGGGCGACTGTGTGGATTTCAATGAAAAGTAAAACCAAAAGAGCATCTATTTGTGCAATGGCCACAGTATTTAAGCTCCACACATGTTACGTTGTAGACTGCCCGGATGTCCAGCACTAGGTTGGTGACTTCAAGCTACATTGCTAATCACAACATGACAGGATTACTGGCCTTTAGCAACAGAGTTAATCCACTCGACCGCAGACGACACGCGCGAGTAAACGGAAGGGTATCCTTCATCACCGCAGCCAATCCCCCAGCTTGACAAACCGACCAAGACGTCGTCGGCATCGCCTGCCGTCTTCTCCAAGATAAGCGGGCTGCCCTGGTCACCAGTGCACGAGTCCATACCAGGAGCGCCACCAGCGCATACATTGGAATCCACAACAGTCATGAATGGCGCGCATTCTTCGTTATCCCACAACTCAACATTCAACCCCTGTAGCTCGTACGAAAAGGTTCCGTTGGGATACGTAGTTTCACCCCATCCCATGATAGTCGACCAACCACCAGGCTTGATGTCAGATCCGTCGGCCGCAGGAAGCTTCACAGGTGTGAACTTGCTCGCCTTCTCCAGCTTCACCAGTGCAAAGTCATACGCGGCGCTTGTGTGGTTGTAATCCGTGTGGTTCGTGACCGACACGACCTTAATCTGCTCGCCGTCCTGGGTGCCGTTGCGGTAGTGCGTGCCCACAGAGGCGTAGTTGATTTCGCCGTACGTGGTGCACATCGCCGATGTTAAGACGAGGTTGGGAGCGACAAGCGACCCACCGCAGAAGCTGTTGCCTTCAGGGGTGGGGCGAAGACCAGTTGTATACATCTTCTTGCCGCTTGGGACAACCGTTCCTCCGAGAACGAGCTGGCGCTCCACGTGTTCAGCGTTGGCGCTAGCGAAGAACCCAATCGCGATAGACGTAGCAGCGAGAGTGGAGACGACCTTCATGGTGACGTTGGCGTGGGTACTGGTATTCAGTGATTGGAATGCGCTGTACGAGGCAAAACCAGAATGGCAAGTTCACACAAAAGCAAGCGTTTTTTCAAACTTCTTCAAGGTTTTACGGAGATGTTGCTACAAAATGATCATGAGTTATGCTTCTGGAGGACTTCTACCATAGGAAAAGCCATGTTCACGAGCGTCGTTAAGGCCATCAACAATTGGCAAGGTGCATCAGATTGATTTGAAAACGTGTGGGTATTATTCTGGCTACGGCGCATATAGCCATGTGGAACCATAGCGTTAAATGCCGCCGATGGAATTTAGCATCTGCAATACACGACATGGCCGATCCAAAGATTGAAGCCAGCCAGCGTAAACAAGGAAAACGAAAGTACCGGTACTGGTATCTGAGCTTGAGGAATGCTTTGTGTATCCAGGGGATCAAGTCCCATACGTATCTGCGCTATTCACTGTAATGGTCTATCAGGTCGAGGCGACTTACGTGCTGCGTTTGTGTTTAGTGCTAATTTTTCTGAGGACGCATGAGTGGTGCCATTGTGGTGGTAATCTTAAGGCAAAAACCCACCCGTTCGTCAGCAGCAACTATACTTGCATGCCGATCCGTCATCGATGTAGAGAAATCGAGCAGTCGTTGCACCAGTCCCAGATGGTGAGTCACTGCATGGAGGACGCGATTATCGCTTGAAGCGCTGCGCGTCAACGAATCTCAAATATGAACAGAAAAAACGCAAAGTGTACAAAACGTTTGGCTCGAAGCTTTCTCGTGCAGTCGTAATAAAATTAAAGCTTTCAAATGACCATTGACAGCACTACCCCTCCGTTTATAATCAGCGCACGTTTTTAAGCAAAAAACGGCGTTGTAGCATTCACAATCTTCACTAGCTGAACCATTGCAGTGGCCTACTACGTAGTAATAGATGAGGCATGTGCCGTTACCGCCCGTAATAGAGTCGATCCACGCCCGAACACTCGACACTCGAGAATAGACGCCATAGTAGCCTTCCCTAGCGCATGTATTGTCCTTTGACCAGCTCACAACGCCGACCAGCACGTCCTCTGTCGAGTTCCCCTCAGTAGATGTCTCCATGATAAGCGGACCACCAGAGTCACTGAAACAAGAATCCTTGTTCAAAACACCACCCGCACATACCATGCTGGAATCGACAGTAGCGTAGTTCGCACAAGCTTCATCACTCACGAGTTGGACGTCCACACGTTGCAACTCATACGGGTAGGTACCATTGGTCTCTACATTGGTGCCCCATCCCATCGTAGTGGCCCACTTCCCGGCTTTGAAGTCCGAGTCATCAGCTGCAGCGAGCTTCACGGGTTTAAACGAACTGGGCTTCGCAAGCTCGAGCACCAAAAATCATCTGAGAATAGCACGTTCTCTGAGTAGTTGGGGTGGTTCATGATCGAGATCACTCGGATCTGCTCGCTGTTTTGAGTTCCATTTCGGAAGTGCGATCCAATGGAAGCCCAGCGAATATCGTACCCCACGCAGTGCGATGCAGTGAGCACGTGGGTGGGGGAGATTAGCGATCCACCACAAAGACTGTTGCCGCCGATGGTGGCACGTAGTCCAGTCATGTACGTCTTGGTATTCGCCGGAACGACGTCTCCTCCGACGATGAGTTTACGCTCAATGTTGCTTCCGTAGGTATTGACAGCACAGGCCAACATGATGATAAGCGTGGAGAATGTCTTCATCGTTGCGAGTTAGTGGGCTTGTGTCAACATAATCCGAAGTGGTGATGTCACATTACTACTCACAGGCATGTTAGCACACACCCTGCGCTTGAGATAAAATTCATGATGGGAAAAGTCCAACTGGATTGATGAAGCTTGGTGGTCAAGTTCCTTCCTCAATCTACACCAGGTGGGTCTACCGTCGACGCTTCATCAATACCTGTCCAGCCATGCTGGCGTTCAATAGGCCAGTCGGTATAAGCGTGCGTATGACGCTTTAGTGCCCTTCAAGTGGGACAATTGACAAGGCCCTACAGGTACGCCACCCGATGTGTCTATTCATCAATTGGTTTTGAATCCACGAGCAACTCGTCCCTGCAAAACATATCTCAAGAGAAGCTTCAAACTGTTAGCATCCTATCTGAAACACTGTCATTTGCGTTTCTCCTCTCCTCTATTCACTGCCGAATCCAGCAGTAGACCGTCTTCCAGCCTTCTTACGTAGATGAAGCTGCTGCCAGTCCTTAGTGTCGCTACCACCGCATTGGTGTTGGGCTGTCGTCTACTAACGCCCAAGCTAGATCGGAAGGTTCAAACCACCCCAATGCCTCGGTCGGTGATCTTGTCCCAAGCGATGTGATTAGGGCTTATCTCAAATCGAACACCAGCATTGTTCCAAGCGACACGAAGACGTATATTGCTGGTCTACGTTCCACCGTTGATGGCAACAACTCATGCACTGCTTCTCTCATCACTCCTACACACGTTCTCGCGGCGACCCTGTGCGTGTATAGCAATATTCGATGGGCTTCAATCGGCTCGCACTACCCCAATGGTACTCAAGACGGTGAGCAGATTAAAACGATGGCGATCCTGCAGCATCCAGAATCTACACTCTACAGCTACACGAATGACTTTACTGTCATGAAACTGGAAAACCAAGTTCGTTCAAGCCTGTGGTACTCGCCGCAGCGGACGACTCCGATATCAAAGAGGGTGAATGAGCCGTAAAGGTGGACTGGGACGACACGGGGGCTGACACGACGGCCTATGAGCTGAAGCGAGCAAATGTGCAGCTGATGAGCAACGAAAACTGTTTGAAGGAGACACACGTGGACGAAACCATGGTGTGCTCCCGTGGTGTCCCGAACGAGAAGTCGTGTACCGGCCACTATAGCGGGCCTTTGGTGGTGGAGCGCCCAAGCGGCGACGTGGTGGTTGACGTCACAACTTGGGGCGGCGACTGTCCTAAGCCTGGATACCCCAGCAAATACTCGCGTGTATCGAATGCTCATGGATGGATCGAGTCTACTATCGGCGGTGAGTGCTTCCACTAAAGTTTGTGCTAGAATTACTTACTTGTAAAGATTAGTGGTCCGGGATTAACTTCCAGCAAACTCAATTCAACGACTGCTACGGTTCCGAACATACATACCTTATGAAGAGCAATTGCATTTCTCAAGGGTTATGAGCCTTTATAAAGGAGTTCATTTACCACGATGTTTATTTACAACGAGATTACTGGCCATTGGTGACAGAGTTGATCCACTGGATTGCTGCCGACACGCGAGAGTACACTCCCGGGTAGCCTTGGTCGCCACATCCAGAGCCCCAGCTCACCAAGCCGAGGAGGATGTCGTCCGCATCTCCTGCCGTCAACTCCTTAACAAGCGGGCCACCCGTATCACCGATGCACGCGTCTTTGCCAGCAACGCCACCAGCACACACCATCGAGCCGTCAACAACGAAGATCGGGGCACAGTCTTCGTTGTCCCACACTCCATACTCACATGTTGCAGCTCGTTCGATTCAGTTCCGTTGGGGTAGCTGGTGTCGCCCCAACCCATGACAGTCGACCAAACACCAGGCTTGATGTCCGAGTCGTCGGCTGCAGGGAGCTTCACAGGCGTGAACTTGCTAGGCCTCTCCAATTTAAGGAGGGCAAAGTCGTTCGAACCGGTGCTAGAGTTGTAGTCCGTGTGGTTCTGTACCGATACAACCTTAATTTGTTCGCCGTCCTGGGTGCCGTTGATGTAATGCGCGCCCACAGACACGAAGTTAGGCTCTTTCAAGTCAACGCCAGCGCATGTCGCAGTGGTGAGCACGTAGTTGGGCTTGATAAGGGAACCAGCACAGAAGCTGTTGCCTTCAGGGGTTGAACGGATGCCAGTCGTGTACGTCTTCGAGCCACTCGGGACGACCGATCCGCCGAGAATGAGTTGTCGCTCCGTGTGTTCAGCATCGGTTCCAGCGATAAAGCCAAGCGCGACCGACGCAGCTGCGAGTGTTGATACAACCTTCATTTTGGGGTGTTGGTGTCGGTGCTTACTTGCGATAGAATGCTCTTTGCAGTGGGTAGCAAAAGCTGGAATGCTGTGAACGAGAAGTAATAAGGCGTTAACCCCACAGAGCCGGAGGATATTGGTGTGTTGTGCTTAACGTCCACAAGTGGATGGTACACCGGGAGGCTCAGGGAAGACACATGGACAGCAGATGGTGATGGAACTTGGGGATCTTGATCTCGATTTGCTATCGTGTCTGCAATGATCAGGCATTCTATGGCTCATAGTGCTGGTTCAACTTCACAACGGGATTCGAGTCAAATCATTTGGCAGAGTAAACACTTGCAATTGAACGATACCAAAACCAGTCAGGAAATGAAAGCTGCATCAAATGCATCAAGCCTTCCAGAGTGAATTAACCCTTTCGTTTCGAAATTATAACTTAATGCATCAAGTTTCGCTCGCCACGGTTACCACATACAATTTTGCAAGCATCAGTGCAGTTTGTCCCCAACTTGGTCGAACTTGGCTTTGGTACATGCATCAAATGTAGCCGAGTGGCCGCAGATCAATCTGGAAGAGCACGCGCAAGGAATGCGTGCATTGCGACTCTACGATTAGGCGTGCTCTGTACTCGTCATCCGATTAATTGATACCGGTGTGGTGTTGTAGCCTACGTAGCTTGTTATGAATGGAAAGTGTCTTACTCAAGATACCAGTAAAGTTGTAGCGCCTGATCGCTATAAAAGCTCAATAGGTTAGCTACAACATTACATTGTTTTGGAAAAGCGAGGTTAGGTGCCGGGTACACGAAGTTCCGAGTTGACTTACCAATATTGACCATAAAACTTTTGACGAGCTCAGTTATTAACAGACAAGTTGGCGATGGGCTATTACTAGCCGGTGCCATCGCTGATGACGATTTATGCAATCCGCTACGCTTTGAACAAGCTACGTTTTTGCCGATCAAAGGCATGTGCCGTTGCCACCCGTGATGGGGTCTATCCACGTACAAGCGATCGACACTCGAGAATAAACGCCGTAGTAACCTTCCCTCGCGTATGTATCGTCCTTAGCCCAGCTCACCGACCCAATTAACACGTCCTTAGTCGAGTTCCCTTCGTCCAGGATAAGCAGGCCTCTGGAGTCGCCGCCACAAGAGTCTTTGCCCAAGATACCACCCGCGCACACCATCGTGGAATTGACAGTCGCGCAATTTGCGCAAGCCTCATCACTTGCGAGCTGGATGTCCACGCACTGCAGTTCGTACGCATAGTTTTCTCCGTCTCGGCATACGTACCCCAACCCATCGCAGTAGCCCACTTCCCAACTTCAAAGTCCGAGTCGTCAGCTGTAGTAAGCTGCACAGGATTGAACGAACTCGGTCTCGCTAGTTCCACCACCATGAAGTCGTCCGAGCATAGCACGTTCTCTGAGTAATTGGGGTGGGTCATGATCGAAAGCATGCGGACTCGCTCGCCGTCTTGGGTACCATTGCGGAAAGGAGAGCCGATAGATGCCCGCCGAATGTCGTACACCAAGCAGTGCGACGCGGTGAGAACGTGAGTAAGGGAGATAAGTGAACCGCTGCAGAAGCTGTTGCCATCGATGGTGGCGCGAAGACCAGAGGTGTACGTCTTGATGCCTCTCGGTACCACCTCTCCACCGACAATGAGTTTGCGCTCGGTGACATTTCTGTTGTCATTGATCGGAGAAACAATTCAGGGGAGCACGGTGACCGCAACGGCAATTGCAGTGGCTACCTTCATACTGGCGAGGTTGCGCGCAGGTTACTGTGTCCTCAGGAGAAGAACCCGAACTGGTGGCGAAATGGTGTTTGTACTGAGCACGAAACCACATCTTTGGGCGGCAATACTCAAACTCTGTGAACACGACAACTTGTCGGACAAGTGCCTGGCATATTTCTTCCATTCATTAAAGGGGCCCAGAGCACAAATGCCATCGTTGACGTGTTGTAGGCAATCAGCAATTTCGTGCTGCTGGGACAAGCACTGCATGCGCCGACGCGAACACAAAATCGAGGATAATTTTGAAGTTGGTGGCTGCAGTGCAGCCTCTCACTTTGCTCGACAGCGACCAGTCGGTGTAAACACAAATTGCGTTAAAATCTACCTCTGTTCCAGCGCGCAATTCGTGACAAGGACGAACTGGCGAACGCGGTCTGATTTGATTCTGGATACATGCCGCCGGCCTCAGCGCAACTTCTGCCGAATCACGTTTTACAGCAAGGGCATCAGGCACCTATAATATCCCTCTCATTTGACCATTTCCCGTCGTGGGTAGACTCCGCTTTGCGATCAAAACTTGATTAAAAAGGCTCGCCCACCAAGGTGAAAATATTCCCAGTCTTTGCTTTTGATTCATTGTTATCGCCCAGATTTGCTAGCACAGCAATACTCAGGACGATTCAGACTCCATGACTATCCCAGTCGGTGATCATGCTCCAAGAAAACTTTCGGACAATCCGATTGGGACCTCGCTAAAGCCGAACATCAGCACTGTTTCAATTGGCACGAAGGCCTATGCCACTGGGTTGCGCGTCACTAAAGGCGGGGACAACGTCTGCGGCGCTTCCCTGATCACTGTACCCCCGTTTTTGCAGGACCAGCCTGCGTTTATGATGACGTTCGATGGGCGTCAATCGGTTCGCACTACTCCAACGGCACCCAAGTCGGAGAGCAGATTAAAATCGTAGCGATCCCCAATCATCCAGAATCTACCTCGACAAATTACTCGCATAGTTTTGCGATCATGAAGCTGGAGAAGCCTAGTTCGAATAAACCCGCTCTGCTCACTGCAGCTGGCGATTCCGATATCAAGGACGGCGTGGACTGTAAACATGGGTTGAGACGACACTGGTGGCCCACACACGTACGCTTACGAGCTTAAGCGGGTAGAAATACAGCTGATAAGTAACGAAGAATGCTCGAAGGAGACAACGATAGATGACTCAATAGTATGCGGCCGTGACTATCCCAACATGTAATCTTGCACGGGCGACTATGATGGCGCCGTCATCGTGGAACGTCCAGGCGGCGATGTATTGATTGGCGTTGACAGTTGGGCAGTGACTGCCGGAAGCCGGGGTATCCTGACATAAATGCGTGAATGTCAAGTGCTCGTGAGTGGGTTGAAGCTACGGTGGGAGGCATTTGCTTTCACCAAGGAGGCTTCGCTGTTATCCAGTTGGTGCAGGCTACCATCAGCAACTGTGTTGCAATGCTATCCATGGATTATGGAGTTGTCGAACGACGACAGAACTTTCACAAATGTGTACATGTATCGCAGTGGCATTGTATTGATCAGTCTACGCGGACAACGCCTAACGTTTCAGCATCAAAGGCTTCAAACTGCATCGCTCATCCAAAAGCTAAAAAGGTGCGACAAGATTACTGAGCTTTGGTGACAGAGTTGATCCACTCAACCGCAGTGGATACGCGTGCGTACACCGAAGGGAGTCCCTCGACCACACCCTTTGCCCCAACTCGACAAACCAAGCACAATGTCATCGGCATCGCCTGCCTTCAATTCCTTCACCAGTGGGCCGCCCAAGTCACTGCTGCACGAGTCCTTGCCAGCGACACCGCCAGCACACACCATCGAGTCGTCGATGGCGAAAAGTTTCGAGCAGTCCTGGTTGTCCCAAAGCTCCAAGCTCACCTTCCGGAGCTCGTTCGATTTGGTTCCATTGGGGTACGAAGTTTCACCCCACCCCATGACAGTCGACCAAATGCCAGCCTTGATGTCCTTGTCGTCAGCCGCAGGAAGTTTGACGGGCATGAATTTGCTCGCCTTCTCGAGGGTCAAAATCGCAAAGTCGTACGTTCCGCTAGTATAGTCGTAGTTTGTGTGGTTCTGGACTGAAACGACCTTGATCCGCTCGCCGTCCTGCGTGCCGTTGATGTAGTGGGTACCAACAGCCGCGTAGTTGAGCTCGCCGAACGTCCCGCACGTCGCACTGGTGAGCACATGGGTAGGCGAGATAAGGGAACCAACACAGAAGCTGTTGCCTTCAGGGGTTGAACGGATGCCAGTCGTGTACGTCTTCGAGCCACTCGGGACGACCGATCCGCCGATAATCAACTTACGCTCCGTGTGTTCAGCATTAGCGCTAGCGATGAGGCCAAGTGTGACGGCAATAGTGGAGACGACCTTCATAGTGGAGAGGGTGGCAGTAAGGGGCAAAAACCGAAGTGCCTAAGTTCACGCTTTGCGTGACGGAGACGTTGAGTGCTGTCTCAACGTAGCATGATGCGACAAACCATCACGGGAGAGATTTGGGCCATCGGGTAGATTTGAAAACGTGTGGGTCCTGCAGTCGTGTGGCGTCATTAACCTGCCCCCAATAAGAAAACTCATTGCAAGTGCACAACAAAACCAATCCAAGGATCCAACAAAGCCTGAAAGAAAACCGTGTGGCTGACGAACGTTGACATGTACCTATCCACATTTTGTAGTTTGGCGTCCGTAAGCTTCAATTTTTAATGCCCACATCCAGATGATACTTTATCAGTTGTAAACAAAGCTGTTTCAAGCAATAGATGAATGGTTACACAGTGTAACCACCCATCAGTAACCAACAATAACACTCTCTTTGGCCGCTACTAAATTTTAAAAGAATTTCTTCTCGCCATGGGCGGTAACTACATCACCTCACTGGATTGCCAGTATGTCTTATATTAGCGGGAAGACTACCAACAATCAAGCAGAGTACCGAGGACTATTGACAGGGCTCAAATATGCTTATCGAGAAAGGATCCGCCCACTTCACGTAGTCGGCGACAGCCAATTGATCATTCAGCAGCAGAGACGATGTATCTCACCCAAGGCGAAGCATCTATGTAGACTTTATCAGAGCTGCCGGGTACTAGCGAACAAGTGCGGAGTCCGTTCCTGGACGCACCACTACCGGTCATTTAACAAAACGGCGGATGCGTCGGCCAATTTGGCCATGAACACCACCCACAGTCGACAAGTGGTACTAGATACTTTGAACGGTTCGGAAGACATCCGACAGATAGTGACAGACCACGCTGATGGAGACCTCCGACATTGGCTCGACGGGCAGTCACAAAACGAGCAGTAACACAGCGGCCTGGTGCACCGCAACAACGGACCACCTCTGGAGCATCGCTCAAGAGGCAGCCAGCCGACGACGAAAATGGGCGTAGGCAGGTAAATGGTGATTAGCGGTCGTTAGACTAGTTAGGCTAAGTGACTGCAATATACCACACAAAAAACTACATCACCTCAAGCCAAGACTAAGTCCCGTCCATCAACATTATCGGCGTACATGCGGCAGTCCTCTTGGCCCCGTTGCCTGCAAGTAAATATTGATGCAAACACTAGTTGAACTCCCAACGTTAAATGTTGCACACACGTTTAGCTGCACTTGTTGGGGTCGGGAGAACTTGCAAGTGTCAAAGTTCACCAACAGGCAACTGAGACCCAACAAGGCAATGACAAGGAAGTATGTGGATTGCACTGCTGCTAGCACGAGTCTATCAGTAGAGTGGCGCGTTCTCGCCCTACGGTGCAGAAGTTGCCCAAACCAGCAGCTAAGCTTCGGCCTATTCCGCCGCTTCCTCCACGTCGTCGATCGACTTCCTCCTAGAGCAAGATTGGGACGATGCTGAGCCGACCAGCAGCGTCATATATCGACCCCCATGTGAGGCTGCAACGAAAACAAGAGAAGATTGGATACGCGGCCCTTTCGTCATAAAAAAGAGTCGCCAAGCCGGAAATGTCGGATTTAACTGTCGCTGATGTGAGAAGAAAATCGTGCACCACCGTTGACTTACGCAGGTGCCGGTCGTGTTCGCATTATCTTTCTCGACCAGCGGCTGCTTATGAACAGCATTTAGGATTACATGCAAATGGTAGCGATAACAGTTTCATTAATGTTATGTCTGCTTTTGACCGAATGGTGTGGTCGTCTTGCTCAGGCAAAACAAGTACCGTTAATGATCGGATCGATCCACGATCGAGCGTACGAGACGCGAGAATACACACCGGGGTGTCCTTTTCCACAGCCGTATCCCCAGCTTGTGAGGCCAATGAGCACATCCTTTGAATCGTCTCCGCACGGTGACTCGATAATGAGAGGACCACCAGTGTCGCCACTGCACGCATCCTCATCCTTGATGCCGCCGGCACAAACCATGGTGTCGTTGATATTCAGGGTTCGAGAGCAGTTGTCATTGCTCCGCAGCTCGACGTTTAGCCGCTGCAGTTCCTCTGCCTGCGTGCCATTCTCCACCATGGAGCCCCAACCCATAGTAGTTGCCCATTCGCCCTGCTTGATGTCCGAGTCATCGGCCGCGGCAAGTTTCACAGGCTGGAACGACGTGGCATTCTCCAGCTCAAGCACCATGTAGTCGCTGGACCCTTCTGCGAAGTCGGGGTGGTTCATGATCGCCACCACCTTGATCTGCTCACCGTCGTCTGTGCCGTTGTAGTAGTGTGATCCCACAGACACCCAACGAATGTCGCCAAAGCCGTTGCATTGGGACGCGCTGAGCACGTGTGTCGGGGAGATGAGGGCTCCGCCGCAAAAGTCGTTGCTGTCCTCAAACATGCGCAGACCGACAGTGTACGTCTTAGTGCCGGCCGGGACGGTCTCTCCACCAAGAATGAGCTTGCGTTCGACGTGGTTGTTCGCTTCGGCACCGAACACGAAGAGTAGCGGGACAGATGCGGCGGCAATTGCACAGGCAACCTTCATAATCACAATATTTTCGTTTAATGGGATGCGGTGAGCAGTAGACGGTGAAAATCGGAATGCTGCAACCAGTCGAGACTTCGTATGCATATGCTGAGCTGCGTGACATGAACATAGGGCTGTCGAGCGGAGAACCAGCTGGAGTTGACTCTCGTTCCTATAAACTGTTGTGCTGTCAGTCTGACAAAGGCGTTAAGACCGTGTTCATACGATTTGCAAGCCTATGGATGGATCGTATCTGCCAGATGAGTTTTGATCGTTGGTTGACTTTTCGGTATCTAGTATCGTTGTACACGTAGCCAGTAGTCGAGAAGTGCGGCTACAGAGTGGCAAGCATTAATTTAACACGGCCATAGCCTTTCACCCACCCACCTCCCTTGATCGTTGGTTGAAGCCGATCGTAAGGACGCACAAGCCGATTGACCGCATGTACCGGAAATTGCACGATGAAATTGATTGATTTGTCAATGCTCTCTGCAGAAGCGGAAATCACACGTTGCGTGACGCATACCGGAGACTTTTATGCTACTTAGTACGGATCTTTGCAGTTGCACTATGGCATCTGTCGTTCGTCGCTTAACGGGTTTATTCAGTAGTACAATTATGATGGGTCTGTCCTCGTAATCCATTGGATAGACGTTGTCTTAAAAGCGCAAGGGCTTCTTGCCGGCGTTATATAGACCAGCTACATTAATGGTTCATCCAACGCCGGCAAGAAGAATACATTGTAGCAACCTCCGTGAGAAAGTCGGCATCAGACAGTGCACGATACAAGCGTGCTCCATATTTCTGACAGCCGTCCGCACGCTTCAAATCGAGCTACGTATCTGATGGAACGAGCCTCATCTACATGTGTTTGCTTGGTTCAAAGCTGCCTCTTCACTTTTTCCTCTCACAACAGTATTCACACCGCATGCCTCGTAGCTACAGTAATTCAGAACGAACCATTCTGGTTTTCGCCGCCTACTGCACATCGCACTCTACTACGAACAACGATGAAAGTCTTTTCTACAATGACTGCCGCGATTGTCACGCTGGTACTGGTGTCCGCCGAATACAGCGAGAACGTCGAGCGTAAGCTGGTCATCGGTGGGCAAACAGTCCCGATGGGTACCAAGACGTACACGACAGGCATTCGCTCTACTGTCGATGGTGACAACATCTGCGGCGGGTCTCTAATTTCGCCTACCCATGTGCTTACCTCGTCGCAGTGCAGCTACAAGGACATCCGTTGGGTGTCCGTTGGCTCACACTTCCTGAATGGTACGCAGGATGGCGAGCAGATCAAGGTCGTGTCAATCATGAACCACCCGAAGTACGACCCCGATCTTCTTTCGAACGACTTTATGATTCTGGAGTTACAGAAACCCACCTCATTCACCCCCGTTACACTTGCTGCTGCCGACGACTCGGATTACGTCGCAGGCGAAGACGCGACCGTGTTGGGATGGGGTTACACCACGAACAACGGTCCTTTATCCTACGAGTTGAACAGCGTCGATGTCCCGCTATGGAACGATCAAAACTGCACGCAGCAGCTCAACACTGACCCGTCAATGCTCTGCGCCGGTGGAGTTCTGGACAAAGATGCCTGTGCCGGTGATGGTGGCATCATCAGTTCGTCCAAGAAGGATGTTCTTCTAGGGCTAAACAGTTGGGGGCCGAAAACCTGCGGCACCAGCGTGTATTCGCGCGTCTCGAACGCTCGTGCGTGGATCGATTCCATCGTCAACGGCACCTGTGTGGTCTAGATCAATACTTTTCCGACACCCTAAATAAAGGAGTGCTTGCAGATTGTGTCCGCATTTGTCCATGTTTGCTGATTCATTCAATGAGAGCAAACAAATTAGTCTCACGATCAAGGATACTTCACTACTTGCACAAGGTAAAACACACACACTTAATACCAGTTGGCATATACTATCGTCCAGCTGTTTGGTTTTTATCCAATGTTGGAACTGGGGTTACTAGGATCCTTGAAATTATCGCGTTTCATGATTGCGAAGCTGTTTGAAAAGCCCGAAGTTTCTGGATGGTTCAGAATTGCCACAACTTTGATCTACTCGCCGTCTTGTGTGCCGTTAGAGTAATGGGAACCGATTGAAGCCTACCGAACGTTGTCAGAGACGCAGTACGTCCCGACGAGGAGGTGGTTAGGAGTAATGAGAGAAGCACTGCAAAAGTTCTCTCCACCGACACTGGCACGCAAACCGGTGACGTATGTTTTCGTCCCGCTCGGGACAGTGCTGGTGTTGGCGCCCATTGAGGTGCGTATAGCGGTGCTGGACAGATTGCTCGGAACGAGATCACCAAGAGGGACAGTGTAGTAGTTCTTGCTGTCTTGAGCATCTGTGACGGGCTCTCCTATAGTCTGTCCCACGTCACTGTTCCTATTGGTGAAACAATGACCAATCCGATCTCACTATAGGTTTATTGGTTGACGGTCTCGTCTCCAACACTTAGCTTCCTAGAGTCAATCTTACCACCAAGCCATTACCCTCTTCGCTAGTGTAAGTTAGTAACGGCCTTTAGCCCGTCACAGCATCGATGGGCAGAGATCTCAACGCCACAGCGACACAAGTGGTGATGAGAGCTGGCACTACCTTCATGCTGGCGACCAAAGCTATGGCAGACGAAGGGGCGAGCGGAAGGCAGTAAAATTCAAATGAAAGTCCAGGTGGTTGTGCTCTTGTGAGACTTGTTTTGTTCACTGGCGCAAAAGGCAATACGTGTAGGAGAATATCAAATCGAGCTGCAAGTCTCAGTTCAGATGGGCTATGATCTGCCAACAAACATGAAGCGTGGTTGTCATGTTCGTCTGAATGTTGACGCCATACTGTTGACGGGCAGTTGCATTTCCCTTACTAAATTGACCGCATCGCAATCGGGATCCCCTGATTGCAACATAGAACAGTGGAAGGTTCGCCAGCTGTGCCACGATGACAGATTTGCTGTTTGAACGATTCACAAGTCACTTGAAAACATGTCACGCTGCAATGCACAGTTCATTTGAAAAACACGTCACGATGCAATGCATGGTTCTAAGAAGCTCAGCGCGTCGGGTTCTCAGTTTTTGTTGTTGTAATTTTCACTGTGCCTGTGTAGTGGACTGCTACTTTGTTGACAACGACGTGTTGGAGAAGAATTCGAACTTGCTGTCTTGTGTGGTTGTATTCCAATCTCGAAATTTATCATGAAAGTAATCCCGAAACGGCACATCCTGTTTCTGAACCATCCTGCCTTGCGGCTGTCAGCAAACGTTTTAGTTAGCAAGCCAGACCCCAACAGAACAGGGAGCCCGAGCACAGCCTCGCAACGATGAAGACATTCTCCACGCTTATCATCATGTTGGCCTGTGCTGTCAATACCTACGGAAGCAACATTGAGCGTAAACTCATCGTCGGAGGAGACGTCGTTCCGGCGAATACCAAGACGTACATGACTGGACTACGTGCCACCATCGGCGGCAACAGTCTTTGTGGTGGATCGCTAATCTCCCCCACCCACGTGCTCACTGCATCGCACTGCGTGGGTACGATATTCGCTGGGCTTCCATTGGATCGCACTTCCGAAATGGAACTCAAAACAGCGAGCAGATCCGAGTGATCTCGATCATGAACCACCCCAACTACTCAGAGAACGTGCTATTCTCAGATGATTTTTGGTGCTCGAGCTTGCGAAGCCCAGTTCGTTTAAACCCGTGAAGCTCGCTGCAGCTGATGACTCGGACTTCAAAGCCGGGAAGTGGGCCACTACGATGGGATGGGGCACCAATGTAGAGACCAATGGTACCTACCCGTATGAGTTGCAACGTGTGGACGTCCAACTCGTGAGTGATGAAGCTTGTGCGAACTACGCTACTGTCGATTCCAGCATGGTATGTGCGGGTGGTGTTTTGAACAAGGATTCTTGTTTCAGTGACTCTGGTGGTCCGCTTATCATGGAGTCATCTACTGAGGGAACTCGACAGAGGACGTGCTGGTCGGCGTTGTGAGCTGGTCAAAGGACAATACATGCGCTAGGGAAGGCTACTATGGCGTCTATTCTCGAGTGTCGAGTGTTCGGGCGTGGATCGACTCTATTACGGGCGGTAACGGCACATGCCTCAGCTAGATGATAGAAGAGAGAGACTGTGCCAGCTGCCGCTGTACATGTATCGAATTCAACCTGAAGGTTCTTGCTGATTTCATCGACTGTTATCAATGCTTTCTAACAAGGCAGTCGGACTTGGCTTTCGTATGCTGGGCAATAAATCCGAACCGGAGCGAGGGTGCCTTTGTAGGGACCACTTCGTGGAGTGACTCTAGGTGCCAAGATGCAGTGGGAGTTGTCAAACGGTAAATCTATGGTCCATGCTTTCAAGTCCAGGTATTGCTCCAAATCCAACCATGTATTGCCCATGTTGTCATTTATGCGCATTGCTTTTGCAAGGAATGAAAATAACCAGTAGAACCGAATTGTACGCAGGTACACTTCTTTCCTTTCCTGCTGCAATACTTCCCAACGTGCTCGACGCAAGAAATTCGCCCTCCTCTCTGGCTTGCTACATCCGAGTTGCTCCGGTGCGATTAAGTGTGTGTGTTTCTGATTGGCGGCTAGGTTGGCGTGTTATCTGGCTAGAATGTGTGTGAAGCTTGCTGATGTGCTAGTTAATGTGAATGTTTATTTGTAGAGAAGAGTGCCTCCCGTCACCGCGCATTCCACGAAGCCTACAAGTCACAGTCCTGTAGTTATCACTCGGCTAAAGGTGTCCGTGTGAAGCCCGGACGTTACTCTGATGTGTTCTTTCTGATTGTATCCGCTAACTGGGTGGACCCTCATTATTTTTGTGTGATGTTTGAATCCCTGTCAACATGAATCTGACAAATGTCCAAACCTTTACAGTACAGTGCGCTAATGAAACGTGAAAATGGCAAGTCGGACACACATTTTAGCCAATAATAGGTTTTCGAAAGCACAAAATGCCTCGTTTTATAGCCAATTGCGAGATCTCTCAAATAAAACGCATTTTTGACGCAGTTACAGGTCAAATTTCGATGGAGCTGGTGTCCATAATATATTGAAATTTAAATGGCTGTTGGGAATATTTGAGCCGCGCATTTTCACAGCTGTTTTAGACACTACAAACCTGTGTTCTATGTTTACCACAATTTGTTCTCTACTTGATGCTTTATGCGATAAGAAACGCAATGGGGGCGACGGAGCTGACACCAGACGAGCACAAGTCCATTCTCGCCCTTCACGATGCTGGTTTGAAGCTTTCAGCCATCTCGGTGGCCACCCATCGCTCTATCGGGGTGTGTCATAAGGTGATCAAGATGAGGGACACACCATCGAAGCCGTCGCGGCGCGGAAAGCCCAAGAAAGTGACTGAGCGTGATAAGCGTTCGATCATTCGGGCGATGTCTGAGGCAGGGTCGAGCGCAAAAAGCATCAAGCACGCGTTAAATGTGTTGAAGAGCGTGATGTCGCACGCTATACCTCCTGATGTTGTGTTCCTGATCTGCATATGGTGCCTGTCTAGCTGAGGTGGTGTGATTGCGGCATATGAATTGGACATGTGTTTGCATAAGATGGAATCTTGTGGGTTAGTGGATTGCGTCCCACTAACTCAATCACTCAGTTGTGGGTTCGAGCCCAGTGACCGCCTAATTTTCTTTTACAGATGAGATGTCTTCCGGGGTGGGACTACTCTTTGTGGACACGAAGGTAAATGTGATGGGATGACTAAATCCATTACATGAGGTGGTTGTGTGGGACACACCACCTTCTGGAGTTCATTGTGGGTAACAGTTATCTGTTATGATAACTGTTAAATAACCGATACCTACATGAACTATTTGTAATAGGCACTCTGGTCTATTACATGGGCAATGTGGTCACAGATTGGTGTGGTACACACACTTCCGTCATGAAGGTGAAGGTGGCGCAAATATGGGTACATATTTGCTCGCATTCACCTTTGGCGCAATCAGTGATTACGCCAAGTGTTCTCTGCACTTCTTTGTGCATGATGATGGTTCCTTCCCTGGGAAAGTGTCTGGTAACAAGGCCGGCGCATCACCTGAGTTCTTGTGGCCAATCACAAGACGCCACGTGGTAGGAAGATTCTTCGAAGGAGAATCTTCAAGTTCAACCTGATTCAACCCAAGGATTTACATTTAACCTCTAGGACCTCTAGTGGTTTTATTCATAGGATTCAGGAACCATAAGCTCATTTTAATTCAGTTGCAATTTTACCTTCAAGCCCACAAATCGCCTCCCAAGACAAGAGCATCGGCTCACAGCTTTGTGAGTCCGTTTGCTCTTCAAGACCGAAGACCCAGCCTAAGCATCCGGCTCGCCTCTGTGCGAGTTCCGTTCGCTTCAGGCTTCAGCATCGGCTCACACTTCTGCGAGGCCGTGCTAAGAACAGCTTCCTCTGTTCGGGTGTTCGGGATCAGGTCAATCAGCTCTTCGCTTTGCGTGAGCAGGTTTAGACTGAGTCCCGTTACACCCCATTGATGAGGCGACGCAAGTCGTCACCTTCATGAAGGGATTGAAAGATGGGCCCATGAAGACCCATCTTTCCGAGAGTACTGAGTACCTCAAGCAAGCGATTAGCTTGCTTCGCAGGAGGAGTTTAGCCTGCAACTGAAACAGGGTGGACAACCACTCTGTTTCTAGCATACACTGTATGCGTGTATGAGGAAGTGTAAGGCTTTACTTAGATTTACTATAGAAATACACGACAACGTGTATTTCTAATACAAAGCAAAGACACTATTTGGTAGTAAATTGAAAACTGTATTTATGTCGGCCCGCCGCGTGGCGGGCCTCTTAGCAGACCTAGCTAAAAGAATGTCTAATTGCATGGTGAGGGCTATGGTTGGTCCTCACGTGTTGCACTATATGTATGCGCCTTATTGGTCGAAAGGTACCTCTTTCTACCAATAGTAGCGCCTAAGCGCCCGCCACTAATAACCAATCAGTGGCGGCTCGAAATGATTGTAATCCTGTGTGTGGTCCACACAGGCAGCCTGCTTCATATGTATACAGCCTATCCGCAATCCCTGCCGGATAGCTATACATATACATATGTATACTTGTGTAGCCCTGCTACACCACCCCCCGTTAGGTTGATTATTCACCCGTCAATCGACTTTGACGGGTAACAGTTGACCACTGAAATTTCTTTGTGGTTCCTGTCTCGCTTTCTCTTCGTAGAGAAAGCGCTATCGTGCTCATTAAGCAAAATGAGCACGTCGAGCTCCAAGCCCTCTGCTTCGGCTGGTGGAACGTCTCCACCAGCTGATAAGCACTCCGCTGACGAGGATTCGCCGGCGGGCAGAATCTCCGTGCATGATTATCATGCACGGCAGCACAAGAAGCGGTCCGGTCGCGCTGATGCCCCAGGTATCAGCACGCAGAGTTCCGGCAATTTCTGGCCGGACTCTGATGTCATGCGTATGCTTTATCCAGAGGATACGGACTCCCACGACGAAGCGTTGGATAGCGCTTCGTCCGACCCCAAGGTGGTCACCGCCTTGGGTGGGGATAAGACCGAGAGTCCGTCGCCGGGCCTCGCCGCCAGCGAGTCAACTCGCTGGAGGAAGATGAGGGCGCTCGCCCCAAGCGAGCGCACTCTGACGTTGGTTCTTCGACGGAGGTTACCTCCGTCGATGTCGAAGTGTCTCGCCGGCATGGTTGCCGGCGACTCACGCGCGGCGATCCGTCCTGATGGATCGCCGTGGATGCTTTCACAGCGCATCCATGAGATGCGCTGGTCTCATGACGGCTGCTCTGCAGCGCCGCATGAGTTGTTCAATGACGATCCCATCAAGTCTGATGGGATCGAGGACCTTGGCCTTGCGGCCGAGTCCGATGCGCGACACGATTTCTTCGCGTCGCTCTACCTCGAGCAGCGCTTCTATAAAGGAGCGCAGCACCGATCTAAAAGTCAGATCAGTGAGGTAGCAGCCCTGGCTCAGGGCTGGAACCAATTCGTTGTTAACTATAACAACGATCCAGACGCATTTCGCTCTCGCTTAGCGAAATTGCGTACGCGTTATTATAACCATAATAGCACGGGTCGAGTCACTCGTCTGCACGAACTCTGTGCAGACGCCGACATCCCATGTGCTGTGCCGCGAGGCCAGCACTGTCCAATCTGTCCGCAAGATGCCGACAGATTGACGGACAGCGATGTCAACGGGTACACGTCGATGCGTGTACCCGAGGAGGTCCGTAAGTGGCGCAATAGCGTCTTCCCAGACGCCGGGAAGCGCTCGCCACCTTCCGATAACGGCCTCCAGTATGATGGTAGGATCGGATACTACCATTTCGAACCGAGAGCTACTACTCGATTCGTCCGTAGGTGATGGTGCGCTTCGTACGCCATCACCATTTCCGGAATGTCCTTCACGAGGACATCCCGCGGCTCCCAGGAGTCGTGTTGGGGAGGCCATCCTCTCCAACGACATCAAAAACGACGCTGACCTTGGTCAGCGCGTGGCTCCTGGTGAGCTACAATTCGCTGTACAATCCAGCGAATTGTCCCATCCGCGGCCCGCAAGGGCGGCGGCGGGGGTGGGAATGTACCCACACTCTGATCAACCATCGGCGGTTGATCAATCTCTGCAGCAAATGTCTGCTGCCTATGCGGCCTTCCGTAAGGACGCGTGGCGCCGAGCTCCGCTCGACGATAGAGAAGCTCTCCGCGGACGTGGAGAGCTCCCGAGCTGCTGCCGCAAAGGCAACATCTGCTTCGCAGCAGATGGAGAAGAACTTCTCGAAACTCCTCGAGAAAGTTGGTATGCGACCTTCGCGCTCGGCCTCCGAGCGCGAGTCTGGCAGCGATGGCCACTCATAGTGTCATTGCTTTGTGGCGTATCATGCGCATGATACGCCTTCAGTCGCCCAACGTAAAACGTCGGGTGCAAACGCATGCTGGATGGTATATCCAGCGTGTATGCTGCACCTTGGCGATGCAAGATGCGGAATGGGCCGATGAAGCGCGGAACGAGCTTGCTCGCTCCGAAATCCGAAACTGCATGTCTAGGAAGGTTATCCGTAGACAGTAAGACTAATGAATTCGTTTTGAACTCATTAATATTGTTGCGGGATTTCTTATCCGCATTCATCTTCTGTCGATCGACAGAAGATGCGATTGCATCGCGGACAAACCGCATTATGGTTTGTCTGCGCTGGACAAAGTCCACAGCGTCCAAGTTGGTCCTCCCGACCAACTTGTCATCCAACTCCATGCCCGGCATGAAAGCATCAGCGTCTGCATCAGACGCGAAGCTGCTTTTGACGCGCGTCACTGTCGCGTCACGGCAGTCAACGTAATATTTGCGTTGACTGCGGCGGCCTTCTGACCGTTTCTCTGTGAGCGTGCCTCGCTCACAGATCCTCCCCACTCAAGGGAGAAGTCACCCCGCCGAGCATGGTGGGGACACGTGGATGGCGCATGCCATTCACGTAGAACGGTGTATGCCCAGTCGAGGCATGCACCGAGTTGTTGATGGCGAACTCCGCCATCGGCAGACAATCGCTCCACTCGTTGAACGAGTGGGCGTAGTTCTTCAGGATGTCACCGAGCACGCGATTCACGCGCTCGGTCTGTCCATCCGTCTGCGGGTGGTCGGCTGTCGACATCGACAGCCGAGTACCGAGGAGAGAGAACACCTCTCTCCAGAACGCAGCCGTGAACCGAGGGTCACGGTCTGATACGATCTCACGGGGCATCCCGTGAGCTCGGAAGATCAAGTCGACAAACAGACGAGCCGTCTGTTTGGATGTCACTGTGCAGGCACTGCAGCAAGATGAACCATCTTGCTGAAGCGGTCGACAAAGACCACCGCACCCGTCCGACGCTTGACGTCGGGCGGTAAACCGAAGATGAAGTCCATGCTAATAGATTCCCAACACTCTGCCGGGATCGGCAGAGAGTGTAGTGGTGCCTGTGAAGCCGATGACGGCTTCACGCGCTGACAAACTTCGCAAGCACGAACGTACTTGCGGACCCACTTGTACTGGCGGGGCCAGTAGAAGTCACGCGAGAGAAGGAGATACGTCTTCTCTCGACCAGGATGCCCAGCCGTGGGGGCATCATGGTATTCAAACATGATCTGCAATCGCAGATCATGAACATCCGGGACGACGATGCGTGCCACATCGTCGTCTGCTGCACTGTATAGCAGCAGTCCTTCAAGTGCACTGTAGCGGTGCACTTGCGAGCGGATATGGGGAAGCTTCCGACGCGCGGCATCGGAAGGGTTCCCCACATGTGAGGAGACACTTGACATCTGAGTCAAGTGTGTAAGCCTGCGCACATCGTCGAGTAGCGACGATGTGAGAACACTGCTCCGCTCAATGCCTATGGCATTAGCGTCAACTACCTTGTAGTTGTAATCTGGTCGACGCGATAGCGCGTCGGCCACCACATTCAACCTTCCAGGTTTGTACTCAACCTGGAAGTTGTACTCAGCAAAGAATGACAACCACCGTGCCATTCTCTGTGAAAGGTGTGGCGACTTTACGGCCGTCCGTAAAGACGCATGGTCTGTGTAGACCACAAACGGTCTATCTCCCAGGAGATAGACACGAAACTTTGCCAGTGCATACTTCATGGCAAGGAGTTCCTTGTCATGCACTGGGTAGTTTCGCTCAGCTTGCTTAAGCTGGCGCGACTGATAGCAGATCACGCGATCACGACCCTCGTGATCGCGCTGCATCAGCGCACATCCGATTGCAAAATCGGATGCATCGCACACCACGTGGAAGTCACGGTCTTGGTCAGGGATGGCCAAGACCGGCGCTTCAGTCAAGCCCTGCTTGACTGAAAGGAAGGCCTGCTGACACTCAGCAGACCATTGCCACTCCGTCTCCTTCTTAAGGAGACGCGAGAGACGAATACGCCCGGCGTAATCGTGCACGTACTTACACAAGTACGTGGCAAGCCCAAGGAACTGCCTCAGTTCCTTGACATTGAATGGCACTGGCCATTCATTGATCACCTGATCTTTTCAGGATCAGGGCGGACCCCGTCACTTACCGACGAGGCATCCGAGAACTGGGATCTCGGATGCGCCAAATATGCATTTCTTTAGATTTGCATATAGCTTATGCTTGCGCATTAGCGCAAGCAGCGTCGCAGGTGCTCTTTGTGCACCTCGACTGCGGTCTTCTCGCCCACAGCCCGGCTGTGGACGAACACGTCGTCGAAATAGGTCGGTGCGAAATCGCGCACCGACCGCAATAGATGCGTCACGCATCTATTGAAAGTCGCAGGAGCATTCTTAAGCCCCTGCGGCATCACAAGCCACTCCCAAAGCATACCGCTTGGGGTGCTGACTGCCGTGAGCGGGACGTCTCGCTCACGCATCAGGACCTGATAGAAACCATCTCTCAGATCCAAAGCACTGAATACAGTGCTCGTGCTCATCGAATCGATGATCACGTCCTTTCTCGGTATCGGCGTCTGCGCCGGTACCGTCGCATCGTTCAGCTTGTTAAACGCATGAACGATGCGCCATCCGTGCCTTCTTGACACAGAACGTAGGGGCACTGTGCGGGGACTTGGATTCCCGCACTTGACCCGCACGTCGACGAGCTTCAAAGAACTCGTCGATGGCTTGCACCTGTTCACGCGGCAGTGGCCACTGTCGCGTGACACAGTACTTTGCCCGGCACGAGATCAATCTCGTGCTGAATGCCTTGTCCTGCGGAAGCTCCGCAGGAACCTCATCCGGGAATACGTCCACGTATTCCCGAAGCACGTCGTAGTAGGGACTCTCTTTGAGGGAGTCCCAACTCTGCTTCGCAAATCGATCTTTCTTCGATTTGGCACTGAGGGTGGTGTCGCCCTCAGGATCATTCACGAGGACCTGCCGCAGGTCCTCGAGATCCGTCACGATCTCTACATCCTCACAGGCCGTGAGGATGCACACTTGTTCTACGCGCCCGGCGCGTAGATCTCGTGCAAAGCCCTTCCAGCTTTGCACGCCCAAAGTAGTCAACTCCGAGGCTGTTCTCGGAGGACTCTCCAATGTCAGACTCTGACATTGGACACCCGAGAGTGTCTGCGTTATAGCAGTCACTCTCTCATGGTGGACATCGTCTATCGTCATAGACGGTGTCGAAGCCACATCTGCGCCACAAGGCGCAGAGTGCTCGGAGCCCGGCTCCACTTGTTCAGGCCCGGCCTGAACTTGAACTGACAACGGGGAGTCCTCTCGACCCGTTGTTTTGATCTCCCACCAGGCCCGGCCTGGTGGTGACCTATCTTGTACGACGGACCCGGTCCGTCGTTGAGTCTTGTATCTTGCCGTCTCGGTCCCGGACCGAGGCGGGTTCTTCTTGATACCCGCCTTCGCAGACCCGGTCTGGGTGAGGGTGCGCTCCCGGAGTGCACCCATCGGTTCTCGTTTCGTCCACACCCGGGTGCGGGCGAGGAAGCCTCGGAGGTCTTCCGTCTTCGACGCTCTCGTGTCGACCACCAAGGTCGACACGTTATTTCGGCCGATGTGAGCGGGGTTAACCTCATTCACAGTGCACACACCGCAAGGCGTGCGCACAACGCTGACAGGGCCATCGCTCTCTGTCGCGTTTGTCATCCGAGGACGTTGACGTCCTCGGAGCCGAAAGAAACGATAGACTGGGTCTTCCAGTCTATCACTGGGGCATGGCGTTTAAGCCACGGCATGCCCAAGATCATGTCGAACTTATCGTCCAAGTCAGGACGATAAAGTCTTCAGTGAAGGCCGGCCTTCACTCGCAAAGCGAACTGACACAGTTCGCTTTCGTGTCTTCACGGTGGTGCCTGTCGCTAGACGCACCACCAACTCGCTTCGAGGAGTCGTCTTCTCCTCGAAACGCATCGCATTCAGGCTATTGCATCGAACGAAGTTGTTCGATGCGCCTGAATCGACCAACGCGTGCATGAGCTGCTGCCCATGCACCGCAACTTTCAGGATGATCAATGGATCATCCTGCTGTTCACTGCGGCGGGTCTCGCCGCAGGGGGCTGTAGCCATCACATGTCCGACGTCGACATGTGCGGCTACACAGTAGGGCGCCCCTACTGGCTCCCGGCGTTTTTGCTCGCCCACGCCAACGGTCACCGTTGGCGCGGTACGATACGCCGCGATTAGCAGGTCCCGGACCTGCTACACACTCGCGTGCGTAGTGGCCGGTGTTACCACACCGGTAACACCGCTGCGTCCCTTGACGCTCGATAAGTCCATGGGCTCTGGACCGCCCATGGTACGTGGTCGAGGACGTGGCATCCTCGGCACGTCCGTATGGAGCTTAGCCTGTTGCAGGCTAAACTCCTCCTGCGAAGCAAGCCTAATCGCTTGCTCGAGAGTACTCGGGTACTCTCGGAAAGATGGGTCTTCACGGGCCCATCTTTCAATCCCTTCATGAAGGTGACGACTTGCGTCGCCTCATCAATGGGATGGTTCACGATACTTGACACCAAGTATCGTGCATGTTGTGCATAGGCCAACACATCACGGTTGCCTTGCTTCAGATCGAGGAACTCCGCCCTCGATCTGAACTCCGATTCAGGAGGCTCAAACACAAGTTTGAGCTCTCGCTTGAACTCGTCGTACGTGTTCCAACACGTACTGTCGGTCAGGCGTCGACCGTACGCCCAGTGTCTAGCACGTCCTGCTAGACACGACATCGCAAAAAGCGGCTCGTTGGGGCTTCCGAGAACTGAGTCACTGAAACCTTCAGTGACTCTGCACAACAGCAGGAGCAGACTTCTGCTGTTGTTCGCTTGTCATGTAGTCGACCACGACTACATGTTGCTCACTGGGCGGCAATGACCTCAGCATTGCCGCAACAGTGGACTCGCCTACGACTCGCGAGAGTCGTAGCAGCGCCTCCCACTGCTGATCACTCAGGTGGGGGCAGTTCTCCCTCGTAATACGAGGGGAACTGAGTTTGGAGCTCCGTCAAGTGAGGTACCACTCGACGGAGGGTTTTCGTCTCCATAGCCAAATGTATCCATTTGGCTAAACTCTAGGCGTTGAACGGACTACAAAGTGCTACCAGGTGAAGCAGGGTGGACAACCACTCTGTTTCTAGCATACACTGTATGCGTGTGTGAGGAAGCGTAAGGCTTTACTTAGATTTACTATAGAAATACACGACAACATGTATTTCTAATACAAAGCAAAGGCTATTTAGGTAGAAAATTGAAAACTGTATTTATGTCGGCCCGCCGCGTGGCGGGCCTCTTAGCAGACCTAGCTAAAAGAATATCTAATTGCATGGTGAGGGCTATGGTTGGCCCTCACGTGTTGCCTATATGCATGCGCCTTATTGGTCGAAAGGTACCTCTTTCTACCAATAGTAACGCCCTAAACGCCCACCACTAATAACCAATCAGTGGCGGCTCGAAATGATTGTAACCATGTGTGTGGTCCATACACACAGGCAGCCTGCTTCATATGTATACAGCCTATCCGCAACCCCTGCCGGATAGCTATACATATACATATGTATACTTGTGTAGCCCTGCTACATACAGTGCATCAGATACAGACCCAACAAGGCGGTGTCTAAAGATACGGCTCATGGCTAACTTAGGTGGAGATTTGACCCCAACAGTGGAAATAGCTTCTCTCTCTCAGAGATCATCACCAGTCATCAATGATGGCGTGGCAGCAGAAAATTAGGAGTCTAGTGTAATTCCCAGTGCAAAGCCAGTGTGGTGAAGTGACCGTCAACGGAAAGACGCGCCCACGTCGGACGTCACTCAGAACGGTCTGGCGGCCAAGATCGACAGGAATCAAACAGCGCGAGGTAACCCGGAAAGGTTCCGCAGAATTATGATCTGCGACAGAGAATCAGATCTGATACGAGACGGTCCACACGCCCGATCGGGATACCCCAATCTAGTGACCCCGATCTGGAGGCTCGATCCAACTGTTGATATCAGCGGGATGAGACGCACGACAGGGTAACGATAGGACAGATTAGGGAAGACTCACGAAACTTCGATAGGATAATGTAAGGCTCAGTCCAGAATTTGCTTCGTTGCACACAAGCCAGTCTTGCCTCGTACTTCAAAGACAGCCCTGCGCCACCTAAGTTGAGTCGCCCCAATAACGCGATCTACAGACGAAGAATCACGTCGGCCCGATAACGCCGCCATGATCAAGGAAAGGAGAGGAACGTCACCGCACGCACGAGTGGGACGTCGGAGAGAAGGACGCAGACCGAGGCATAATCCGTGCTGCGTCGACACGCTTCAAGGTTCAAGTTAACGCTAGAACTACACTCTACCCAGAGATACGCTACTCAAGTACCGGGGAAAATCTGCCACAGTCAACGAACCGACTGCGACGGACTTGTGTGAGGCCTGAGCTCGCAAAGTTTTGCGAAGGCGCTCCCCCACACCAGAATCAGGTGTGGCTATGTCAACCGAAAGAATACCATGAACACTGATCAAATTCTGACCACCAAAATTCAAGCAAACCTAAAATCTTTGAGGAGCACTTCTTCAGGTTCCTCCAATAATACTTGGATACAGTATGAACTCGTACACAGATGTGGTGGAGCGGGCTCCCAGAAATCATTCTCCGGGCGGCTCGATCTACACGCAAAACGCACTCCTTGTGGGTTGATAGCGTGAAGCACGCAATCACCTGGGGACTTGGCTAGCGTAATTCCCGAGGATGGCGTGCGGATCTTGCAAGGATTATCAGCTGTGGTGGTGTCTGCGTGGAAGTCTTCACACGAATGTTGTAACGGGCCGGGTATTTACCGTTACTAGCTTACACACAGTGTCGAGGAAGCTCGTGATAGTGAGACCAAGTTCCAAATCGAGGGGAAATTAAACTCTGATTTAGATTAGGTCCAGGGCGGGGCCTCTAAACTCATGTGAACCACTCAAATGCAAGTCGACTTCTGATTGGCTGTAATGGCTCTCCTTTACATTCAATCAGGGAGTGACGCGCTAGCCACATGCTTCTGTACCTACTTTGTATATCAACCTATATAAATCTATCTATATATGTAACTTGGTGTGACCCACTACAAATGTCGAGTGATCTAAGTCGTTGCGTTGCTTGTCCAGCAAGCGTGACTCCTCCTCCGTAGAGGTATCTTTTTCCTTTATTTTGCCCTGTTTCTTGTTTACCCTGATGTGAGATTGTGTTGCTATTCGTACCCTCGTGGGTTTTCTTTTACGCGCCTTCCTATCAGACACGGGTTATGTATGTGTGTGTGAGAGGAGACCACGAGAAGCCTTTCTTGATCTACTTGGGCACACAGAGCATCTAACAGAAGCAGCCGAGAGAGGAGCCTAGTGTCTAAAGAAATTTATTTGATTTTCGTCTTTTCCTGCTGAGTCGTGACCAAATCCCATACTGAACTGCTATGATATACACCTCAACCCGGAATTACCTTCGAGCTACTTTCATATTATAGCCGCACACCTATCCAATGATTTCGTGCTTCCCATCTTGCACGCTGACTACTTGTGAGATGTAGATTACACCATCCGGCTGTGATGGCTCTCGAAATGTACCCATCGAAGAACACTCGACGTTGGGGTACGAACGTCGAGCACTGAATGTCGAGCATGGTGTCCATTCAGCGTCGAACACTGTACCCGTCTTGCGGTGAGCCTCACGTCCGTCCTGCGACGATCATTGCGTTCAAGTATGGCAGTTTCGGGTCGGGAATTACAAGTCGGTCTGATGGCAATGACCAAAAATGTACCAAGGCTACACAAGGATACATATGTATATGTATAGCTATCCGACAGGGACTGTGGATAGGCTGCATACATATGAGGCAGGCTGCATGTGTGTGGCCCACACACAGGATTACAATCATTTCGAGACGCCACTGATTAGTTAGTAATGGCGGACACTTAGGAAGCTACTATTGGTAGAAAGAGGTACCTTTCAACCAATGAGACGCATGCATATAAGTGCAACGCGTGAGGGCCAACCATGACCATCACCATGCAATTAGATTAGATATTCTTTTAGCTAGGTCTGCTAAGAGACCCGCCACGCGGCGGGCCGCCATAAATGCAGTTTTCAACTTTCTACCAAATAAGTGTTTTGCTTTGTATTAGAAATGCACGTTGTTGTGTATTTCTACAGTAAATCTAAGTAAGACTTACGCTTCCTTACTGCACGCATATAGTGTATGCTAGAAGCAGAGTGGTTGTCCACTCTGTTTCATCAAATACTTCTGGTCAAGAAACGCAGAAAGTTCTGGATTAGCATGTACCTTGTGCAATCCGTAACGGTCCGATTAATCTGGCGATATTGCTCAGTGCCCCAAGCGAAAGGAAATACACTTTTTGGCCCAAGCCATCAGGGATCTTAGAATCAGACATGCGCGCTCCCTCAAGTGGCAGTCAGATATATTAAGTTAATCTAGAAAGGTTCTTCTTCCACGCCATGTTATATATCGCCCCAACACTTAACAGCCTTGGACGAATATGCTGGGGTCAGTTGAAGATCACGCACTGAATACCCAGCAGGATACCAATCACTTATGACGCTAGGCGTGTCGCACTTACAGAGGGAATTCAGTTTTAGGTTCAAGTAACAAGCGTTGTACATGGTCTAGGATGTCAACTATTGTTCTGGACGCTCCCAAATCCAGGAATATAAATGGATTAGACACGAAGATCACTCAACTAATACAGGGAATATATGAGGCATAATTATCTGCGAACAGCATTGCGGACTGAACCTAACTAGATTTGATGTGCAGAAGGCAGTAAATTGAAAGTAGTTTGGCTTTCTAAAGTAGGTCTATGTAAATGCCGGTCGTAGCACCAAAGCCCGTTTATTGTTCAGTCGATTGCTGATTTGGTTGTTGGGTTTTGTCATGACTGGTGCGAGACAGGCCTCCGCCAGATTTTTGCCCCAACTGGTGAAAAAGCTCTAACAGCATGTTCCACGCATGGCAACTTGGCTATGTGGCTTGTTGATTGCACCGGTCTGTTTATTGATGACAGTACGAATGAAATTACCCCTATTCCAATCTCAAGTTGTGCTAGGTGGGGACCCCTGGTCTTGTACTTCGTCTATTCCTAATCGTAACTAGATGCTGCAAGACAATATTTCTTTACGTGCATCTTGATTTGTTCGAGGCTTTAAGAACATCCTTAGTTTTGATGGATTTGGAGCAGGGGGCTGATACAAGAAATAATTTGCCCATTTAAGTTGGTTTGCACGTAAATCTTCATGCGTTCTGGATGCTAAGTTCTTGTCGAGTAAGACTTGCATAATATGAGTGGTATGTGAAGTTAAGAAGTTGTGAAGATTGTGGGGACATCTTTTCTGGACCAAAAAAATCCACACCCAATCATGTAAAGGGCCATTTGAGTACTTATTATCCCGTTTCACATGTAGAGGAGTAGAGTTAGGGGTGCGAGAGCCAACCGTTTAGAGTCCAGCAGAGCACAAACAAGTTTGATGTTTTAAACACATTATGTTAAAATACAGTTTAAAACACATCCGTGTGTTAGGGTTGTATGAAGTGACCGTTACAACTAGTTTTGTCCAATCAGAAAGTGTGTCGTTTCGTGTCCCTCTCAAAAGCGTATCTTGTCAAGTGATCATTTGAAATGTTCATTTGAAATGGCACCCATAGGCAAGAGCGCTAGTCCACGGACGGCGGAAGCAGTCGATGAGGGGGTATGCAGTTTGATGCAGTAATAGACAAGACTGATAAGGGGTTCGGCATATACTTCGCCAGAGTGGCGACAACGGATGGAGATCTCCTCACTGTTGATGGATTCGTGGAGGAGGATTTTGGGACACCGTTGCCCAGTGAGGACATCGCCAAGCAAAAGAACACGGCTATGAAAGTTCTGAAGCTAGGTGACGTTCTCGTTGGGGTCAATGGTAACAACTGCCGAGGGAGAGGTAGCATACATCCTCGGTCTATTGCGATCGGCTGGCGTTGGTGAAAACATGCTCTCGTTTGCGCGCAGTCTACCAACCGCAGACCCTAGCATTGCAACAAACCCTTTAAGGAGTTCGACAGGAGGGCTTATGGGCGCACTACGAAAGGTCAAGTCAAAGATACAGGCCGAGATGGAGGGCGGCGAAGACGAACTTCTTCGCGAACAACTAGAGGACAAGCGCTTCGAAAGGCAATGGCTGGAGGAGTTTGAAGGTCTCAAGCAGTACGAAACGAAGTGGGAGACCTGCACCTACACGGCGGACGAGTTCTGCGGATTGTTGTATCGCTCCAGTAATGCTCGGCAAAAGAATTCTTGCTACGAGAATACCCGACGCTCATGGGGGCATGGGAAAATTACCGTGCGACCACCACCTCTTCACGAATAATCCCAGAGTGGACCGCATCAAAAGTTGCATACGAAAGCACCGTGGTTTATCAGTCTAGTGTAGCTTTGGGCGCGTCGGTTCGGTCAGTTCACTGCTCCCAGTCACTGCAGCGAGCGATCGGGTGTCTGCGGAAGGACTTCATGTGGAGAGCAGATGCCGTGCGCTCCTTTAGTCGAAGGCTCGAAGTATGTGGAATTTCGTCGTGTGCTGGGTTCTTAGAGGTTATCGATGCCCGCAGCGGCTACTTCGAGCGCAACTTCCAGTCGAAGCACTACCCACGGCTGTCCAAGGCGGTTCTTCGCACTCTGCGCACCAATGCCCAGAATGAAAACGCTACATGTAGCGCAAGCTACGCAGATGAACAGGCGTAGACTGAAGCTGAAATATAAAAACCTATATAAATTAACGTCTTACAAATAACAAGTATATTAAAAAAAATCGGACCTTCATTTTTGAAGTTCATCAACGAACAGCAGATCGAGTCATGGACGTGTGGGGCAGTCAGAATACGGTGGCGGGCGAGCAGATGACCGGGGAGGAGGAAGACTGGGAGCTCGCGGAAAGCGGTAAGGATGCGCTGATCGTACTGCTAGATATCCGTAAGGCCATGCTCTCCCCGTACCCGCATGCTGCAGAGGGAGCCCCCACCACTTGGTTCCATGCTGTCGTGGAACTTGTGATCAAGCTTCTGAAGTCGAAAGTGATCGCGAATGACAACTCTCTACTAAGTGTTATCTTTTTGGAATGGTGGGCACTTTGTCGTCTAAGTTTTTTGGTTGGGCTGCGTTGATAGAGCTGTTGTGTGGGATCCAGAACAAACGCGGAGAGGCAGGGACCCTAGGCCAAGTATTTGAATTTCAGCCGCTTGACTATCCGTCAGTACAGCGGATCAAAAACCTTCAGGTGCATTTGTTCGCATTTTGGTGCGTGTTTTGTGCGCTACTTAGTTACGATGTTTTTAGGCATTACTGGATACGGATGTGCAGTCGACCTTCGAGCCCATGGAGAATTCAGAGAGGTTGACCTTTAGCAACGCTTTATGGCAGTGTGGAATCGCGTTTTCCAATGCAAAGTACGCAATGATTTTTAGCACCATCATGCATGCAAGCCTAATGTTTTCGTGAACACAATTTATAGCCTAAAGAAGAAGGACTCACAGCGGATCTGGATATTCACAAATGATGACAATCCGCCAGTCCCAGACGAAGAAGAAATCGGGCGAATCCAGAAGCAAGTACAGGTGAAGTCTCGACATTCGTCTTGCTTAAACGAAACGTCCCCCGTATTTAACTGAATTTTGTTTCCTTGGTGACAGAATCACACTGAGTTAAAGAGAAGCTTGAATCTCTTTTTACATAACTCCGCCTGGGAAGGAGAGTTTTGAGTTGTCCCGGTTCTATGGCTGCAGTTTTAAGGACTACTCAGTGGAAGATGATGTGGACAGCGAGTCATCTTACCAGCCAGCCTTTTCTGTCGGTTCGTTGGACGAGTTAATGGACGGTTCACTGCGCAAGCGTTTTCGCAAGCGCAGGCTCACGACATTTCCTCTGCATGTCACTAAAGGGGTGTCGATCGGTGTAGAGCTGTACGCGCTGGTTGTCGCGCAACGCAAGAATACGCCGGTGGCTCTCGATGCAGCACCAACACTCCGCTGAAGACGGAGACAAAATGGCTTTGTGAAGACACGGGGTGTATCTTACGCCTGATCAAATCAAAAAGTACATCGACTACGGTGGCAAGCGTGTATATTTCACGCGGATGATGTGGTGCAGATCAAGCATTACGATGCCCCAGGCCTCCAGCTGATCTGCTTTAAGCCATCGAGCTCTTTGAAATGGAACGAAAACATTCGCGCGCCGTACTTTGTGTACCCCTGCGACGGTTATATCGAAGGGAGCTCTACTGCCTTCAAGACAATTTTGAACTCAATGGTGAAGAAGAAGAAAATCGCTTTGGCGCGTTTGATTGCACGAAAACTAGCGAACCCCGCCTCGTGGCACTGGTTCCCCAGAAAGAAGTGAACGACGAAATGGGGCAGCTACAGCCTTCGGGGTTCAACGTCATATTTTTGCCGTATTTAGATGATATTCGAGACATCCCGGTGGGGGCTGTGCCAACTGGTGAGCTCACGGTTACACGTAGAGAAGAATACTGGCTATGTCGATATCACACTTGACTAAGAGTTATGGTTGTGTGTGCTTTACAGTCGGCCAGGAGAAAATTGACGCCGCCAAGAATTTGATCTCTAAGCTAAAGTTGACAGAAGCGCCGAATTTTGAAAATCCAGGTACGCTGGCTTAGATGCACACAAACTTCACTGTATTGTCTGATGCGACCAGCAGGCGTGGTTAACGAATTTATGGGTCTGTTATTCGTAAAGAGCTGCAAAAACACTATGCTGCAATTCAAGCTCTTGCTCTGGACGAGGAAATTTTGGAATTCGACGAATCGAAGGATACCACGCTCCCTGATGCCGAGGGTTTTGGCCAAGGAGAAGCCAAGGTAGATACGAACGGAGAGAAAGTAAGTTAATTCTGAAGGACTCATTGGTAATGGTGTTTTTGTACTATAGGATGCCATTACGATCTTTCGGGACGTGTGCGGTGCCGAGCTACTTGATGCATCTAACTCGAAACGGAAGGTGCGTGCTGTGCTGTGGCTAAGATCATCCTTCTTGCTGTCCACTAATGTGATGTCAATATGACACAGTCTTCAACCTCTGGAGGCCGAAAGACGACTACGAAAAAATCGGCCAAGGTCAAGGAAGGCGCGGCTGGGAAGCCTGTGGCGGAAGAGACGTTTGACAAGGAGGAATGGGCAGCTCTCACCGCTTCCGATGCGATTCAAAGAAAACTGTCGCGCAGCTCAAAGCATTTCTGCACGCCCATGGTGCTGCTGCCGTTGGGCGGAAGGCCGAGTTGATTGATGCCGTAAAAAGTGTCCTGAGGGGTAGTGTGCAGAGTGTCCACGTGGACAGATTCATCTACAACAGATTGGCGAAAACCTTCCTAATAGCATATTTTAAGTCATTTAATAAGTTTTTGTGTTGCTCGGTGCCCATAATTCGCTGGGGAGCATTCAGCCTGATACCTAGAATGAACTTCCTCAAGACACTAGGGGCCTAGTGGGGTCGAGTGCCACGGGCGGTCTGCCCTTCTCAATGGACGCACCCTCTATGGACGGGAATGTGGCGGCGGGCGGAGCCACTGGCGAGAGTGTGGTGTTCGAGGGGCTGCCGGACTTCGTGCTGCACTCCGGCAAGAGTAAACAGGATCCGTCACATGCTGTGTCCATCTTCAAGTCCAGACAGCCGGCAGGACAACTCACTCAGAATGCCTTGCGCCGTATCAAGACGCTGCGCCATCCCAACATCCTGGCCTATCTGGACGGCACCGAGGTGCCCAATAACGGCCCAGTGATCATTGTCACAGAGCACATCATGCCTCTGTCCGAGTTTCTTACAGCTCTGCGTATGGAATACGGCGCAAACAGCGAGGAATTTTCGATGTGTGTGTCTTGGGGATTGCGCAGCGTTCTCTTGGCTCTCCAGTTTATCAATGTAGACTGCAAACTAATGCATGGCCGCCTTACGCCCCAAAGCATCTTCGTCACTAAGGTGTGGTGTTATTACTTTGCATGTCGTTAGCTGCGGAAGCTTAGCATCAGGAAGAAAAATATGAATTACTAAAGTAGTTTTGTGATAGGGAGGCGATTGGAAACTGGGTGGATTCGAGTTGACCGCGGAGATAACGAGCGATGGGCCGTCATACATCTACACCGCTTTCCAACAGTACGCGGACGCCAACTACAAGTCACCAGGTGTGTAGTCATTATTGATCATATTAGAATTTTGTACGAGTATGTTGATGTGTGAATGTGTTCGTGGTGGTGTTCAGAGTGCTTGCGATCCGACTGGAAGGCTGTGGCTACAGGACCTCCCTATGGCGTGGACACTTGGGCATTTGCTTGCCTCATGTATTATGTCTTCAATGACGGCCAATTTCAATTGAGTGACGTGTCAACGGCTGCCAATATCCCGCCAGCAATTCGGACACAATTCCGCAAAGCCATCGATGAAAACCCTGTGCGACGTCCAAGCCCACAAAAATGCTGAGCTGCAGCTATTTTGACACAGCTTTTATTAAGCGGATGGATTTTCTAGAGAACCTGGCCGTCAAGAACTCGGACGAGAAGGTGGCGTTCTACAAAGAGCTTTGTGCTAACCTGGAAACGTTGCCAAGGTGCTTTGGTGTTCACAAGATCCTCCCAGCGCTAAAGGCGGTGGTGGAGTTTGGCGCAGCAACCGGAGCAAAGAATGGTCCTGTAAAGCTAGATCCATCGGCAAGCCACATGCTACCAGCTATGGTGCAGATGGGTGGATCTCTTTCATCAGAAGAGTTCAAAGCTGAGGTGCTTCCCATCATCATCAAGCTGTTTAGCTGTAACGATCGTGCAGTCCGTGTGCAATTACTGCAAATGATGGAAAAGTTTGCTGTCCACTTTGATGCGAAGCTTGTTAATAGCGCTGTAGTGTTCGACAACCTATGCAGTGGTTTTACGGATGCTGCTCCAGTTCTACGTGAACTCACAGTCAAATCGATGTTGCACATCGCGGACAAACTATCAGATGGAAACCTCAACAACCGCGTCATGAAATACTTTGCAAAACTCCAGGTACGTGTGTGCAGGGGCATGTTTTAGTAATTGTTGTTCTGATTGCGCTCTCATTACTGGAATTCTGCAGGCAGATCCTGAACCAGCCATCCGAACGAACACGACTATTTGTCTAGGAAAAATCGCAAACAAGCTCAACGATACAACAAGGCCTAAGGTGTTATTCCCGGCGTTTGCAAAGGCGCTGAGAGATCCTTTCCCACATGCACGTCTTGCCGGTCTCCGTTCGATGACTGCGTGCCAAGTAAGTAGCATGCATGTGCGGGTGTATGGGTCTTAAGAGTCATGCTCACGTTTCATGCTGGTATTGTGCACTTCCCACGCTTTATAGGAGTTTTTCACACCGCAAGGTATTGCTGGCAGTATTGTTCCCGCAATCTCACCTCTCCTGATCGATATTTCCATCACCGTTCGAGACCAAGCTAAAACCTCGATGGATATTTTCATGAAAAAGTCATGGACGAAGCTGCTCAAATGAAAATTCGGGAAGAAAAAGAGGCGAAGGAACGCGAATTGAAACGCGAAGCAGGCGAAGACGAGCATGTAAATGATATTGTCACCTCTGGTGCTACTCCATCGTCGTCAAATGGTGCCCACAGCTCCGGGGATACGCATCATCGTTGACAGCCTGGGCATCGTCGGCAGTCGCTTCGAATGTTGGTAAATTGGTCGGTTCTGGGGCTCGTCATCTGCACTCTCTGCGATGGGGTCAGCGAGTGCTGCTGCTTCTTCACGTACATCTTCCTTCAGTAAGAGCCAAAACATTGATTTTAACGCGACACCCACCTCGATGTCGAAGAGCAGTAGTTTCAACACGTTCTCAGACGATCTGGCCGCTGGGAAAGATGGATGGGGTAATGACGACGATTTGATGGACTGGACAGTCCAAAGCGTACAGGTAGCTTTGGCTCCTCTTTATCAGTGAACCGAGGGGCTACGTCGTCATTTACGTCTCCGGCTGCATCGTCGTTGTCCGCACCGTCATCTTCAGCGGTAAAGCTGAGTGTATCTCGAGGTGCTGTGGTCGGTTCAACTTTGCCATCTACGTACAGCACACCCGCGACGTCTGCGTTTACGATGAATAGTGGCAGCTCGTGGGGTGATGATGCGGATAATTGGGGTGGTGATGATGACTTTAACTTCGACTCGTTGGCGCCAAAAGCAAGTGGCCTCAGTATAGGGTCCCAGAAAAGTAATGCCAGCTCGGCGAGTACTACTGTCAGTATGAGCGCAGGACCGAGTACCTCAGTTCGAACTTCATCTTTTTCGACCACGGCGCCATTGTCTGGAGGCGGGCTCGCAGGGCGGAAAACAGCCAGTGAGCGACGTGCTGAGGCCCAAGCAAAAGCTAAGGCAAAACCTGAACCACTTGGTGCGATGAAGCTTCAAACTACGACCAGTGTAAAAACTGACGACTGGAATTGGGATTTCTAGAGCTCTACTGCAGGCTTCGAAGCATAGGATTCGGTAAGGTGTATTCTGATTCTAACCAAACCTGCTGCTACTTTTGTCTCTTTTGTTCTCAACCTCGTCTCCCAACAAGATCAACAGCACTATGTGATGATCTACACTTAATTTGTTGAGCTCAAATCTCCCTCTACTTCGTCTTGTCAGTCTCTGATGCCTTGGGTTTAGAGATCTTGAAAAGATAGATGTCGAGGAAGTCGCAGATGTCCTTCACCACTCCGGAAACAAAGTGCAGATAAACGACTACAATGAAAACCATGTACAGCAAGGAGGCCCAGATCGTCGGCACCAACGGCTTCGAGAGAATGCCCACAGTAGGACCGTACGCATTGAAGATTACGAAGCCGAAGGGAATAATGACGCGGAGCTGCGGCGTGAATGGAATCTTGCACATGTGGCTCATGATCATGCGGGTCTACGCGACAGAAGCATAAGTTTGAACAATAGTAATAAAAAGTATGTCCAGACAACACGCTACGAAGCAGCAATTCACTTACCGAGAAGAAGACGTAGCCAATGCCAATCGGGAACAGGAATAGCACCGGGTAGTTCGTGTAGTTCTCTGCATCCGGGCCGCAGATCCAGAGTGAGCCCAATGCCAAAAGGATGGCAATGGGGATCAGCTGGAACAGTGCGATGGTCTTCGAGATATGCTTGTTGCCCAGCTCGTCGCTCGGAATAGCATCGGGTGCCGCCGTCAAAACATTGGAAATGTTGCCGTACGCTAGCAGGATGTTACTCAGCACAAGGGCACAAATGAGCACATGTGTCATGGTCAAAGTGACCGAAGCGCTAATCGGAAGCTCCGCCGTCCAGAAACTCGGGCCAAAGAACGCCGCAACCAAGTGAACGGCGACGAGAGTCAATTGTCCTTCCGTGACGCCGTAGAAACCGTTTCCGCAGCTCATAACGCCTGTGTGGTACTCTTCCCATTGCGCCAAGTAGAACGCGATGGACACCGATGACAGTGCAACGTATGCTAACAGACCAGCGCCTGGCACGTGGCTGCAGCACTCAGCACGTTGAACACCGTGCACACTGCATCGCAGCCGTGATCGAATAGTTGGCCAAGAGGTGAAGAAGCTCCGGTGCGTCGCGCCTGCTTGCCATCCAGAGCATCCATCGTCTGGTACAGGAACAGTCCCAGCGCCGACAAGATGTAGACCTACAGCGTTTGACACATCAGGAGCACAATCGCATGAGGATTTACCTCTACTAAGCGCAGCAGTTTAGTCGGTCCTACGTACCCAAGTGGGGCAGATCTCAGAGAAGTGCGGAGCGTAGTAGAGCTGCACCACCGTGGTAATCATCATGATGATCGTGCCGAGCATCGTCACGAGGTTTGGGGCCATCCACATGGGCAGGAACTGTACTGAGTACGTCCAGAAGTGGTTCAAAATATTGTCAAGGTACGTGTACGAGCCCCTGGAGAACAGCCCAAAGATTAGCACAGCGAACAGCACAAGAGCACACGAGTGGGTCATTCCCTCGACAGTCCCGTACAGCCACTTACGCCTTGTACTTGTAGGCAGCGATGCCCTCGAGCGCCTTCTTCCCCAGCATCGTCGTCCTTAGCTTACTTGGTCTCTACCGCAGTGGTGCCCCTCCGCTTCTTCGCCGCCGTTCAAAAACTGATCTACGTGTCGCTTTTGATTCGCTCAGAGAAATTGTGGATGGTAGCATAAGTAAGCCATCAAAAATGGCTACACTCGACATCGCAATTGTGGCAGGATGAACGACTTACGATATACTTCGAAAGAATAAACAGAACGTGCGGAAGGCTAAACCACACAGACATGTTCGTTATGCCCCCACTATTCGTTCGCCACGGAAATGCAATATCCAACATTTTAGCACTTGTATGTGCCGATTCTGTACAAGTTTTCGTGGTCAACGGATCTCCAGTACAACTGAATAGTCTATCCAGTGTAGTTTGCTGGGTTACAACAAGATTACCGAAATTGAGGAGGGACTTGATGTAAAACTATTCTGCCGGATCACACTCGGCAGCGGACGTCGTCAAGACCTGGCGGATGCCTTCTCCCAACTCCATCAGACCTTCGTTGGTTTGTGCTGAGACAGAGAAGAGCGGTGACGATCCCAGCCTGAATCATTCGTCAACAAAGCAGGATTAGGCTCTCACAGGATACAAAACTGAAGTGACAAAACAAAAATCTCTCACCTGGCCTCTAGTGACGCCCGGTCATCGGATGGCTGGTCACTCTTCGAGATGATATCGATCCAATTATGATCTGGACGAGTTGCTGCCACGCGGTGACGAAGCTCATCACGAAGTTGAACTTGGTTCACCGTCGATGTACCAGAATTGCCGGTCGGGTCGAAGACAAAACCAATTGACTGCAACGGGCATGAGTCTCAGTAACACGCTAAAATACATCCCAGCAATCAAACATGCATACCGCTTGTGTTTTCGATCATCGCGATCGCAAGCTTTTCAATAGCGTTCCGACTTTCATCCGGTCGGAAGATTAACCCCGGTGTATCCGCGATCTGGATGAAGAGACGTGTTAGCATATGCCTGCGATTAAGGGGCATACCATGAGTGCAGCACCTGGTACGAAATACCGTCCACAAAAATGTGTCCCATCGTGATTCCGCGTGTCGTGAAAGGATAATTTGCCACCTAAACATGACAATAAAGCTGAGCACCACTTGACCAAAAGAAGTCAACGTTTTAGGGCGCTGTAGTGTCTACCTCGGGTGAAGCAGTCGACAGGGCGCGAACCAGAGAAGATTTGCCTATTACCACAACAATGCCAAATTCAAATTAGCCGTGCAAGTCACCGCCGGCCGAGCATACTAAACGAAGCAGAGTGGGTTTTAGCGTTTCCACCAATATCATACCAACGTTGGGGGCGCCAACAAACGCAAAGATGGGCTTGTCCAAGTCCACCTGAGGGAGTCCACGCAGCACCTACAAAAACAACAGCAGCATCAGCACTTACTCAATGCATATGATTTATTGAGTGTCAACTAATACCTTCGCCATGTTCGCAGCCTCCCGAAGAGTTCCAGCATTGCCGTCTACGATCTTCTGGAGCTCCTGTCAGTCACTCAATCAGTCATAAATCTACGTAAGCAAACGGTACTAGTTAAGTAAAAGCAATGACATCTGCACCTCAATGCAACGCAAGCCACAGTCAATCGCCTCTTGCTTCGTGCGCAGATCTTGGCATTCACGCTCATGGCGCTTGCCAGCATTATGCAGTGAGGCATACACGCGCCGCAACATCTGGATGTGCTTCTCGTACGTCCCTTTCCCGAGTGTAAGTACCACCACTTCCTGCACCAGTCAAAGAGTTAGCTAAGGCCATTATACGCAGTCAACTCAAAAGGCTGCAAACTGATGACGCACTCGCTCGAACGGTTGCATGTTCTTGAGCGCTGGAAAGTCCAGCGAGGCCTTCCGTGTGATAGCAGACAATTTACCCAGCTGCATGTTGATGAGTCTGGACGTGTGGTTCTTGGCGCGTTTGATGGGGTCAACGATGCGGTGGCTCTCACGCACTGGAGCTCGCCAGAACTTCATCTCCTGGATCTCCGCTGCCGTGCGGACGTACGGCAGTCTGCAGGATTCCAAGGCAGAGTGGTAGTGTGTTAGGACATTGTGTTAATCGCGTTAATTGCCGGCAGACGTCACCTCTGCAGCGCGCCATGCGCCACTGCCGTTGACGCTCGTTGCGCCATATTTGTTCCAAATCTGAGATCGTTCAGATTTATTATATTTTATGAAATAGGATAGGTTTTTGTCGTGCATTTTTTAATTCAAAAAAATTACCTACCTGTTTCACGCAGTTTTGGCGCATTCGCCCTATGTCGTTCGTTCACTAACAGATAAAATGTGGCCTCGGACTCACATTCTACCTGCGGGACTACGCTATCACTTCGCACAGCTTAGGCGTACCGCCGCATGTCGTTCACGTAACGGATACTGAGGTAAATTGTGGCCCCAGACTCGCATTCTTCCAGCGGCATGCCCACTGGGCTAGGCGGATATGTGCCGTCGAGGCAGATGGAGTGCCCACTCAGCGCTCACTTCTTGGTCGTAGTCCTCAAAGCCTTCATTTTCGTCCTCCGACAGAATGCTGCTGCCAGACTTTGGTGGGCGGTTGAGCCGCTGTCGCCACGAGTCGTCACGAACCTCAACCGGATGCTCGCTAGCTGTGGCCAACTTGCTAATGATACTTCCACGCACACGTTTGCGCCGCTTGAGTTGCATTTTAGCATTCGTATCTGACAAAAGCTTCGCAGGCACCGACTCGAAATCGCGGTAGATATCTTCCATGGATAAGCGGACGAAACCGAGGCGCTTTTAGGCAGCGGTTTACGCTTGTGGAAAACGTTCACTTCGACAAACGTATCCACCGACGAGACACCAATGAGCCAAGACTGGTCGAACTTTGGTGTGCCAGTGTGTCGCGCGGTAGACGTTTTGTACTCGCCAATTTCCTTCGCTGGATAGCCATTTGTCTGAGAGTACACACGCACCACCACTTTCGGGTTCACGTTGTCGGGTAGTCCGTCGATGTACAAGCAATGCACCTCAACTTCTGTGATAACGTTTGAGTCAGAAAGCTGCTTTAGCGAGCTCGACTGAAGATTCCGTGCTGGTCGGCGCGTGCCCTTGAAGTGTTTCTCGTCCATCAGGTGTGTTGTATTACTCATCGACTGTGAAAGTTTCTCGACCACGCCAAGAGTACCGACCACAGGGGATGCAACCAATTGCAAAGTTCCGCGGCCAACACCCTTCGCAAATCCTTTAACACCTCCACTCTTGGCACCACGAACAGGTTCTTTGACAAAGCCCTTCACACCATACGCAATACTCCTTCCAAGTAGCACACCGCTCTGCATGACACCTTCAGGGATATGGCGAGGTTCATTCGGGTTCTCTTGGCTCTCGAAATAGGTAGCTTTCTTAACCACATCACCTAGACCATTGGAGACCTTGCCGATCGATCTCAGAGGCACACCAAATACCGTTTGCACAACAGTCACAGCACTTTCGCCCTTTCGTCGGCTCTTGCCTCTCATGTCTCGCTTCAGTTGGCGCGCAGCCAACGCAAATCCATCCACAATATCTGTGGCGAGACCAACCGGATCACCCAGCATCTCGACACTTCCTACGATTTTGTACCACTGACCAATTACCGAGTGCACGATTTTGAGCACAACATCGTACATCAAATCGTACTCATAAAAGAAGCGGTTCTGGTAGACAATTTCACCGAAGTGGAACTCAGGTGTCACGTGTGCAATGCCGCCGATAATACTTCCCAGGGTATTGCCCAAAATCGTGGAAATACCCTCACCCTTGTCTTCCTGTAATGAATCAAACACTAGGTCAAAATTGTAGTCACTCATGCGCCAGCGCTTGAAGTACATCAGCATGCCAGCAGAAACCGAGCCATCCGGGAACGGCACATCCAACAACATCATCGCATTCTTGGCTTCAAGGCCCTGCTGGAGAATGGTAGCTTCGTCACTTCCAGGGATAAACTGGAACAGGAGATTACTCAAACCGAGCAAATACTCCAAGTTCAGCTTGACTGCCATGGACTGGAGCTGCAAGTCAAAATCGTTGACGATGGTAATGCCACTTTGAGGCAGTGTCTCGATGCTCAGAGTGAAAAATGGAATTTCGCCATCACCAGGAGCCATCCTTCACGCTTATCACTGTTAAAACCGCTATCCAAGGGAGCGAACACCACAGGGTACGCTGAATTAGCAGTCATATCGTCCAATTGCACATGATGAGTCATCAATGAAATTCGCCGAGACCCTGCCTTGGAGTCCAATCGAATGTTCTCCATGGTAATGTTCATTATTTCCGTGGCATCTCGTCCACTAGCGTAATTCCGACGCCATGCATTGACACGTCAATCACCGTGTTACTAAGCCAATCGCTTACGAAAGCACGCTGACGGGCGTCCGAAAACACCTTGGTATCTCCCATGGCAAAGACTCGCGTGGATCCGTCAATGTACACTTCAGCACGGAGATCCTGAGGCGCATTTTTCACCTCTCCGATCTGCAGAAAGTCAACTATCGTCGGTACCTTCCAGTGCGTCGCTGTGACTCGCAGCAGCAAGTCACCCTTCGGATCCTCCCAAGCAAAGGAGTGGCTCTCCATAGGGCCCAACACGATTTCCTCCGCAGTCTTCACACCGTGTTGTACGTACCGGAACGAGTAGCGCGTCGAACGATTCTCAATACGGTAGTTCGGGTTCGTCGATATATCGCTCACTGTGGCGAATATAGTCTCAGCCACCTCGTGCACACTGACGCTGCACACAGGACCATCGCCTAAGCTCCCACGTGTCCAAATCACAGTTTCTTCCGACATATTGTAAGCCACATTCGGATCGCTCAGTTTCGAAGCTAGCTTGAATAGTGGTAGATTTGGACTCCATTCACCCACGTTTTGAGTATCGCTGGCCATGTCACGAAGACGCAAGCCACACACGTACTTCTCAGGTCCTCTCAAACGATACACGATAGCTGCTTCACCTTCTCTCAAAGTGCAGTTTGCGTGTTCTGTGCCCTCGCGGTCTCTGCTACGATTTCCCTTTTTATCCAGAAGAATAGGTGTCAGCTGCAGTGGTCGCGGTACGTGGTTCAAGAATACAAAGCGCGGGGAGATTACGAATATTTTGGTCCGGAAGAACTGTGTTGGTGCGGCCCGAATTTCAAAAGCAAGCACAAACGAAAAGTCTCCAGATCCACTTGGTCGCAGTTCACCTTTGTGCTCACAGTTGCCATATCTTCCGGTTCAGACCACGCAAGTTTGTGGAATGTCGGCAGGTATTTCACAGTTTTTTAGATACCAACGACTCACCCTCGTAAATGTGAGGGGTTTCTTGGAACGGACGAACGCTGATTGAAGCTTTGTCAGACGGAGCGGTTGCCATTATTGGAATCTCCTTTACACCAGGGAAGAATGTACGGTGCTCTTCAACGGTGCAAATACGGCCCTTTGACAACTTGAACCGCAGATCCAAGCCACTTCGGTTTTGAATCCAGAATGGCGAGTAGAAGAAGACAGTGCGAGGAGCATGATCTTCCCATTGAGGATGGAAAATGAAATTTGGGCCGCCATCAAATTGCACTTCGAATGCGTCTTGGTTGAAAACTTCTCGTTCAGCTTCGAGGTGAACCAGGAATGGTGCGCTCCAAGCCGGGGCTCGATTCGTCTCACTTGCACAAAGTCGCATCGTCATCAAAGCGGGTTTGCTTAGGTCCAATCCAAACACTTGTATGGTCTTGCCGCTTTCGACATACATCTTGCGACTGTTCACTTCATTTACAAAAGCAAAGTAGTCAATCTGGCCCAATGTGCTCACAGCTCGAGATTTCTTGGCTTTTCCCGCTCTATCCACAACGCGGAACTCTCTCTTGCTTGTCAGCACGTCCGCTGGGCAATCATCCGGTTGAACAATCGCATACTCAATACCACATGGGAGGACGTTGTGGAGTACCAGCTGTGGCTGGATAGTCAACGACCAGGTACCCAATTGTGGATTGTTCACGGAAATCTTCTCAATCACAATCGTGGGCTGATTGTCAATACAACTCGATGAAGGGTAGATAACTTCTTTACCAGCAGGTACAAACTCGCTTGTATCAGGAAGGACAGCGTTTGTGCCAAGATTTTCTTCTACGCGCTTCGCAGATGAGGTGGAACTTTTGCTTTCTCCACGTTGGGCTTTCTGGGCTTCTTGTTGCTCAAACTTTGTCAATTTCTTATACACCCGTTGTTCCGCGACAGATAGTGGCAAATTATTGCTCCACTCCGTTTCACCAATCTGTCGGATCGCGAAAGAGCCGGCACCCACCATGTCCAATGGAATGCTGATTAACCCGAGAGAGGGTAAAATGAAAAAACGTTCCGTCGTATCATGCTGCTCTGGGTTGTTGTGAGCGATTTCTCCTTGCTCGTCGAGCATTAGCAATTCGGTGTCCTTAGTAGTTCCGTTGCGAATGTATTCAGCCCCAGAAACCTTCACTTGCAATCCGTAGAATCCATCGACAAAAATGTGAATAGCAGCCAACACTGGTAAATACTGCCGCACACAATCAGCGTAGTACGAGTCAATCCACTCATAATTTGGGTCTAGCTCTTTGACACGATGCAAACAAGCATACGCCTTTTGCAATTCGTGACGTGTCGGCTTTTCCACCTTCGTTAACAGCGCTACCCCTCGGTCATAGAGAGTCGCGATTGAGTTCTCGGACTCCACATCCTCGAAGAGAGGAGTTAATTCGTAGACTTGTGTCTGACCGATAGAGGCCAATGGCACGTTGTGAATCGCTCGATACCCTTCAATTTCTACAGAAATATATCGGTCGACCGTAGCTCGCGATTTCGAAATTGCGATCTTGAACTCTTCCCAAGAGACTTGTCCCGATTTATCTGTGTCTGCTAGTGCGATAAAGTCCTCCACAGCTTGAGCGAATTCTGCCTCATTATCGAGAATACTGCTGCTAGAGCGCTTGTACATTGACGATTTCCGAGAACCAGACGTTCTTCGTTGCTTGTCTTCCTCCTCATAGACGCGACGGAGGACGGTGCGTACTTCCTCTGTGTCAAGCTCACCACTTCCGTCTTCGTCAGCCTCTCGGAAAGCTTGCCGAAGCTGCTTTTCCTTTGTTCTGTTTCTCATACTCCTCAGCTTCACCAGTATTGAGGAGCATGCAGGCGTGAGACTCACCCGGAGACACAGCAGCCACTGAAGTCACAACTTCTTCATCTACGCGCTCCTTGGCCTGCTTCTTTGCTACCAAATAGTACTTGACGTTCACCCCACTTTCATTCAGCATCCAGAAGATACCTCCTTCTTCATTGATATGTAGGCGCTCGATCACCGCGCGAATTTCAACCTTTGAAAATGCAGCAACGTTCGAATTCACAGCCTCCATGAACGCCGACGTAATGTTTAACTGGAAATAACGGTCTGATGAGTAGATCACCTCCAACGGGAGTCTGGCTCTTCTTAAGGTCCAAAATGCCTTGGTAAAACTCAATAAAAGGCTCAGTTTGGCGCGCCTTCGTGTTGTAGTAATTGCCATACACGTCAAAGCTGATTTTCCCGACACCAAAGTTGTTCTTCGACCGCTTTCGAGCTTGTAGGTCTGCAGAAACATTAGATGATCCACCTTCCCAAACTGAAAAGTTTGCATAGACACCCAATTCCTCCAAAGACATTTCAATCGCCGAAACCCCTAACGGCAGCATATTGTCTATCAGCCGCAAGTAGAACCCACCAAACGACGTTGACACAACCGTCTGGACAAATATTTGTTGTTCGACGGCCAACCCCGCGTTCAAAAAACTTGGTTGTGTGTGTCATCCTTCAAGTTTGATAACAACTGATCAATCACATCCCCACGACTGCCCATGTTCATCTCCTTGTGCAGGAGCCACGGACTTTGCTCACCTGGTTTTACAAGCGATGGGTTCACGATACGATTCCACGATTCTTGAGCATAATCGTAATTCTTGAACGCACGCACCATTTTCTTCTGGACGACAATAGGTGGCTGGCCATTCAGTGACGTGATTGACGCACCAATCTGTTCTTCGTAGCGCTCCCAAAATGTGGCCAACGTTGTGGCATTGGACAAAGTGTTTGCACTGTCTCCAGAGAGATAGGGGACCTTGTTTCGCTGCATGTCCGGATCAACGTATTCATGCCCAGTGATCGCTACCACGCCGTGGTGAAGTCGAGTATACAAAATTTTGTTTCGACTCAATGCACTTTCAAACTCCTCCAAAGAGATGTCACCGCTTCGGTCGCTGTCCACGATGCTGACAAAATCGTTCACGGTCGCGTCAAATTCCGTCTTGGTCAGATTTTCACAGTTAGTAGCACTCCGAAGAAGCCCTTCAATTTCTGACACGTCTAACGAGCCTCCACCATCAGTATCACGCAGCTTGAATTCATCTTTCAACCGCTCCATATAGCGGTTTTCTTCAACTTTACGCCTCACCCTCGCCATACGAGCTTCAAGTTCCTCTCGCTTCTTGATGACCCCGACATCTTCTTTCAGTGATTCATTGAGTGACGCTGATATACTCAAAAGAACCCCCAAATCGGTGGCTGAAAGGTTCAACGCGAAGTCGGACATTTGCATCGTTAGTTTTCTACGAGCGCCAGCCTTCACACGATCTCTCCGCCATTGAGTACTGACGCGTTCTTCGACCTCTTCGATATCCGGATGTTCCACTTCCACAATTTGTTTCTTCGATGCAGCTTTCCGAGCGACGTTCCATAAGCTCGCACCAGATTTCCCTTTAGAAGAATCGGAATTGATTGATTTGGAAGATGCTGCTGACGCGTCACCTACTGAAAGTCTGTATCCCAGAGACAGGTCAACTCCCTCACCCTCGAGCTCCAAAATGCTCGAACGTCACCGATATCAAGATCAATATCATCATCGCGCAAAATAATCGTGCAAGGCTGCAACGCAACGTCCACCAGCTCCAATTCAATGGCTTCTGAGCGATCAGAGCTCACAATGCGGAGCTTAGTGTCAGCAGTGAAAGCCAACACTGGGGACTTTAAACTCGCTGAGTCTCCAATAAGACAGAATTCACAGCCCTGCAACACAATATTGCATCCAAGAGAAAGACCACCAAGCATTAACGGAGAATACGCTTTTGGCAAATCTTCCTCGTAGAGGTGGGCTACGGCATCTCGCTGTTCTGGTGAGTCCATACTATCTGCCATCTCGCAAGCGATGAACCGCATTTGCTCCTTTTCGTCTTCAAAGATCGCAGGCATGAACATGTGTGTTGTATAGAGCAGTGGGTCAAACACAAGCAACAACGAGAAGTGCTTAAATATCACCGCAACGTCCATGTAGCCGTCTCCACGCTGCGATAGAGCAATCGTCATCATGGCTTCAGCTTCTGGGTTGCGATCCATCATCTGGTGGAACACGTTTGTCGGAGCGCCGCGATTGTCTAGTAGCCCAAACCGTGAAACCTCCAATGCAATTTCCACAGCCGTATCCTTCTTGGCGACCTTCGCCATACGGTAACGTAATTCAAAGTCGACATCCTGCGTGAAAAAAGTCATCAACTTTTTGTCGTTGTTGTCCATCAAGCGAAAGTTCATCTTCGCCATCTTGAACGATAGTCGGAATAGGTGAAGCATCGGTGGAGTATCCGGAATATCGTCCTTGTCAACGTAGTTATCAACAGGGTTCTCCAGGAATTTGCGTAGGTTGCCCTTCTCAAGGACTTCCTCGCTAACAAACGGAAGAGGTTTTCCTGCATTCGGGATCTCCCATCCAAGTGCAATTGAACGCAAATACAGCAGCCGCGTCGCGGCACTTTTGTTTCTAGCTCTCCCAATCGAGCTAACCGCGCATTAATGACCTCCTTTTGCGTGTAGCGTTTGTGCATCTTGCTCAAAAACCCTGTCTCCTTATCAAGTTTCCACTGCTGGCTGAATAGCATCATGTACTCTTCAGATTCGGTCGGAGTGGGCTGCGCGCAGGCGAGGTCGTCCGCAATCGCAGCAGCCGTCTGCCAATCATAGTAAAAGTTAAGTGGCTGAAGCAACTTCATAAGCATGGAGACTTGTGCTGGGCGGAGTTCCACCACAAAATCCTGTCCCTTGATGAACGCAATTTCAAGCTCGAACACACGCTCGCCCGCACCTTGCCCCATCACGAGCAACTGAAAGATGAAAGGCATGAACACACCGATTTCCATAGATAGTGGAGCGATTAAATGGCAGGTATCAGCGCTGCCTCCAGCCTTAGCGTTCAGGACCATCTCATAGTTCACCATGCGCACTGTGCGCTTCCGTCGGTCGCCGCTGGGGCCACTACGGCCGATCTCGAACACATCGAGCGATATACCTACCGTAGATCCGAGAACTCATCGCGGATCGAGAGCGAGAATGATTTCGTCACGATCGCAAAGGAATCCAGCAGTTCGTCCACCCATAAATGCCAGAACGCAGGCTTTAGTGGCCCTGTGTTGTCATCCTTTTAACTGCCTTCTTCTTTGAGCTGCAGATGAGCTGACGCATATTCTCGAGGTCCTTGAGTTTCTGCACGACCGTCGTAGTCCAAGTATTGACGCGAGCGAGCCGAGCGATTGCTGCTTGTTTGATTGCCTCCTGGCAGCGCGCCGTGTTCTCACCGCGTTCCCACATCCACTTCTCAGCAGCGTCCAGTGACAGCCCCAGCCGCAACCCAGCTACTTGTACCTTGGACTCCAAGCGCTTGCTGTCCGGGAGAGATTCTCACCACGGAAGACCCGCGCCACGCGGTCAAAGAGCGGCACAACCACCAGTAGCTGCTCCATCTCCAGTCGCTCGAGATCCAGTGGCAGCCCAGAGAGGCTCCAGCTTCGGCAGTACGTGTCTTCCACCACCAGGTCGCGCAGCTCCAGCGATCCCTTCTTCAACGACCATGACACCGAGAACTTGGCACCCACAACAGCGGGCGCGAACCGGTGCAACAGATGCGTCAGCAGCGCATCGCCGAAGGCCACAAAGGCCACGGTGATGCCCACCGACAACAGAAGCAGCAGCACGAACAGCAGCGTCACATGTGCCGCCAAGGGCGATTAACTTAGTCTTGCGTTGGGTATGAACGACGTAACGATGCGGTGCGTGTGTTTCCGTGGAATTGTCCGAGTGTAGGGAGCGAAGGGCCAGACAAAAAGCGATCTGGGACACTGCTGAGTATTGATTGTGTATGGTTGGTGTGGTGGAAAATCCTAATGTGGTAGAAAGTCAGCCATCATTACATCGCTGTCAGTCCAGCTCGCTAACGTTTGTATAGAGCGTAGATGGCGGTGGCGGCGGGGTACCAGCCACACTCATGCTGGCCTCACGCTCATCAGCCTGTGTACGTGGTGTTGGTGCCGACGCACGTATGCCAGCGCTTTGTTTCTGACGAGCCAATTCACGCATGATGTCTGCGCGACTCAAGACGCGTACGGACGAGACGTCGACGTCTTCATTCGCTGCTCGCTCTTCGTCCTCGTCCTCGTCCTCGTCCGGCTTCGAACCCACAACAACAAAACAAAAGAAATCCACAGAAAACCGAGCTCAGTTGATCATGCGTCGGCGGTGGACCGCTACCTGATAATCGTAATCGCTTATACATGATAAGACGCACCGTAAAAGCAGAGGGTAGTGACGGTGGGCGAAGGTGGCAGGGCGCGGCACAGGCACGCTGCTGCAATTGGGCCCAAGTCTCACGATGCTCAGCGTCCTTGTGGTTGCCGACGGAAGGCAACCGCGCTGCGACTGGTGCCGGGGGCGGAAGATCCGGTTGTGACAACGTCACGGCAGACACAGCCGCGACACCGTTGACGGATGGCGATCGACGTCGGAGTTGCCTTCATCATCCGGCTCAATGCCCGTTGTCCGGTCGAGACGCTCGCTTGCCGACTCGAACCGTAAATCGGCAGCTTCTGCAGTACCGACGACGGCGGGATTTAGGCTCCTGTCGACCAGTGAAAGGTTCTGAACCGCTTGGTCCACCACATCCTCCGAATTGCCCGCAACTTCAAGTTCGCTGGTACATGTAACAGCTGGTTTTTGAGTCATCTGAGCTGATTCGAGCCGAACAGTGGCAAGCAATGCCTCCCTCCTTTCTCCTTTGATTTATCTTCAATATACTTATCAGCTCCTGATTGCAATACTGCTGATGATAACTCGGACGTAGCTGAAGTATCAGGGGCTTCCTCAGGAGCCGTTGACACTGAACTGGCCCAAAACGAAGCCCCCTATCCGTGCGACTCCATCGCCAAGGACCTCGTATCTGTCTTGTTCGGAAGCTGCATGCGCCTCCTCAATGCGTGCATCCCATTTGGCACGTTCAACGGCATCCGTCGCAGCATACTCTTGCTTGGTGATGGCCCGGAAACCTCGCAAATCCACGTCAATGTCTTCTGGCTCCGCTTCCGGGTAGTCTCGAGCAGCTTTTGCGTGCGTTCCATTTCCAGCTCCTTGAGTCTTCTCCCGTACCTGCGCCTGCCAGTCTCGAAACTCTTGTAGGCTGCGCCGGCGCTCTTCATTTTCCTGATTGACGAACGCTCGCTTGGCTTCGCGCTCAGCCTCAATACCGCCACTTTGCCACGCTGTCACAGCGGCACGCTCGATGGGAAAAATGGGTCGGTCTAAAAATGACAGCATAGGGAGTGCTGCAATATATGTCTTGCGGAACGAACGCGTGCTGGAGACTACTGGATTGCCCGTGATTCGCAGCGCTTTGAGCATCGGAACAGCCTTGAGAATTTTTAACGTTTCTTGATCTTCAATTAAGTTGTGACTGATGTCGATGTTGCTGAGCAGTGGGCACTGACTAAGCTCTTGCAGGTCGATACTGGTGGTCAAGCGATTGCGCGACACGTTAAGTGACGACAGGTTGGGTAGCTGTGCTAGTCCCGTAAGTGACCCGATGCGATTCTCACTTAAGTCTAAAGTGTTGAGCTCACGCAGGGTGTGCAGGTTTTCGACCTTCTCAATGAGATTCTTACTGAGATAGAGGCACCGTAAACTGACAAGCGGCTCCAGGTTCTCGATCTTAGAGGCCATTCGATTCGAGCCAAAGAGCCTTGAGATTGTAGTATGCTCCCAGGCCCTCGATGCGCTGAAAACCGCGGAAGTGCGCGTACAAGTTATCGTTGAGTTCTGGCGTTTCATAGCCGTCGTTGTCCAGACACAGCTCTCGCAGTGTCTCGGCGTCCATGATAGGTACTTGGCCCTTGTGTTCCTCGTGAAAGCGTTTCCGCTCCAGCTCTCGCAATCTGTCGAACGACGACATCACACTTGTCGTGGGCATTGTGTCAGCTTTCAGGGCTGCAAATCAAGCTATGGAGTCTACCAAGACAATGAACAGACGCGCCTGCTCAAAGATTTCAGATTTGTCGTTTTCTACAAAATACACCATAGCTCAAGCTGTCGGCCGAATCCATGGCGCTTACAGATCGATGAGCTTGAACTCGTCGCGGAAGTGAGCGATGTCTCTCGTATCCGCCACCTTAACCAAATCGAATCGCTCCATGCACGTGAAGCAGATTCTTAAATAGCTCCAAATGTGGTCAGCCCGGCTGTTCAAGCTCAGAGCTTGCAGATAGCACTTGGTGGCTTCCTCGTAGTTCCCCAGATTGGCGTGGCTGATGCCTAAGTTCAGCCACCCGCGCGCGTATCGCGGCTTCAATTCCAATGCACTGAAGGGATTGCACAGGCAAAGGTTAGTGAAGTCCATCAGCACTTCAAAGCAAAATTCTACATCAAAGGACTTACCGATGATATGCAGGGATAGCTTCCGACGAGCGAGCCGAGTTCGCTAGCGTCGCTCAATCTTGTTCCACAGCGCATACTCATCCGGTCGCGAATTTGTAGCAGTCTTAAAGCTCTCAACCGCTGCGTCGTAGTCCTTGGACACGTTGTATAGAACGCCGAGCACAACCTGCACGTCCGAATCGCTGGGATCATGTGCACGTGCCTGCAGCATAAGCTGCATCACTTCATCCATCAGTGATCCATCGCTGTATTCATCCACTTGGATCTCCAACCCGTGGAATTTTGGGTTGTGCTGCACCCACGCCTTCAACGTTTTCAGTGCACCTTGGGGGTTCAACTCGTTCACGTTACTGACTCCGAGTGCCAGCAATGCGCTCAAGTTATACGGGTCCTCCTCCACCGCTCGCTCCAAGCAAATAATGGCGCTTTTGTCCTCATCATTCTCTGCATGACATTCACCAAGCATTCGCCACGCCTCACTGTTGTCCGGGTGCTGTTGCACCTCTGCTTCAAACGCTAGGATAGCGTCGTCCAAATGGCCTGACTGGAAGAACTCAACGCCCTTCTGGAAATTCTCCGACGAGCCCAGAAACGGGTTTTCGGCCTTGTAGGTGTAGTCTTTATTATCAGTTGCATTGTCCCATGCATCTTCAAACGGGTCTGTGGTTTGTGCCTCCGCCATGGCTTTTTCCCAGATCGCCTCCTGCCCAAAGAGCCACAAAGCAATCGTTAAACCTCACTGAGCCTACAACGATGCAAGCCTAATGACATACGTACCAGATTGTCGCCGTCGGCCCACGCACTGTCCATCGCTATTTCTTCCGCAGTCTTCGACTCACCCCATGCCTTATCTAAGCCGGTGACATTTCCCGCACCTGCGTCAGTCCATGCTCCTTCCATTTCAAGAGGATGCGCTTTAGCGGCTGCCGTCTCAGCAAACGCATTCTCCATTGTTGCTGTGGACGGATTATCGCTTTGCTGCCAAGTCGAGTCAAAGATATCTCGGTTTGAACGCACATCCGCTGTGTCCCCCAGGCTCCTTCAAGCGCACCTTCCATCTTGAGCTCCCTCCCGTCACCTCGTTCTTCTCCTCGTCGATTTGCACCTCACCTGAACCGACCTGGTTCATGAACTTGAGAACTCGCTGTTTTGCCACTTGGGGTCTGGGTTCTGGCTCATGGTACGCGCCATATCGTTTGAAACCTGCTGCGTCTGATTCAACGCCGACTCCTGTGCCACTTGCTCCAGCGGAGCATCCACTTGCTGTGCAACGGCTGGCGCGGGATGAAATTGCGGCTGATGCATCATCGGCACAGGCGCTTTAGTCTCTTCCCACGCCACTTCCTGGTGGGATTTGCCGGCGGTCTGCCAAGCATTGTTCATGTGGTTCGACCGGAAATCTTCGACCCAGGCGTCATGCTGCACAGCGCGTTGATGCATCATTTGCGGTCCCATCATCGGAGGCGGCGGCGGGTGACCCTGCATGTGCTGGAACTGTGCGCGTTGGGCCTCTTCAAAGGCTGCCCCCATGGAGGCCTGATGTGCATGCATCATCTGCTGCTGCTGCTGCTGGGCCTCTCCAGAGCGAAAGGCTGCCTCCATACGCGAATGACTTGCCGCCTCTTGTTCAAAGGCCTGAAGGAACTGTGGGTTGGCTCCCTGCGCCATATTAGGGCGCTGCATCTGCATCTGCATCTGCAACTCGCTCCGGGGCCATACGGCATGGGGCCGCGGGTCTGGTGCCCACGCGCCTGCGACTGCACGACGCTGTCCAATGCGCGGGACAGCGGATTCTGTGCCGCTACAGTGCCGTCCACGGCGCAACCGGTGCCCTGTACGATCTTGCCTAATACGTCCATTCTTGTTGGGGCCACGTAAAGTCTTCTGGTGTTGGCGAAATGGAGGTCTTCTTCTCTCGGCCAAGCTTGAGCTAGAGTAAGTACACGTCAACTTTCAACATCTCTATACAAGAACACATGCATCCTCTACAAGAGCAGCCATAATCGTAGGATAATACAAAATATGTGGCCCTATGTATTGGCTCTGTCTGCTACACAAATTGTGTGCATCAGGCATGACAGTTGCAGCGGTGCCGTAGAGTTATGAGGTGGCTCGTGGGTAGGATAAGCCTGTAGCACCCAGCGAGTGCGAGTTATTTTATATATATATCCATGCAAGACTGCTTGATGACCCATGCGTGGAGTGACCGATGTCGGTTTGTGGTCCAAGCAGACACGCTCGTCTATGTTTTGCAGCTGTAGATTTAGCTTTGGGGGTCGTATCTGGCTCCGATCCTAGGGCACCACACTGTGCAGGCCAGCGCTATCAGCGCCGCTAATGCGTGAAGCATGCCGGGATCGCACTACTGCTTTCGATGGAATTGTATTCCAGCAAGCTCACCTCACACCGAATCCCAAGGTTCTGTGCAGGACAACACAGCTTTCATCCAAACTTGGCATTGTTAATGCGAGCGACTCGCAATGAAATGCAGCGGAGGCTTTCCACAGAGGTATCACAAGAAAACAAATCAAGTTGACAGACGACGCAACCGACCCCTGTCAAGCATTACGTGACGGGGCACCTGGCCGCCGCGGCAGCGAGAGCCTTGCGCTCGTTTTGCTTTGCTCTGATCAGCTACAGCAACAGAAACCACTTTGACAAACCAGTATCTCGCTCACTGCCTTGCCCAGGACCTGGGCATCTTCCGAACGCTAATGCGACTCGCCTTGTTCAGACAAATCTCGATGGACCCAGCCGCCTTGTACTCTTGGGGAGGCTCTCCTGAACCGAAATTGTAGCGCCAATCGCGCTGCGCCATGTCGGGCTGTTTGCTCATGTGGTCGATGATTTTGGAGATGCGACTTGGACGTGAGAGGACGCTTTCTTCAGAGCTTTGTTGCTGAACGATGCTTTCGTCCGTGCCCATCTTGCTTGGACTGTGGCACCGCCACGTCGTGTTGCACACAAAAGTCCTGGATTCGTAGTTGGACGCAAAGAAAGCATTGCTTGCATCCCGCTGTGCCAATACGTGTACCGACCGCATGTATGCACCAACCTCGTCTTCGAACAAGAATGACACATCGGCCACGTTAAACATTCCGCCACTGCGGATACTTCAAGCCCTGCTTCAAAGACTATTTAACCTCTTTTCAATACTATCGGCGTGGCATCGGGTGAAGCGTACTGGTATCTGCCCAAATTGGCTGTAGACTGAATTACAAGCCCTCTTTGAAAAAAACCATGCTTCATTCGCGTGGCCTCCAACGTCGAGCGCCACATGGGGCCCAGAAATCAACTGCCGCCTTTCGGGCGGAACTTCAGTCCCCGTCTACGTTCCCTAGACAGGCAGAATAAATCAACTCACCGTCCTGCCCCTTTTTCAATCAAGTAACTCGGCCGTTTTAGTTCCTCCGAGCGGGCACGCGGACGCCCATAATCGCTTTGGGCGGCGCCAGTGTCGCGGCCGGAAGTTGTTTCTCGCCGAATCCCGCAACCCACCACGACTTCCCTGCTGGCAGCCATCGCCGTCCGCACCTTCCCTCGCGGTGCTGGCCATTCCTCCATGGGAATTTCGTGCTCACGCGACCATAGCTGCGCCCCGTCTTCCAGTGCCCCTCATCCTAATTGCAGTCGCCAGAAGTGCCTCATGACTGAACGTCTGCGTCGTCACAGCAAACAAACCAGTTCATCTATGGAGACCTCACGGTCTCCGCCGTGCTTCCGCATCCGAAGAGTCCAAGATGACCGCAACACCGTTGTGTCGCCAGCGACTCCAGAACGCCGTCGGCGGCACAGCCGCACTGCCGCCAGCCCCGATCGGAAACCCGCGGACCAATATCTGCCAAGCCCCGTGGTCAGAGACTACGCAGCAGTGTCCACACAGAACAGCCAGTTTAGGAAGCACATGGAGGACGAGTGCGTCGCCATCCCCAAATACAAAGCCTTCCCGGACGACCCCGCTTTGAGCTCCTTTTTCGGTGTGTACGACGGACACGGCGGAGACTTTTGCGCCAAATATGCAGCCAAGTATTTCCACCAGAAACTAGCGGAACTCATGCAGCTCAAGTACAGCACAAAGCGACGGAGATCTTCCGAGGCCGAGAGCAGCAGCAACCGAAGCAACGTGACATCCACCAGCAGCATGGACGCCTGTTCCGACGTGGAAGCTGACGTGCTAAGCAATGCCGAGATCGAGAGCTGTTACGCAGAAGCCTTCTCATCACTCGATAAAGAGCTGGAGGACTTTGACGAGTCATCAGAGAGTGGTTCCACGGCCGTCACATGCCTCATCCGCAAATACAATGGCCGGACGACTTTCCACATTGCCAACGTTGGTGACTCTCGTGCCATTTTCTGCTGTGACGGCGAGACCACACGGCTGACAGTTGATCACAAGGCTACAAACGAGGATGAGGTCAAGCGCATTCGTGCACTCAATGGCATCATTGTAAACAAGCGGGTTGCCGGGTCCATTTCAGTAACTCGTGCGCTAGGTCAAGCGGACGAAAAGCAGTTCATTACTAGCGCACCGCACATTGAGTCGGTGGAGATCGCGTCCGACGATGCGTTCCTCGTACTAGTGAGCGACGGCGTCACTGATGTCTTCAGCGACGAGGAGCTGACAGACTTTGTGGCTAAGCGCCTCGCAGAGGGTGAAAAGTCTATCACTATCGGCAAGATGCTGCTTGACGAAGCCAAGGCACAGGGTTCAATGGACAATATGACAGCCGTCATTATCTGTTTCGAGAGTAAACTTCCTGTCCAAGCTGCAACATCTAGAACTAGTATTAAAGACTCCAAGGCGGCACAAGCAAAGAGACTAATAATTATTGTTGGAGAGAGCGTATGAATTCATTCAAGCGAATTCAACTATCGGTATGTAGTTGCGATAAATAACGAGGCGACGAATCGTCGACGTGGAGGGTACTAGTACGAAATACTTGAAGCGCAGCAACGACAAGCAAAATGGAGGAACGGATCCGGAGACGATTGAACCTCACAGATCAAGACTGCGAGGCTCCATGAGATCGGGTGACGCTCGGCGAAATGTCAGCACGAGTGGCTTAGGTGCAAATTGCATGACTTGACACGTCTTCTTGAAACCCATACGGAAGACGTCGAAGTGGTTGATGGTCAGCAGTTGGTCACCCGCGCTTACCTTATTGCGTTTCCCTTCGCGACCCACGACGCCCGACTTGGTCATGGCCATGACCACGGGGTATGACTTGCCCTTCTCAGGCTTCAAGCTGATTCCAAGCGGGCCGTCCTCTTCGCGCCAAATGATGTAGCTCAGAGATCGCTCTAGCCGTTCTCGACTCCTCTGGCGTTCAGCTCGTTCTGGTGTCGACATTTTTCGCGGCCGCATCGTGAGGCTTCGGAGCTCATGTGATGCTGGCCTCCGAAAGCGCAGCACCGCTGGTCGCACACCGCTATCCAGGATTTGCATGACCGCATCAAACGGAACGACAGAACGACTAGTTTTGTGGTCGTTGATGGCGATGAGGAAGTCGCCCTCACGGAGGCTCCACATGCCGGGCAAAGCGTCGTTTCCTCGGCCACTTCAACGCATGGATACCCTGTGATATCGCACGGGGTAAACCCGACGGAGCCAAGACTAGAGCCATACCAAAGCAGGATTTCATACTGTAGATGGTCTTCGTCCAGCTCTTTGGGAGTGGGTAGCGATTCGATGGATGACGTTGTGGACGCAGTAGGCTCAATTGAAACAACCGAGGGTGATCGCAACTTGAGGTGGCAGCGCATGAAGAGCTGAATCGTTCTGGCAGCTTCTTCCTCGATGAGGGTCTCAACTAGCCACTTGCGGAAGGACGGCGGTGCCGGCGCTATAGCCTTGATGAGACTGCCACTGTCTTGCGGTTGGAGCTCGCACCGTGGCATGTCATCGATGTCCAAGTCAAACGGCTGGTTGTTGCTCGGAAGAGAATCCCAGTCGCGCATCTGCAGAGCGTCAATGCCCATTGTTTTCAAAGGTTTGCTGTGGTGGTGACTTGCGTGAGGCGGTGACTTGTGTAGTGGCTGTACGTTTTAGTAATACTGCCAAAAACACCTGAATCGACTGTCCCCAACCGGCTCCAATGTTGGTGAGACAGTAAATGGGGCTGGGGCAACATGTTGCGTCTATTGATAATAGGGAAGGGTTGACGTTGTTGACAGCAAGGATCAGTACACCGTAGCGGAGAGGCAAAATGCAACCAACTGGTGGTGCTATGATTGACGCTCAAGTGCTCCTTTCACTTATTTTGGCTGCAGAGTAACGGTTAGATCTGGTCTCAGTAACTGCCCATGCAAATGGGACAAAGAGCTGCTGGCGCTATGTGCCCCACGAGCGCACTCTTCGTCTGTACTATTGCATATTGTCGCCGCCGCAGCGGACGACGGTAGTGAGACGAAGAGACGCGTGTTAAACGACAGATGCGATGCAGTGCGAATGTGCAGAATTCGCTGCACCCGCCACCACGTAGTTTCACTCGCGTAGCGAACACATCTTCGTATCAATAACGTTGATACCCACGCATTGAGTCACTAGTTACCTTTAAAACATAGCGCATTCAGCAAGTACACCGATGTAACCCCATATCAATAATAGTTATTGACGAGATGGTAATTAAGGCATCTCGCTTTAGGACCTCTCCTTCCACTACGTTTCACTGTTGAGTGTGGTAAAGCTCTTGCGTGCGTTGTGCGATCTCGATTAGATGCGAAGCAGCACATCAAGTTACAAGTAAATTACAAAGAAACAAGTGTGTAAATGAATCATTGTAACTGTGCCGAGTGCTAATACAAGTAAAAAGGTACGAGCTGCCGTTATTGGTCTCCACAATCCACAGTACAGGTCGCTATTGATCAATGAAGGAGGTTTCAGGCGAAGACAAAAGGAAGCCGGCGAAACCGTTGGAACGCGATAGAACAAGTTCAACTTACTCAATACAAAAGTCGTAATTAGTAACTGCTTGGGAATATATTCTTGCCGTCACAGATCGAACGTTCGAGTTCTTGTTGGTGCTGCTGTCAGCCGGAACATCAGCACCAAAGGCTTAGGCACGATTTCCAGTAGTTGTACCCATCGCTTCTTATCCAGCTCATGGATGGCGTGCTGATTGATTGAGATGAGCTGGTCCCCTACACTTGCATGCCCGTATACGATACTGGTTTGATTCATATCCGCCAACACAGGATATAGAGATCCTTGCTTTTTCTTTAGCGATACACCGAGTGGACCATCACCCTCACGCCAGATAACGTAGCTTATGGACTGCTCAAGGCGCTCGCGATTCCGGCGGCGTGTTAATCGAGCTTCCGATGGTATTTGCTGTTTACGCGTTATGACGCGCTGTAGCTCGCATAAAGTCGGCCTTCGGAATCGGAGCACAAGTGGACGCGCGCCGCCACTGGCAACGACTTCCATAACAGAATCATACCCAATGGCCGATATATGTGTGTTGCAATCATTCATCGCAACCAGGAAGTCGCCTTCTCGGATATTCCACATACCTGGAAGTGATTCATTGCCATTGGCCACCTTGATGAACGGATAGCCGGCTGTATCGCACGATGCAAACCCGACCCCACCAAGACTAGAACCGGACCAAAGTAGAATCTCGTAGTGTGAACACTCTTCACCATCGTTGTTGTGCTCCGTGTTGTTATTGTTGTCTTGATCCGAACAAACGTTATTTTGCTCCGTCTCGGTGCTCTCGAGCACAGAATTGATGTCATAATTCTCCGCATCGACACAAGAAAGTTCGGTATCGTAATCTTCGTGGCTTGTCACCGTCTCAGCTGAAGATGCCGCGGACACCATTCGCTGCGGTGGCCTGATCTTGCCTTTAGACGCGACGTAGTTCTTACTAGCCACATGTGTTGGCCACGATTCAGTCTTTTCGATATTGTTGAGATTTCCGAATGGTTGAGAAGCGATATGGAGTTCCATCTTGATGCTCGTTAGACTGGCAAATTAAAAATGGCATCTACAAGTGAAGAGAAGAGAGGCAAGCACTTGTACAAATAATGTTCCAAAGTAGGAAGGCAACAGGTGAAGATCGCATGCCATGTTTCTCGCATCGATATTGGATCAGCAGTATGCATTTGCTGGGATACATCGTGCTAACCGTAAAACTGGGAGCACAGCGTACAGCTGCTGGAACTGTTTCAACGCACCGCAAAATGACCACCAGTCGCGAATGGCGTGCGTAGTGGAATTCTCCTCATTGGACCTCGCGTGTTTTGATGGGACTTACAGCTTTCATTTCATGCGCAACAATGGCATGGAGCGTTATGGTCGCCCAGGAAACGGCCAGTGGATACTTGGCTTCGTGCGTTGCCGCTGGTGTTCGATTCAGCATGAGATGATGAGCATCCGGATAAAAATCCGACTATTCAATAGTATCCGGTGGATGTCACTAATGCGAAACAACAACATATAGTACTGTACTATACATCTTGTCTTTTTATAATGTCCCTCACAGTATAATCCGAAGATATCCAAGAGGGGGAGAAGCCAAGGGTAGATCGAAAGCTAAAAAGAGTGCAGCGACCATGTTCCAGACCAAGTACGTAGCCTCCCCCTGTACTGCCCAACACCACTGTCTTCCGTATTTATTATCTGTTACTTTGTTTTTTCTCTATAGCACCGAGTATGACCGCGGCGTCAACACGTTCTCGCCCGAAGGACGCCTCTTCCAAGTGGAGTACGCCATCGAGGCTATTAAAGTGCGTATTGATAATCCCAGGCGCTTATAAAGCCACGCATTCTTGAATTGACGGTGACTTAATTGCTTATTTGCGTAGATGGGCACCACTGCCATTGGCATTCGCACAAAGGAGGGCGTCGTGCTTGCCGTGGAGAAGAGACTGACGTCGCCACTGCTGGAGCCTGGCAGGTAGGCAACTAACACTCAGTGGATTTATTCACTGAAGTGTTAGGCTGCAACTATGGATGGAAATGCTAAACTGTGTGCTGTGTCTATTGAATTTTGTCCTAATTTGCCAGCATCGAGAAGATCATGGAGGTGGACCGTCACGTGGGTGCAGCCATGAGCGGCATCACCGCTGACGCGCAGACGTTGATCGACCACGCGCGCGTTGAGGCCACTAACCACTGGTTCTCATACAACGAGCCTGTACGTGTACAGGCGCTGACACAATCCATTTGTGACCTAGCGCTGAGTTTCGGCGAGGGCTCGGACGAGAACAACCACAAGCAGAAAATGAGCCGTCCCTTCGGCGTGGCGTTGCTGCTTGCCGGTGTGGACGAGGCTGGCCCGCAGCTTTTCTTCTCCGAGCCCTCGGGCACGTACTGGCCCGTCAAGGCACACGCAATTGGGTCCGGATCGGAAGGAGCACTTAACAACCTCAAGGACGGCTACACCGATGAGTTGACGCTGAAAGAAGCCGAGACGCTCGCTATTGGTGCACTCAAACAGCACATGGAAGAGAAACTAACCAGTATCAACGTGGAATTGGCTATTGTCACGCGCGAGAAGGGTTTCCACGTCTGCAATGCTGAGGAATTGGAGGTCGTGATTGGTCGCCTGTAAACAAGGTTGCGAGAGTGATTGGTAGTTTCCCGCAGATCCGTCAATTTTTCAACTTTTAACCCTGAATTGATGTTGCCGCGGACCTCATTCGCATCCATTATTCGCTATTGTCATGTGTAGAGCCGTCTCGTTATTGCGACGACGTGATAACATCATCACCTTTGGTGCGCAATCCTTCAGCAACATCTAGGACCAGAGCGCAAGTTGAAGCAGTACAATCTTGCAAAAAGTCTGTCCAGCCTCTGAAGTTGAACAGCAATCCTTCTCAAGCATTGCATTTGCTGTTTGGTTGTCAATGCGCGCTGGATCGTTTCTTCGCCCATACAATTTGAAATGTTGATTTCCCAACCCGCGGGTGGTGTTACTAGCCTGTCAATTCAACTCATGTCTGTTTCCTTATCTCAAGCACTGGCCGCCTCCTTTTCAACATCGATCGAGTCAGAACGCTCGCTACCAGACCTGCTGCTACCCGTGGCACTGTGGCCGGCCGTGAAGCTGTGTAGTTTGGAGATGATCATGTCCAGAGCCACCGAATTCACGCCGTGCGGAATGATGACGTCCGCGACGCGCTTCGATTGTTCCACGAACATCATGTGCATCGGCCGCACCGTCTTCATGTACTGGTTCATGACAGACTCGGCTGTGCGTCCTCGCTCCTCCATATCGCGATGCATACGCCGTACTAGACGGATATCCGCCGCGGTTTCCACAAAAATCTTGATGTCCATGAGGTCTGCCAGAGCCTGGTCTGCAAAGATCAGGATGCCTTCCACAAGGATGACACTGTTTGGCTTCATGGGGTCGTATTTTGGCAACGCGAGTGCGTGCTGAAGTTGTAGATTGGAACGTCCACAGTCTTGCCCGCACGGAGTTGTTTTAAGTGTTTGACCATGAGGTCCGTTTCAAGTGAGTCCGGATGGTCGAAATTGTGATTGCTGCGCTGCTCCATCGTGAGGTGGGCCAAGTCCTTGTAGTAGTAGTCGTGGGACAGATACGATACGCGGTCGGCACCGAACTCGGTCATGATGGCGCGCGACAGCGTTGTCTTGCCAGAGCCGGAGCCTCCACACACACCCACCACGAGGATCTGGTTGCCTTCTTCGTTCACCAAGTGGCTGGAGTGTCCGAGACGGAAGCTAGCACCAGGCTCCGTCGAGTTGTTGATATACACGATGTCCTTGACCAATTCCAACTCGCTGCGCGTGGACACGAGCGGCTGCTGCAGCGCGAACTTCTGACGCTTGCGGCGCTCCGAGCGCGTGTGCGTGGCCACCATGGCTGCCACCAGCGCGCAGCATAGCGCCACCACCTCAATTACACTGGCCTTGACCATTAGAGTTGATCCGAGTGCGTCGTCTACACTAAGTGCCTGAATGAGCCAGACCGAGCGGCTGGTTACATGCAGGGCGTTTTCCACCAATCGGCCTGGCCAACCAATAGAAACCTGGGCAAAAAAAGAAAACGAGTAGACGAACGCATGACGCGCACCACCGTGGCTACACTCCATCCCGCCGGTGAGAGAACATGGGGATGGAAAAATGGTGTGGATTCATCTGATTAGCTTAGTTTCCACTCTGTTTGCTTCAACAGCATCACTGACTGCCGGCGACAGAGTCGATAAGAATGGGATAGCCCGAGTCCAGCGGGATGTTCGGGTCGCGCACCGCTTGACAGATAACGGGGATGTCCGTCTTGACGTCGAGGAATTCAGACAAGAAAACCAGCAGCTGGAAGTCGCTGATGCGCTTTGCGTAGGGCTCATTGCGGTATTTTTGTAGCTGTGCCTTGAGCGCCGCACGGTTTCGGAACGATCCTTCACGGTTCAGCTTAGGGAACTCGCAGCGCAGCGCAGACTCGTGGGGCACCACGGGCACCACACACAGGAAAAAGTTGTTGTCAACTTCCTTGGCGGGCTTAGCTTCCACGAGCGCAGTGAACGTACCAGGTACTCCGCAGGCCTTAGAGTTCTCCTCGTTCTCCTCGAGCGCCCCAGCCGCAAACATTTCCACGCATTGGTCACTGACCTGAAAGGCTTCAAACGATGCTTGGCCTTCTTTGTCCAGCGTGACCTTCAACGTTAAAAACAGTGAACCTTTTCCACCAGCATCAGCCTGCAGTTGCGCCGCCAATAGCACCTCTCTCGCTGAAAAGTGGAAGTCTTCGTCCTCTCGCGGAGGGTGTGAGAACACCCAGCCAACCTTCTCGTAGCCCAGCGCTTCAGCCACAGCGTCCACTTTATCAGCATTGGGATCATCCAGCACTACAAAGCCGTACGGATTGCCTTCCTGGGGCGGTTCGTAGATAAAATCCACCGTCACCTCCTTGGTCTCGGTGTCCACAGAGCCGTACAACCACCCACAGCGTGACTGTTGGAACGCAAATTGACGCAAATAAGCCTGGAAATCATTACAATTTGCCCCATCCAAATGCACTTTGGCAACATGAGGCTCTTTCTGTGCACTCAGTTTAAATTCGAACTGCGCGTCCATGCGCATGAACTCGCCCAGCGTCCAGTGCATCTTCATGTCGCGCAGAGACTTCATGCCCGGTCGGAAGGCCTGCTTGTCGGCGCGGTCGTGATATGCCACGCGTGTGAGCGTGCCATCCGCATTGATTTTGGTGCCTACAACGCCGCCTGGAGCTACATTATTGCCATCGTAATTCAGGAACAGCATGTCGCCATGGCCCACTCGGAGTTCGCGGAGTGTCTGTGAGTCTGTGGTCTGTTGGGCGCCCTGCTGGTCCAGCGATAGTTGCTGTAGTTGTGGTGAGATGGAATGCTCCTCAAAGATCCATCGCTTGATGTCCGCAATGGTGGACGAGGCCGTGAGGTCCGCCACTCGCCACGTGCCGTTCTTAGAGCGTACGCGGACTAACATCTTGACTCTCTTCAGTTTTGTCAGGGGATCTTCTTCTCCCGGCAAAATAGATATACCGTGTAAAACGATTTAGACAGGGAGGTTGAAGTGGGCGAACATTGCGGTATCAAGTTGGTTGGCAACGATGAAAATGCGGGATGAATCAAATGTAACATGTTCAATAAAGAGGCCCTCTTGCTACTCCATTGCATTCACTCCCCCTCCTGTCACCGTCCAAAATGCGGTGTTCAAGTAGTCACGGTATCAGTGTGGTGAAGGATGTGGGAGACGCAGACGGAGTCCCAGAGCAGCCTCATCAACTGGAGCTGAGTAGCGCCCACGAACCAGGTACTAATCTAACAGTCTAGTCTATCAAGTCGAAATTCGGTCAGTCGCTCGGTCGATTGATCAGGTCGTCAAGGAGGGTTCTCGGTCGCCCCTCGTCAACAAGACTCAACGTGTTCCAGCGCCTATTCCGACAGGATCGTCTTGATGTTGTCGTGCTTCTGGTTCGGGCCAGCGTACTGCTTCCATGCCTCCTTCTGCGAGTGAGCAGTCAGATGGTGCTCCAACACCAGCGTCATCATCTCCTTGTCGAAGACCGACGTCGGCGATCCGTACGCCGCTGCCTGGAAGGCAATCACAAGCTTGGACAGTTCACGACCAGAGAAGCCCTCGATACGACCAGCGAGGTCCTCGAAGTCCTTTTCCTCAATGCCCTCCACGTAAATCTTCTTCGCCCGCGAGTTCTTCGGTTCACTAATGTAGTCGCGGAAGTACTGCTTTAGCATGCGCACACGCTCGTCGAAGCCCGGCAGCCGGAACTCCACCATCTCATCGATACGATCGTTGATGGCCCAGTCGAACTGTTCCGGCTGATTACTCGCGAACACGATCATAAACTTGTCGCTAGCCTCACCCGTGCGGTACAGGAAGGCGTTCAGCGCGTTACGCATGTCCTCACTCATCACCGTGTTACTACGCTTCTGAAGGAATGCATCGGCCTCATCGACGAACAGCAGCAGACCGCGACGGCTGTGTGACGCCCAGTCGAACAGTTTGTGGATCTCCGTCACACCCTCGCGACCAAGCGGAGCCACATCACCACCCGTAAGAATGGCGTATTCCAGACCAGAGTGACGCGCCAGAGCCTTGGCAAACAGCGTCTTACCCGTACCGGGCGGGCCGTGCAACAGCAAGTGGCGGAATGGTGCACGGTTCGTCTTCGTGTTGAACGTGGATACGGCCACGCTGCGAAGACGCGAGTCAAGCTTAGGCTCCAGCACCACACCCTCCAGAGCATCAGTCGCCTTCTGTAGACGCAGTGCGCGCTTGATCGACAGGATTGGATTTGCCAAAACCTGCGTCGCCGAACGGCGTGACGTCTCGCGCACCAGCGATGGCTTGCCCATGCGCGCCTCAATGTACTTGCCAGCAACGCCCGTGGATACCTTGGCCGTGTAAATACCGACAGCCAACGCCGTCAACGAAACAACTGTAGCCGTGAGCTTCTCCTTGTCGTCCACGAAAGCCATAATGCCCGATCCGACCGTGTTTCCTGCCAGTTTAATGCCTTCCATGACCGTCTCACGGTACTCCTTAGCACGCACACGTGCTTCCTCGAGATGCAGGTCGTGATTGAGACGCTCCTGCTTGATGCGACCTTCCGTCTCAGCCGCGACCTTGGACAGCTCCGTCTTCTGACGCAGTTCAGCCTCATAGTCGAGCGTCTTGCGACGCGAAGCCTCCTGACGAGCAAGAATCTCCTCTTGCTTCTTGAGCTCCTGCTCCTTCATGTACTTTTGTGCGGCCAGCTGGTCGGCATATTGCTTTCGCTTGAGCTGGTCCTGGTACTGCGCACGCTGCTGATGTTGACGCGTCTCCTCCTCCAACGTCTTGCGACGCTCCTCACCCTCCTTCTGCACACGCACGATCTCATACTGTTTGTAGAGCGCCTCGTTCTCCTTGATCTTGGCTTGGTTCTCCGTCTGCTTGGTGCGCTCCGTCTCCTTGGCCAAGTTGAAGGCTTCCTTAGCGTGGCGAGAGTTCTCTAGCTCACGAGCAGCCTTCGCAGCACGCTCCAGACCTGACGGGTCGAACGAGTAGCCATTACCATTGCCGCCACCGTTGCTGTTTCCGCCAGAGTTCTTGGGCTGTGACAGCGTTCCTTGCGCCGGCTGAGTCTCCTCGGGGGCAGGGGCACTGCTACGACCACCGAATCCACTGAACATGGTGTGTGTATTAATGTGTAAGAGAGTCCTTACGAAGGAACTTTAGCTGCAGAAACTGCAAGACGGATCCAGCGGCCGACAGCAAAAAATGGATGGCGAATGCAGCACCGGCAATTAACCTGCACTTTGTAAACGAATGTTCCATGCGCCTCAAGAGGTTTTCATCTTAAATTTTCAATTTGTTTATACTGAAATGTGTAAGTCATTGTTTTATGTACAACCCATGAATTAGTTGACTTGAATTCACTAAGGGCTGTGTTGTTGGGTAAGGTAATAGCGCAATCATGGACAAACTACGAATGCTCGTGGGCGGCGCGGCCGACGCTGTGCAGGGCAAGCTCAAGGTGCGAGCACAACACTCTTGCATGCGTCACGACCAGCTCTAACACTACTATATTGTGTGGTCTTTAGAGTGGAGAGAAAGAACTGCGACGAGCCGCCAGCGATGCCAGTGAGCGGGCGAAACAAGCAGCAATAGACGCAGCGGACGAAGCTCAGCGCAGACTGAAACAGACTGCTGAGGAGGCCAAAGTAGCAGCTAAACACAAGGCGGAGGACGTTCATAAGGCGGCTAGACACAAAGTAGAGGACGCACGCGCTGCTGCAGCCTCAAGGCTCGAGAATTAGGCGCCAATATGCTTGACAATCTACGCAGCAACCAGGAGACAGCCAAGCGCCACCTGCGAGAGAACTCAAGCAACTACAGCGCACAGCCAGCGACACAGCAAGTGAATGGACTAGGCGCGCGCAAGAAAGCGCCAACCAGGCAACTAGTGCTGCTCAGGAGCGTGTACGTACGTCTGTGTCGGAGGGAGCAAAGCAACTGAAGAAATCCTCGTCGGCGGTGGTGGAGGCCATTGATCCTCGTGCCAGCGCTCGTCGTGTGCGCAATAAGTTGCTGCTAGTGGGTTTTATTGGCATCTTTCTGTACGGGTTTGGAAACGCCATGCCTCACGCCATGGCAAAATACGCGCTCGAAAGCCAAGACCGAAGAAGTTGCACAGACCGAGACGGAGTCAGTAGCAACTGCGAAAAAGTGAAGTAATGGAGAACTATAAAAGCGAGTGGGTTAGATAAAAATCTGAATCAAAGCGAGTGAAGCAACTACGCCTTGAGTCCGGCCGGTACTTGCTCGTTGGATTCATGCTGGCTTCGTACAGCAACAGCCAACGAGGCTTCTTGTTCGGATCCACCTTCTTTACGCGCGATTTGCGGTGCTTCGTGGCTTCCACCTTCGCGTTCAGCCAGGCCAGGTAGTCAGCCTTCACTTGAGTCCGCCACATTATGTACTCCTCCTCGTTGAAAGGATTGCTCAGGTCCTCTGGCGTCCCAGCACCACTGGGACTAGATCTATGATGCTGCTGTCTTGTCTGCCAAAGTTCAAGCTACTACTCGAAACATTGGAGCCCAGTAAGCGTCCGCTGGCACTCATCCCTAGGTACATGCTGCCTTTGGAATCATCTTTGATCAGCAAATGCTTGCTGGATGCAAGGAATAAATTCTGTGGACGAGCATTCATCGGTCACTTTCAAAGCGCGGCAAAATGAAATAGGGCAAACGTACGCGTGTGGATACTCCGCCGAAACGGTTTGCCTCCATGAAGATATGTCGTTGATGCTGAAAGACGGAAGGTAACAGAGACGGTGAGAAACACGATACGAAGAAATAACGCAGCTCAACTCACCAATTCCAAGTCGGTCGAATCTTCCGAGAGAGTAAGCGGTCGGATTGGTCTCTGTTCACAATTTCAAGCCCCCATTTTACCACAATCAAATCCACCGAAGCTAGACATTTGAAGACCAACAAAATTATTATATACCGACTGCCGGCGCTTCCAGATAGGGTCGTCGTCCTCTGCCTTCGTATGCGTTTCGTCATCGCGAGCCGAGTCTACATGACAATCGATAAGATCCGCATAGTCTTCGTCGTCAAACTGGTCATCCGGTGTTCCTAGTAGTTTCTCCGTGATCTATGATTCAGATGTTAGCGAATCAGTCAATGAAGATCTATGCTGGTAGCAGCGAACCCACCGCTTCTAAGTCGACGTAGCTAATGGCTCGAGGTAGACAGAGAAATGCACTGAGTGTTCGTGCCAGCTGGATCGCTGCTGATCCAAGCAAACCAGAATGATTGGATCCCATGCTGGAGCTACTACCGAGACTAGAAAGGTGGCTAGAGGAGCCCCCGTGTTTCGGCGAGCTAAGGACGGACATATTCAGCTCTTCGGAAACGAAATCGTCTGCTTCATCGCTTTCATCTTCGCTGTCGGATGGTACAAAGTTGGCCGTATTATTGGCGATCTTCAACATTGCCAACGTGCGTGTCTTGCGCAGAAGATTTTCAATGTGGTCGTCTAGTGTCAGTACTGCTGTGTCTGACTCGTCGTGGGTATGTTTGACCCGTTCCTGTTTGGAGCGTTGCTGAAGGCGTCGCTGCGCCTCATCATCCGAAGCTGCCTCGTCATCGTCCTCTGCATCACTGCTGTCTTCTTCATCTGAGTCGAACCGAAGCATCTTCTTACCTTCCTGTGGGGCCGGCTTGTAACCTGTCGTGCACAGACCCCAAAGGTGAATTTGGTAAGCAGAGCAAGCGTTGTATCGTTTCCAGATTGCAACCATTCGTACGGTATCGGAATCCGTTGACTTGCTCAAGTGCTTGCACAACACGCTCGTGCTTAGAGCCGTCGAGACTATCGCAGCCGCTGTTCATATCGTGCGGAAGTTCAATATCTTCTGGAGCGGAGCCTATATGCGTTGTGTTGTCAACGGCATACACTGAGCCCACCAAAAATAACGGACTTACTTCGACACTATGCGGACGAAACAGCTAGTCGAATTATTTTATAGGTGTGGCAGACTGAGGCCGTACGCGAGTAGCACGCTTCACTTGTTGCAGGGATTGCAGTGTTGCAGCATCCAGCGACCTAAAAGATTCCACGCTAGGTTTTCTGAGGGATGCGGCTTGCGCAGATGCCGGACGGGGTTTGCTTACGATAGTTTGAGCGTCATAATTGTCGACCACCAAATCGTCAGAGTCATCTTCAGGATCTTGAGGTGACGCGGGGTCATTATCAACTCCTAGCCCGTCAGGAACTGACATTGATCCCCGTAGACGGGCCACAGCACCTACGGTGGCGAAGGACGAGTTATTATGCAAGGACTTGCGGAAACGTTCCTCAAGGAAGGCGTTGCGCTTCTGTAGTCGCTTCACCTCTTGCGGTGCGTCTCGAATTGCTCCCCTTCGCGACTCGGAGGATAAATTCGCCTGCTGCCGGTTCATCGCAATACTCTGAAGGGTGCTGTGTTTGGTGGCTCGACCCAAGTCGGCACGAAGCTGATCACACTCTCGTGTGAGGTCCTGCTTCTCGGCACGTAAGACGCGCGTCTTCTGTTTGTGCAGTTGCTCGGATGCCATCATGCGTCGGATCTGCAGTTTTAGCGCGTCTGCCTCACGCCTCACGCGCGCTGCTTCTGAGCGATAGTGTTCCACCATGCAGTTGGTTGCAGATATTGTTGATCCATTACTATCGACCACTTGTGAGGGCGCTTCGGTGGCACCAGCGTTGGATAGTTTTGGCGGCAGATGTGGGGGTACAGTTGGTTGTGTTGACGTCGTAAGGTGCGTCGCGCTGTTAGTGCGTGACAACTTTGATGGGGAGTAATGCAAGGGCTGTTTTTGCTTCTGTACGGCATTAAACAGTCTTGCATATTCATCTTTCATTTTCTGCACTTGGATTTCGCGCTCTTTAAGCGACCCCTTCGTTCGCAGCAGATCCGCTTCGCTTTCATCCAACCGTGCTTTGAGATCATCCGCAAGCTCATGAACATGGCGTGAATCTTTTCGAGCCGCTCGTATTTCTGCAACTGCGTGTTTTGCCGCAGCCCTGTCAACTGTTGCTGCAGTCGCTGGACCTCACGCTTGCGTTCATAGTTGGTTGCCTCCATTCGCGCCATTTTGGCCTCATACTTTTGAAGAGCTCGTCGCAACGTCTGGTTTTCCGCGGGGTTCCGAAAAATCACCATTTGCTACGGAAGGGGTGACTGGACAATTACCTCCAGCAGCAGTAGTCCCAGCTACCCGGGTACTATCGTGCGACTTCTGGTTATGCGAAGATTTGAGCAACGTATCTCTAGCTTCCTTGAGAAGCGAAATTTCGTCTCGTAGTTTTGTCGCGAGTTCCTGTGCCGCATGTTCTCGAGAATGTTGTGCTTGCACTTGCGCATTGAGCTTTTCAAGGAGTGCTCGATGCTGACGATGTGCTCGTGTCTGTTCGAGTTCGTGTTCGGTTACTTGTCGTATCAAGGTTTCTTGCTGCAACTTGAGCAAATTGCATGTCTGCTCAATTGCTGAAACTCACTTCGGAAATTCTCTTCTTTCTGCTGATTGCTTACGGTGTCTGCAAAAGCTTTACGCTCGGCAGCAACGTGTTGGGCATCTTGTTCTGCAAACTTTAAACGCAGGTGAGTGCGCAATGCGTTCAGCAGAGAGATCGGGTCGCCCTCAGCTTTCTTGAGGAACTGTTCTTTGCGTTTCCCCGTGCAAACACTGACTCAGCTTCAAGACCATTATCTGTCCTAATGATGTTCTCGCTGCGGTCCATAACCTCCATAAAGAAGTCGACGATCGCGGCTTCAAGACGGTTGAGCCTTTTGACTTTCACTTGCGCTGTGTTCAGCCGCTCCATCAAGTGCTTGACCTAAAGAGTGGTGGTAATAATGACATGGTTATACGACTGGTGATCGAACTCTTAAAGCTGCAGGAGCAGACATGGAAGGATATTGTTACCTCTCCAAGACTAGCGTGGAGTCCGCTGCCATTGTTACTGCTGCTGCTTAAGGCAGATTCCTGTCGTTCCTGAGCATCAAGGGTCCCTCGATTGATAGAGAATCCAGTGATTGCAATGATTGGATTGACCTCATTGCCTACGTCGATCACACCAAGACCAGCAAAAGCTGGACTGGTAAGTGGATGAAACTCGATGGTTGCTCACCGTTTCGTGATAATTTTAGTGTGCTTCTAACTCAGTCACTCTGGGATGTAGTGCCGAAAACACTTGTGTACTGCTCACTGCTTGTTCTTGTTGCCGCCTATATCATGCGGCGGGAACAATAAGTTGGGGAACTTACGGGAGATGGCATGGAACTCGTCTAAGCTCACTCTGCCATCACCATCGTCATCGGCTTGACGCAAAATCGTTTGAGCTTTTTGCGCACTTGATCGTCAGATGTGGCCAAGTAGTTGGCGCGAAGGATATTCACGAGCTCGTCTTCAGTGATGAAGCCATTGTGATCATCATCGAAAACCTCGAAGCAGAAGCGTACACGCTGCATGCGATCGACACCACCCACAAAGACCACTGCGACCAGTAGTATCTCTCGCAGGTCAGCACCAGAATCGCTTTGGTTGTCTGGAGTGAACAAAGCGAATAAACGCCGGTACTCCCCTGTGGGTTCAACTTCGAAGAGTGAGCAAAAATCCTGGAAGTCCAGCGAGTCGAGCTGCATCTGGCGGAACTTCTTCGCGACACGCTCCAGCATCTCTAAACTCGGTCGTGTGTCCTCCACAAATCGTCGCATGAGCTTCGATTTCTCTTGCTTGATCTCCTGCTGCTGTTGCTTTTCTTCGGTCGTGAGTTTCTCTTCAGCGTTATGAACTGATATTTCAGGCTCCGCTTCCGCCATAGCCGCCATGGCGAATTCTGGTCCGCCTGGATCTGGATGAATTGCCATTCGCCGAAACTCATCAAAGCTCACCTGTCCGTCGCCGTCGGTGTCGCAGAGACGTATCATTTCATCGACCTCGGCGTCGGTGATAAGCTCGCCCATGCAAATAAGCAAATGCCGTAGCTCGGCAGCTCCAATGAAGGAGTTCTTGTCCACATCCAGGAATCGAAACGCACCAACGAGTTCTTCTTCTGAAAACTCACTTGTATTTTCGACGACATGTTTCGCGGGCCTCGTCAGGGCATGGGCTTTGGCAGCCAACGCCGCATCCTGCCCGTCATCTTGTTCGGAGGCTGGAGGAATTTTACCTGCAGTCTCCTTGGTGCGGCGTTCTTTTTCGGTAAAACGATCCATACCGACCTGGTGTTGGGGAACGCCACGCCTCCAGGGCCTTCGAAGCTCATCTCGAGGTGTAGCATACCGGCAGGATCCTTGTTGCCAAATCGGTCTTTGATCCAGAGCTTGAGCCAGTCATCGGCGTAGCCGTAGCGGAATATTGGCAGCAGCGAAAGTGATGCTGCACCAATGAGGTCGTCGTTGCCCACCGAATCTTCATCCCAGACCTCCACCTGCAGGTTGTATTGGTCTACGACATCAAACTTGCAGACTTCGCCATCCCATTCGGGCTCACTTCCACCGTCTGTATCTGTTTTGGTCTTTCTAATCGCCTTCGTAGCTCGTCCATCCAGTGTGAGCTTTACGTACGGATCTTGGCGACCGATTGTGTCCACACTGCGTAGCTGTTTGGCGGCATGGCACGTTACCGCCAGCACGCCCGCTGGAAAGAACTCGATTCGCACAACCACCTCACCGGCTGGACTAGAGCCATTGCGCAGTGGTATTTCATGCTCCTGTGTCCCACGATGCGCCATGAAATGCAGCACAGAGAACTTCGCTTCACCGATAAGGTCATCACTTCCGATGTCTTCGTCGAACACGCGCAGTTCTATTTGGTTCGTCAAAAATCGTCCCCGAACCAGAAAAGTAACTCTTCCTCGCCAAAGTATGGATTGCGTCCGCCACGCGCCACGGTTTTACTGCGCTTGCTGAACTTCCCTACAGTCAATTGGCAATACGGATCTTGCTTTCCGATGAGCTCCATGCTCTTGAGGTTGCGGCCTTCCATCAACACTATGGAGAGTATGCCGGTCAATGCCTCCTCCAGCTTCACCTCGATTTCCAGTTCACCGCAGGAAGCGCCAGACACGGCTGGCAACGAGAGGCAAAATTTCGCGGTGAGGTTGGCCATCGAAGAAGCGCATTGCCGATATCTGAATTTCTCCCAGCAACTCGTCCGACAGGAGGTTCTCATCGGAAATCTCAATCTTGATGGGTATGTCGCCGTCTGTTACGAGCTCGACGGGGTTCGTAAGGTCAAATGACACGATCTCTTCATGGAAGATCACGGGGATCCCGCTCTTCTTGAGTGTTTTGCTTCGCTTTTCTAGTGCCGACAGCGGATTTGTCCCCACCGCGATTTTCACGTACGGATCTGCATTGAAGCGTTTAGCGTCCACAGGAGTGCCTTTGCGTCGAAGTTCCCGTGCCTCCAGTAGCGTGAAACTGAGTCGTCCGCGGCGTAACAACTTCTCAAGGGCTGACAGACCGGCGGCAGCTTCATCAACGACGTCTTTAGCCGATTCTTCGGGGACTGGTAGTGCAGGAGGGCACCTTTCGGGGTTGCGGTGGTGAATCCTTTGGGGGACCTGGTGGGGCTCCTCGAGGTGGTGCTGGCATACCCAGCGAGAAGGGATGCAGCGGGTGGGGGAGGGCCTGGTGGAGGTCCCGGCAGGGGGACCTCGTGGCGGCCTGGCGGCGGCCCTCGGGGTGGCCCGGGTGGGGACCCCGAGGTGGACCTGGTGGTGGTCCTGGAATACCTTTGACACTAGGACTTCCATCTACAGGCTTCGCTTGTGGGGGTGGTGGAACTTTTGGTTTAGGTGGTGGTGGGACCCTCGGGGGTGGAAGTGGTGGCGCCATGTCAATCAATGATCAGATCGATAGCGTATCTTGCACTGGTGACTCGTCAACGGTCCGCAAGGGTGCCTCGAAATAACCAAATTGATGCTGCAAAAATACCTGGCTTAACTAGCTTTGAAGAGTTTGTTCAGGGTTGAGCTCTGTCAACAATTTGCGAGTGCCTGGGGTCATAATCCTAGGAAATGACCGGCGGTTTGTTCGCACCATTGCCATTGTCGCCATCATCGCCTCTGCAGCGGGTGCCCCCAACTACTCAGTCGATTCGTTTTCCGAGTATTCCACTCAGACTGTTAACCGTGGGTTTTGCTCACCAACCTCGGCAGCATTGGGGGCCATTGGACCTCACTCAAGTCGGGGAAAGAGGAAGACGAAGAACTTTCCGTGATCTCTTTACAAGAGAAAATGAAGGCGAAAGACTCGGGGCGACGTAAACCTGTTACCACGGCCTGGTCCACCGAACCGGCCTTTATGCCACAAAAGCCTGGCATGCAACGAACGCAATCGCCGGCTGGAAATCCAAATCCGCGACAACAACCAGTTTTTATGAAGCACGGAATATCACAACCAGATATAGCAACACCACTAATTCCGCGACTGAGGCTCGAAGAACTCGTGAATGCACGTCTGATGACGACGACAACAATACCTGTTTGGCGCGGCTGTCATCACTGAGGAGCGCAGACCTCGAACAAGTTACTAAAGAGGACGAGGCAACTATGAATGGAGACCAAGCCGAACACCGACTGCTATGCGACCGCAAACTCGGCAGTAGCATGGGCTTTGCTGGTAATAACCAGACGTTCACCAAAAACAAGGATCTTGAAGATGAAACGCTTCGTATTTTGGAGAAGTTGATTTGAAGGCCGTGCTTCATACGCCGCGCCCTGAATTAATCAGCTTCTATCCAATCGTGGCAACTAATCCAATAGCAAAGGTGCCAAAAGCCCTCATAAAATGCATGGGGAAGAGCTACTGTTAACCCAGAAGATGATCACACGGAGGAATGTACTCAACCGAAAACAAATCGAAATGGCCCGATGAAAGATAAGCACATCGTTTCTCTCAAGGATCCCTCGAAATCCACAAGGGGTGACAGGGTATCCGCCCGCTTAGCCTATATGGAGATGTATGGCACAACGCCGTCAATACCGAGGAAGACACGACGTGAAACCATCGACCGCCTTGCGAATCCAATTTCTGGGCATTCCTCAACTTTACAGGCGCTTTCCTCAAAACAGCGGGAAAAACGCAAGACTGCACTTAGTAACCCGGGACCGATGAGTCCTATATCCGCTGCTATCGCTGTTAGCTGTCGTCGTGGTACAGCTTTGAAAAAAGGGGGCCAGCAACGCTTCTCAACAAACTTGCTGGCGACAGTAAAACGACAGCCAGAGTAGTAACACGCAAAGTTACCGAGCGACCAGATCCACTAATTCACAAGCGTCAGTTTACTTCATCAACTAATCCCCAGACTACAAGCCGTGGTTCCGCGATAAATGGTCTGAACAATCGAAAAATCAATAATTCTACATGTATATCGTCCCGCTCAATTACAACTCGAAAGGAGACACTGAAGAAGAAATTGCAGAGTCGAGCAAGTGGTTCACAACGGAGAGGCGATAGACCGATTGAGGGTCTACTTTCTTGACGCAGCGTGACGACGAAGAGGGAGTTGAGATGACTGAAGATTTCATTAAACGCAGTCGTGGGGCTTCGTGGAACCCGTTAACCTTTCGCTCAAAACCTCACTTCCACATCGCACAATTCCCTCGATGCCTTTGAAAACTGCTGGGATAATGAAATCCCGTGCCCGGCCTCCTCAAGTGTACGTACCTGGTCGGGCGGCGAAAACTAGCAGGAGTGCTTTCAGAGCACGAGGAACTCGAGGTGGTCAAGAAGCAGAGACACTGGGACATGGGCCAGAACATAAGAGCTCGAGGCAGCGAAAAGTAGACAACGATGGGGTGGTAACAGTTTTGAGCCTGGCATCAGTCCAAGCTTACACTCGCAACAACCAAAACGCCCCCAGGTAACGCAAATTGTTCCTGTTATCAATCAGAATGATGTTGGCGGCCGCAGTCGTAGTAGGGGGCCAACAACTCCTAGTGCCGCTGAAGCAAAACCCACGCCCTGCAATGGTCCCCCGTGCCCCGAAAACCTGCCATCAGCAACGACAGCATTGCTAATGGGCTTCACGCCGCTTTTCTCGTATTCCAGTTTCGAAAGTGGCGGAAGAAAGCTCGTAATGCACACCACAGCATAATAAATGCTTCGTCAACGAAAACAGCTAGGCACCCTTCGAACAGGGTTTGAAGCCCAGACCAAAGTCTCCGCACAACGGAAAAGACGCTCGCGCCTAACATTGCTTCCCATAGACCAACTCGACCGCCAGTTCGCTCAAACGAAGAAGAAAAAGGCCCAGTACCTCGCCAGAAAATTGCAGGCACTAGGGTGCAAGATGCTAACTTCTAGCTAGTCTTTTGCGTCATTTAGTCTCCTCCCTCCAAATATATGCCACCCCGACATGGACTTCGTGATCTGAGGCGACTACTTCGATGGTTTCGCCCAAAAGTCTCCACTTTGCTTCAAGAGCCCCCTCTACCAGTACTCCACCGCTACGATATTACTCCGTGAATGAACCCCGGACTTGGTACCAGCGAAGCATCGTGGCAGGGTCCAATGGCTCCCACCGTAATCTGTCGTGACTGTCGTGCTAAACTATCTGTCGAGGAAAGTGAAGACCATGACTGCAGCAACCCCATCACCCCTCCGTCCCCAACAAAGGCCATACTGATCAAGACTGCTGCTCGTGCAAGTTCTTTCATCGATTCCCTCAAGGCTGATGTGAATACCCTCACTCATAAGTCGGATCAAGCTTCGCTAACACAAGCGAGTTCCTCCACCCAAGGCTTTCAAAAACTGGAGGATATTGATCTTGGTGGTCTCCATGTCAAGCATCGCGCAGCATCCGTTTCAGAGATTCGATCGGCGGTATCGACACTTGAACTGAAGCCGATGCCAACCGAACTACAGCGCCGTTGGTCGACCGAATATTCCGGGATCCATAATGCATTATTCCAGTGCAACGTATGTGACGTGCGAGTCACTACCAACCAGATCGCTGTTTATTCGCTTGTTACGCGAATTCCTTCGCTTACTGTGTCCGACATCACAGTCGAGCGACGATTTCGCGAGTTCTACGTGTTTGCACAACACATTTACGCCATATTCCCATCTACCGAAGTCTGGCAACGCTTGCCACCCAAGACCTACTGCACTTTTCGACGTCAAAACACCCTTAGTGATGGGTTTCTTCTTCGTCGTAGAAACGGACTCGAGGATTTCCTTCGCTGCGCGATTGATAAAATGATGCTCGGAGGAGAAGCTCAAGCGACCATAGCGCAATGGTATTTGCTACGCCTCTTTCTGAATCTTCCTTCAAGAGCTCCAATTGCTGCGCCCACCGACCGAAGCCTCACCGCCGCAATGCATGAACTCAAAAACATGCCCGCCAATTTAGCGGGTGGATAGTGAGTCGTAAGCCAGCGGAATGCGATACAGTATTCGAAAAGGTCGCTGACAACTTCCTCATGGTCAAGCGTGTAGTCACGTGTCATTTCCCAGCCCGTGCTGTGTTTGATATGGTGATGAACCGAAGTATTGATGCCGAGGCATCAGAAAGCGGAGCCGGGATGGCATGGGCTCCATTTGTTGAAAGTGAGGAGGTCCTCAGCCGCGAAAATGAAAACACTTGGACAGTCCGAACAATTTTCACTGGTGGCGGCTGGAGCTGCGGGAGATTGCAAATTATATCGCTCAAAACCTGGAGGTGAGTAGCTGTGTTTGCGCTTTACTATCTCCCTCTGTAACCTTAACTGGGCTGGTGTTTTGTGTATGTAGGGTGGATGAAAGCGGTACCATCGCAATTGTCATGATTCCAGCTGACGCCGCGGCTTGGAACGATCCTCGTGTTGTCGACTCAGGCCTAGACTCCCGAGTCGATTGCATTCTTGGTGGCTGGCTGATCACCCCAACGCCGTGGGAGGTCTTGCAGCGTTACGTGGTTCATGCAAGCCAATTTTGGGCAGTGTGACTCTCGAGCCGAATTCACGGGCTGTCAAAGCCGATTCACATCTTTCTTGGCGCGACGCTGTCTCCACTTATGGGCCGATGAGGTTGTTCATTTGACTCAGGCGCTTGGACAAGTTTACGACGCGGAACACTATCGCCAACTTGGTCCACTGACGACAGGTGCCAAGTCTCAAGAGGTTACTTCTCCACGATCCACCTAATCTATTGCTTCATAAACTACTACATGGACGCTGCTTGCCGAACGATGCACAATGAGTGCTACCATAACGAGGTTCACGTGGCTTTATTGTTAGTTTTGTTTCATGCTCACGGCAGTACTGTTGTAGGCTGATAAATGTAATTGGTCCTCACTTCGTTTGCCGCTTATAGGTTGCGCAATTTCGCTTCGAGTGTGGCGGACCATGACTCATAGTTTTCAGGACATACTGTGATGTGGAAGGATCTCCATTGGCAGGAAGTGCAATTGTGGCATCTTGTGACCCACTAATTTGGCTAGAGGTACCGTTGAGGGGAGTCCCTGCTAATAGTGTTGGTGACGAACTTTCAGACTTCGGGCCAGAAAAGGAGGTGGACCTCTTGAATACGTGCTTGTTCACGCTTGATGGTTGGCTGATAGAGTATGTCCGAGTAAGCGTCTTGCGCTCGGAATCCATAGGTAAGTTGAACTTCGTCGACTTAATAATCTGTCCGATTGACACACCTTTCATCTGTAAACATGCAATCAACGCAACTGTCAAATACCCCTCCCAAATGGTATTCATTTAACCTTCAAGGTACAAGAACTCACATCTGGGCTTTGTCGTCCTGGCGAACTGCTTGGTTGCTTCGTGATAATGTTCGTCCTTGATGAGCCCACGGGAGAGGTATTTCCAGTGCCGCTCAGGCGGTCGAAAATATTGTTCGACGAATTTCTCTTCAAGGGTATATCAGGTGACTTGAGCTCAGGCTTGAAAGTACACTCCTGCATTTCAAGTTGTTCCTTGAGTTTTTCACGCTCTTCAATTACTTGAGCCTTGTCATAGTTCAGAAGTCGTTTCCAGACTGGAGGGGCTGCCTCGCCACCGGTATGAACACCATCCACTTCAATCTGAGGTCTAAATGTACACTCAGCCATCTCCTTCTGAAGTCTCAGCTCTTCGCCCATTTCGATCTTCTCCTTCAATTTGTCTTTCTCGTCATAAAGGCGCTACATGAGGTAGCACAACAGAGGAACGAATGAGCAACACGAAAAAATAAATCGTTATTAGCTTTCAAGAACGAACCTCGAAAATGTTCTTCCCAGGACTATCAGCACGATCTTTTACTTTAGCCTTGATCTCCTCGGGAGGCTCATTGATCTCCGGCTGAAATAAGACAAACCACACCACGTAGTGACAACCCAAACCAAACAAACCTAACGAATAATCTCACCTTGAATTTAAACTGTTGTTCACCTTCAAGGCGTCGCTGCTCCCGCGCAGCATCCACCTTCTGCATGTAGTCCTTGTTGTAGAGCCGCTTGTGGAAGGGCTGTTTCGCCTTTGCACGGTCTTTTGATAACCGAGAACGTGAAGCACTAATCTTTGGCTGGAAAGGGGCTTGGGATTTTCTTCTTCATCGCGTTCCTGGCGGAGTTTTTCCAACCGTTCTGCTCGCTGAATGCTCGCTTGATACAGCCGATTGTAAGGGTTGGAGTCTGCGGTTGTAGCGATGGTAGTAGCATCTGGGGCGTCCTCAGGTTTCGACTTCAAGCGCTTGGCAGAAACTTTAGGCTTGAAAGTGCACTCGCTCATTTCTGCCTCAATCTTTTTTGCTCGAGATCCAGACGTTTTTGCTTTTCACGTTCCGAATCATATAAAGGACGGGTCTTCACTTTGGACTTGGAGACCGTGATCTTGGGCTTGAAGGGGCATTCTTCCTCCGTAGTCTTGACTTTCTCCAAAAGCTTCTCCTCACGTTTCAGTTTGATCTCCTGTGCATTCTTGTACAGATTCTCATACCGCGGGCCTGTGTTTGGATGAGATAGGCGCTTGGCTCGCGCGGAAATAGTAGGCGTGAAAGTACACCCATCCCTTTCATGCTGTTGCTGAAGTCCGCGCTTTTTCTCCTGAAGTGCTTTCGCTTGCGCGTGAAGACGAGTAAATCGGTCTTGATCCGGCTCCTCTGTTTCTCCAGGGTTCGAGCGTCGCTTGAATGCATTTACCTGTGGTGCAAAGGTGTACGTCTCCTGCAATTCTGCGCGTCGGGCATCTTTTCTCAGTTTCGCCTCCTTTGCATCCTCGTACAATCGCCTGCTCACAGCATCCACATCTGATGCATTTAGTCGCCGCTTCGAATTGCGCAGACTCTCTCCGTCAGCACCAGGATCAGTAACAGGAGCCGGAATAGGAGTAGTGGTATTTTCCTGAGAGGGAGGATTAGGCAAAGGGTCTTGCTGCAGTTTTGGCTTTGACGATAGCTTAGTCATCGGTTTGCGGACTGGGGCTCTTTTGACTGCACTATTTTTCGCCACGGTCCTCCGTGCTTCAGCTGCGGCCGCTCTTGCGATACTGGTAGCCGTAGGCTTGTTCATTGAATCATTCTTCAGGCCATGAGAAGAGTGCGTTAGCACTGCATATTGCGTTTTCACATTTGGCTTTGTCCCCACTCGGTTCTGTGCAGATCCAGAATGGGTACGCACACCCGAATGCCTTGGTCCAGCGATTTTAGTTGTCACTGTCGCGATTGGGGCAGGCGGGGGCTTCACATCAGCGGTATCGCTCTTCCGTTTGGCATGACGTGGCTGAGACTCCGATTCCGACGAAGTTTTTGAGACATCTTGCTTCAAATTACCTACGTTCCCTCTACTTGCAGGTGCTGTAGTTTTTACCAACTCAGACTTTGTAGAGTTGACAGAGGCTGTAGCTGAAATGGCATGAAGGTCTTGTTCTGAAGTATCACCTATTCTTTTGGCAAGGCGTGGTTGTAGCTCCGATTCCGACGAAGCTTTTGACGCATCTTGCTTCATATTATCTGCATTCCTACCGCTTGCAGATGCTGTAGTTTTTACCGGTATTTGAGACGTAGAGTTGATAGTGGCAGTAGCTGAAGTGGCATGAAGCTCCTGTTTGGGGGTATCCCTGTTCTCATGGTTTTGACACAGCTGTTGTGATGGCTCCGACAAAACATTGGTCACACCACTCTGTAATCCCAGAACTTGTTTTTCAATTCCAGTTTGTACAGGAGTATTTGCTGAAAATCCTCAATCGGATCTGGCTGAAGCACCTCCATGGCAGGCTTGAGGTTTGAGCTTCCTCAACCATTGCAGAAGATGTGACTTCAGATTTTGTTGTGCCATGTTTTGCTGGCAGCGGTGAAATAGAAGTTATTCCATTGCTAGCCACAGGTGGTTGAGGTACTTCCACAGGTTCCTCTACGACGAGCGCCCATGGCACCACTTCGTCGTTCAAAGGAGTTTGGATGGTGACAGCAGCTTGAGCATATTTATCTGCGGCGTGTGATGCAACTTCGAGTACATTTTGGCTTGAGGGTGCTGCGTTAGGCGCTTCGTCAGTCACTTGAACAGACACCTCGGCTTGGATAAGTCCACTGCTTGGAATATCTGCGTTCGTCAGTGTCATATCAGCAAGCGTACTACTCAACGCTAATGTATCCTGTTCAACATCAGCATCAACCGTTCCCTCGCTCTCTGTCGCAGGCCAAATCTCATCAAAAACTTCTTCCACTTCGGCTTGCTCTGCAATTGCACTCAAGCTCTCTGTCGTCACCGTATTCTCTGACGTAGTGGAAAGCATCTGTACACCTGAAAACACAGGCGACACTCGTGGATACCCCTTTTCAGGAGAGTGCACCATGAACGGTTCAGGTGTCGACGGTGGTGTCCTTGGCACTCGTCCACTCGATTGTTGCAACGACAGCTGGAGCAATCCGTCAAGCCTCGGAGCTTCCGCTTTGGTTTCTACCGCAATAGGCTGCGTCTCTTGCAGTGGCTGTTGGTCTTGAGGCATCAACGACAAATCGTTCAGTTGTTCCTCCATTTTCTGGTGCTCCATCGTATCAAACACGTCGGTGGCGACACTCACCACAGGCGACGGCAGTGAAATCAGGTCTCCAGTAGCGACTTCCACAATGGAGAACGGCGCAATGGGCGACACAGCAACGACCACTTCCTGCTCCTCGTGCTCGTCTCGCTGACCGCCTTTTGCGGTTCCGGCGCTTATTAGGACTCGGTGAAGACTCGACGGTCTCCGCAGTAGCCACGACCGGAGCTTCCTGCGCCATCTCCTAACGTCTTGATAGTGAAAGCCCGTCCGTTGACAGTCAGACGGAGAGTCGTTGGTTGCTTGGGCTCTGCTTGAGATTATTGCGATCTGATGGGAGTTGCACCGACGAAGGTGAGCCACTTGAACAAAAGACCAAAAATAGGTCTCCAAGGTTTTTGAAACTCATGCCCATGCACAAAAATAGACCAAATCGACAATGGCATTGGATCGTTGAGCTGAGTACCAGTTGGCTAAGCTTATGCCTGCATTGCATCTGCAGGTGTCCACAATTAGATAAAGTGAGATGGTCTTCAACACGTCGACCAGATCGATCGTCAGTATTGGCTCACTGAACCCAATTGGGCAAGAGTTGATGAGAATCAAACTCGACTTTAATGGCACGGGCGGTAGACACTATCAAACGTGTATACGTTGTTATAAGACACGCATAAATTCATTACTGAAGTCACAAAACTGAATGCGCAGAGCAAGACAACATGGTAAGCACATCGGGATTCGACAAATCGATGACCCCGAGATAATTAACATGGTGCGCGAATTTGTGGTGGTGGGTTGTGCAACAGAGGGTGTGAGAAGAATGCTATCCCCTCGTTGCTGTCATTCTTGTTCGTCTGCCGTGGGTTGGGACCCAGCCTCTAGGATTGCCATCCAGAGCAGCCCAACCTAATCTTGGCGTAGTCTGATACAGCTTTGAGACGTATTGGCGTGGTTGCCGTGGTTGCTTGGTCGCCCGACGATGTCTCCCTGTCCGCATGGGTCCACCTATAGCTTACTGGAGTTTAGGTGGGTGCCTCAGTTGTAGTTGTTGATCTCTCCTTCCTTCACTTCTTGCGAGTTCGTTAAAACGACCGCAGACGGCGTATGAATTGAAGGTAAAACGCCCATAAGGGAAGCCCAGACCATCATATCCTGCATATTTAAAGGTTTTCTATTGTGGCAAACTCGCTTTAAGCCCCTCATTCTTCCTCTGTTAGTACTTGTCCACGTTCATCTTGAACCCACGGTTGTGCCCAATCGAACGTGGCCCAGAACGCCTGTGTCCCGGGAAAATCTTTGCATGAGCGCTGGACCGCATGCGCTATGATTTCTCTCTCGGATACGGTCACTTTGCAGTTACTAAAACGTATTGGGTGCTGCTTCAGGAAAACTTCCGCCAAATAGCGATTTGCATTTAGTCGTCGGTCATTAAACTACACAAGCTAAAAAAGAGGTTGTCAGCTAATGAGTCGCAATTAGAGTTTTTGTCACGGGCCTGCTTCATGAGAACAACGTTTATCAATGTTATGGAACATGTCGCAAGAACGCAATATATATATGCTAGGAATTGGGTTAATAGGATGAATGCCATGAATAAAAGGATTACCCCTCATGTTACTGCATGTACTCCAGCGCTAACGTTAACAAAGAATCACCAGAATCAATCATAAACTACTGCATTGCACAAATGCATCATTGGTACAGACTTTCCTGTACAGGCGCCCCATCGAAATGCATAACTTGCAGAGGAATGTTAGCCCCCTTGACCACAACAAAGTTCCAAGCGGAAATCAACCTTTTTATCTTGTTCGTCAAGAAGTGCAACGTAGCGAACAAAACGTTTCTTGGACTTTAACAACGATTTCGGCCAAAATATAAATCCCGTATTTTAACTCAGAATGAGCAGAATCACCTTGTTTTAGAATGAACGATTCGTGTCATCTACGCCGAGGTCGATAGTCTGGGCTCAAGGACCAGACAGCATATAGCGTCGGATCCCGTGCGTACCTTATGAGCTACTAGGTGGCACATTACGGTGGATGTGTCCAACCTCGGCTGTGGATACTCTGTAGGCCATCGGACCCAGGTGGAGGAGAGTATCCACCAGGAGGACAAGAACCTCAAGTACGTGGAGGCAGAACAACTTTTCCAACTCAACAGCAAGGGCGACAACGTGGTTCCTTCTGTGACCAAACAGCAGAAGCTAGCGAAACTACAGAAGGCCCGATTCTGGCCAGTACGCGCAAGTTCCGACTCTAAACTGAACAAGGGCGAAGTTCTGGCTGTGAAGAAGCTTCAGCAACAGCCCCAGACTCCGGAGCAGTCTGTGAAGCCCAACAAGAACAAACAGATCCAGAATCTATGGGGTTAAGATGGCGCTGCCAAGGAGGAAGAAGCCAAGGAAAATCTTGACGCCTATGTGACCAAGAAGATCAACCTACACTGTTGAAATGTGAGTGAAGTTACTACATTGATGAACTGGCTGGCACCTGACAAAATCTGAAACACACGAGTCGTGTCTTTGAGTACTAAGATTGTACGATTATGGAAAGTTGCAAGGGATTGCTACCAGTAGTATATATAAGTAGGGTACTTTGGGTTCCGAGACTGAACCTTAGTCTCGAATTTACCCGGTGAGCTTTGCGTATAAAGCTCTAGTGTAGTTGTCTTCGTTCACCTCGAGCGTGACGCTCTTTTAACTAGTTGTGTATTTCGTCACTCATCACAACGGTGCTGCCACAACACTAGAGGTGACACAAGCTGTGTCGGGGATATTTCAACGAGCCAATCCAATTCGTACAGTATGTGCTACCCGTATCCTGCTGCTTGGTTGCCATTCTCGAAGCAGCATTCGTCGACAACACTCAATGTATGCCAAACTGTGGATCAAACTGCCGGTGGTGAGACTTTGTGTAGCAAAAACAAGGGCAACGCACGTATTTGTCGACATTTCTATTTGACACCTACAATGTCAAGTTCGACCCCACACTGGTCATTCACGCGTCTACAAAATTCCTTGTCGGGTGAGTCAGATATCTTAACCAGGAATCTGCCTCGGTTGTCTCTCTTTGCATTCACTTCAACTTGAAACCCTTGTACTTCATTTGGGTTGTTTCACCCTACACAGAATTCGTGTCAAAGAATGCCGTACTGGTGGAATGACTGCACTCAGCTACGGACATCCAAACAAGATTCTGCTTGCAGAGCACGCCAAAGATTGAAAGTATCTCCAGCATCCAAACTGTATTGCCATCAACTCTCAAATACGTTCTCATACATGTGAACCGAACTAACTCACAATACCCGTCTATTTCACTGGCGATCTGCATCAAAGTCTCGCTCAGTTGTTGCCGTTAAGCGGTGGTGGCATACGACGACGGAAAGACGGCCGCCCCCGAGATGATTTACTCAGTTGTTGTCGCTGCTGGTGCTCGTCTTCATCCGCGTCCTGGGGCTCAGGCGGTGACCGTCGCAGTTTTTGCGTTAGTGTCTGCTGCTGGTTTTAAGGCTGCGGTAGATTTGTACGGCGAGCATGGATCGAACTGCCCACCCCGAGGACTCCAAACGCGCGACCCCAGGGGACTGGCGTCATCGTCGATTTCGATCTGGTTATTAGATGAGCGTTTCGTTCTGCAATGCAGTCGGTGTACAGACGCAACGCAACTCGCAATGCCATGATCAGCTTCAACTAAAATATGCAACAATCGAATCGATCGCCAGCTTCTCGTAATGGCGACCTTCGTGTAGATATGGGTCAGTTACGGGCTTCTTAACGAACTGGCCAAGTGCCAGAGCGTGCGCTTCAATTCCGCCTGTGCAGTGGTGCTCTAGTCATTCTTCAAGCTCCTTTTGGCCTCCTATGTGTTCCTGACTGCGGACACTCAAGGCGAGGATTCCTCGGCAACCGACTACGCTATATGATGCGCCAAGTGCAAGAAAACTGTAAACTTCTTCTGCTCTACGTTATTCCTTCCGGACTCGACGTAGTTTATGACGTCTTGTCATACATGAACCTTCGAGTTGTTGATGCTGCTATCTACTTTTTACTATTGCAGTTCCGTCTTGTGGTTACGGGAGTATTGCATCAAATGATGTTTAAAAAGAGACTAAAAGCGAAACCAGTGGGTCTCACTTGGTGTGACGACTATGGGGTGTGCAATCAAGACTTTGGGACAACAAGATCTCCATGCTACAGCCAAGACGGACGGACCGACCTTGATGGCCTACGGACTATTGATGGTGCAGATACTCAGCAGCACTTTTGGCAGGTGAGTACAATGAAGTTTTATTAAAGAAACAAGCGGTGACCCCAGTGAACCTCCAGAATGTGTTCATGTATGTGAACTCGATCGTGTGCATGATGGGGATGTTGGTGTTTGGACTTACAGAGCAGACAGTGGAGGAGGCGTTGACAATGGACAATGTTCGTGTGCTTTTCTCGCCTTATGTGCTGCCCATGGTGCTTATCATGTCGATGATTGGTGTTGTTATGAGTCTCTTCCTGAAATCCTGGAGTCGGTGCGTGTTGTATCCGTACTTGTTAGCTATTAAGCAAAAAGCAGCACGGCATTGAGGAAACTTAAAGAAAATGAAAAGAGCTCATAGCACATTACCTCTAGCTAGCCCTAGGTACTTCAGGAGCCACTAAGGTGGTGTGTCATCCCTGCTACGCCTGACCGTCAGACTCAAGCCCCATGCTAATTCTCCACGAGCATGTGTCACCCACCGTCAACTAGGCCGCCATTGCCTTTTGAGGCCATTGCCTTCTTGCGACCCTCTTGCTGTCCAGTGCTGGATGAAGTTGCAGCTGCTGGTAGTGAGACTCAACCACACTGTCAGTTGGTGCAGGAGTCATCCGGCGACAACAAACCGGAATAAGTTGGTTCTTGGCTTCGATTGTGGAGAAGTCAAAACTTCCAGCACGAGTGGTGGCGACAGCGACAAGTGCGAATGGATGGTTGGCTTTATGTTTCCTGGATGCAGAATACAGCGGTTCGCACGAACATAGCAAATTGGAGACTATGCTGATGCTTCTGTTGGTGTATGCGTTGGAAACAGATTATGTTTCCTAGCAGGCCAATTGATTATTTTCCCTGAGCTTGCCGGTGATGATGGTACACTTATTGCTTACCCAAAAGCTCTTATCTAAAGAACGAGAAAGTTGTTGGACAATTTGAGGAGCCAGTGTAGATGTTGCAACGACGATATTAGTTGCCAACAACTGCTGTACATGTACGAAAACGACTCGATTACCAAGAGTAACGAGTCATGGTGTACGTTGGGTCCAACTGTGTCTCCTTTAGTAAATTCTCCAGCAAGTCAGGCTTGACGCGCAGTTCCTCGTCAGTGATGCCCCATGCATTCACGTCCAGTTCCTTGGCGTGGACACCAGCGGCGATGAAGATGCTGTCGATTCCAGTATTTTTCGCACCCTGGATATCGTGGTGGAGCGAGTCCCCGATGTGAATGACCCGCGACTTATCAGTCATATTCGCCAAGCGCAGGCAAGTTTCGAAGTGCTCTTTCATCGGTTTACCAAAGTAAATGACGTCACCGCCCATTTCTTCGTACAACTTGGCGATGCCACCACCCATGTGCACGAAACGGTCGTTGGCCACGACAGCCAGCACGTCTGGGTTTGGGCATAACAGCGGAAGTTTACGATCCAGACCGCCGCGTAGAAATTCCTTTATAGCGTCGTTGACTTCACCCGTGTTGCGATAGTCCGTGGGCAGCACGTCGGCCACGCGGTTGCTGTAGCAGACCTGCTGGGTGCCTTCAACCATAAGGAACTGAGCCTTATCGATCCCAACAATCTCCACATCCAGGCCATGGAAAATAGATTCCGGGTTCGAGGCACGCTTGGTGACCTTGCCGTCCAGATCAATGTTATGAGCGAGCAGCGCGCAAAGGTCTCAGGCCGGTCACGCAGGTACTCATAGGCCACCTCTCCGCCAGTGACACCCTGGAATTGGGTGGAGAAACCCATGGGTCCCAGTTTAACCGGGAGGCCGCACGAACGATGCGCTGTATTGGATAGCAAAACGACCGTTTTGCCTTCCTCAATCATCCGGTTAAAGCACTCGACAGCGCCGACGTAGGGCAATGTGCCATTGTGAAGCACTCCGTACTGATCGATGACGACCACGTCATAGTTGGCTATTATTTCCGACAATCCCTTGATAATCTGCAGTACGATGAACAGTCAGAAACAGTAGGACGGCGTGGGGAGCAATAAGCACTTCAAGCGAATGCAGGGAGTCGATGGTCTCTCACCTTTGTCATCGTCTCGGCGCAACGGTTTTTGGGGACGTTCGCAAGTATATTTTGTCATAGGGAATATATTCCATAGTACAGTCTAAAATATTCCTATTTAGAGTGAACGAAACTCGGTTATGGAGGTCGGCGACGGGCTACTTGTACGTGGGCATCGACAGCGCCAATGACAGCACATGCTCGGATAAAATTTACTTACAGGTTGCAACGCGGTAATTCCTGCACTTTGTTATGCGTTAACCTCGCGTCGCTGTTACGGTTCGGCCAGTCTATTCTCGCTGCAGACTGAGAGTCCTCTCAACCTTTGGTCAAAAGTTTTGACCAGAGTTTTACCCAAAACTGTGTGCCAGTCTTCTTTGTCCGAAGCGTGCCGCCGACCAGATGCTCTACCATGTGGGCAATCAGAACTCTCTTGGCTGCATAGCCGTTTGGGGCAAATTGCCTCGTTGAAGTGGACATGCAGCGAAAATGTGGAGTTATGTATGCCTTGATGGTGGCACAAATGCATGCATTGATACAACCACGATTTGCATCCATATGCTCGTGCATTTACTGCTGAAAAAGTGATTTGGGTTTACTGTTTATACCCTTTACAATCCGGTTCGATCAATATATCGTTTTCAGAAGGATTCAGGTCGTATCGCACAGTTAGCCTAGCGCTTGACATGGACACCACCGCGAAGAGCACCAAAGGCAAGTAGCTCACAAGCGAACAGCTTCATAAAGTCGGACATCGTATTCTCTGCCGCTAAAGAGAACGAGCTACCGGAAGGTGTTGAGATTGGTGAGCTCCTAGTCTACTTAGTATTGTCGTACAAATCAACTGCAATATTCCATTTCCTGAGTTCATTTTATATCCTCTGCGAACTAAAAAACAATTGACCTAAACCACTTTTTCAGCGGTATTTGAACTTGCCTCTCAGTTTGAGAACGTGCACCTTAATGTAATAGGGTACTTGCATTAATGACAGCACCACTCAACAAGCTGAGCTCGTTGAGCTTCTTGATTAACAATCGGACGAGGCTACTTGCACATAACTTGCTACAAAACAGGGACATCGTTCTGAGCAGGTTGTTTTGTGAATACAAAACGCCAACACGTTGCAACGAAGGGAACATTTTGTGTGGGTTTTGTAAAACTGTACAGAACATTTACGGATATTCTGTCTCCGCAGTACACTATTTTAACAATCGCTGTGAAATATCTTGAGGCACAGCAAGAACATAAACGAAATGGCATCCCGTTCCTTGATGGGGGCCTCTCCTGACTCTGGTCCGGTCGGCGGAGGGCTTTTAAGATGACGAAATTCAGATGGAGGTTCCAGCACCATTTTTGATTTCCAGTTCATCGATTCAAGTATTATGAAATCTGCCGTCGCTCTTGTGCTTGCAGCTGTTGCCGCCACCAGCGCTCGTGCTGCTAAAGCTGTCAATTTTGAAAGTATTGGCATTGTCGTCAACTCGAATGACTTCAAGAAGGACAAAGGCAATTTGCCATGGAACTTGGACTCGGATGCTGGCTCGGAAGCGTCCGGCAGTGGCTATTCGTGCGATGAGGTTTGCCCGACCGATTATGAGCCTCTGTGTGGCAGCGATGGCGTCACGTATAAAAATGACTGCCACTTGAGCGTCGCGCAGTGTAATGCGACAGACCTCGCTGTCAAGTCGACCGGTGAATGCCCTCTAGGTTCGTCTGGAAAGCGTCCACTGCAGGCAGCTCTGCAGCTGCTTGCCCTGATGCGTGCCTCGACGTGTACGACCCAGTGACCGATGAGAACGGTGTCACCTACTCGAATCAGTGCTACATGGAAATGGAGAAGTGCAAGGGCAAGAAGAAGAAAACTGTCGACTTATTGGCTGAGTACGAGTCGCTCTATGGTTCTGACTCTGGCAGCTCGTCGGCTGCTACCAGGAAAAAGCATGTCGACCAAGCACCCAGGTGAGCAAGCGATAAAGCCCACGAAGTCAACGAAGAGTACCAAGAGCTCGAAGAGCACCAAGAATTCTTCTTCCACCGGCAGCAATGTCGGCAGTCTGTACGAGGACGGCTCAAGTGGTGTAATTGGAAGTGATAGCGCTTCCGCCGCTAACAATTGCTCAGCAGCCTGCCCTGACATCTACTCGCCCATTTGTGGCTCTGATCGCGTTACGTACTCCAACGCGTGCAAGCTAGAGGCTGCTAGCTGCAAGAACCCGGAGCTTAGACTTGTTCAGGTCAACGACGCTTTGTGTGCCGATTCTGAGTCAACGACGCAGCAGCAAACTGTTTCCGAGAAAACGGCGACGAAAGCAGCGACGACGACGACTCCAACTAAGTAAGTGATAGTGTGTAGACAGTAAAAGTCGTGTCAGTCTATGAGAATGAAAATCCATTGACTTCTGACCACAAGAAGTATGTCACTGTGCCAACATTCTAAGAAATCTGGTCCTTCGCATGGCGCTGCCTGGCCAGCTGCAGCGACTCAGCCATCGATCAGAGAAGACAAATTGGCAAAGAGACTTCATGTCTGTGCCATACGATAAAACGCATGGGTGCATGTATCCTGTGCGCTTCAGCTATACGAACAGCAACAGTTGGGCCCCAACGGCGGAATAGATGCTTTCGGACCACCTCTAGCAGAATACTAGTGCATTTCCCAATTCGCAAAGAGAACGACACTTCACCTCTCCAGCTATAACTCCATGAAGACCATTAGCAGTATCGTGTTCGCAGCCGTGGCGATCGCGTCTGTCCGTGCTGGTAATGGTGGTGGCATTTCTAATTCTGCTGCCAGTAGCAGCACCGGCAAATGTGCGTTCGCGTGCCCCATGATCTACAAGCCCGTTTGTGGCTCTGACGGCGCGACTTATTCAAGCGACTGCGTTCTTGGCATCGCACAATGCAAGGGTGATGGCACACTCACCAAAGTTTCTGATGGGGAGTGCCCGGTTGCTTCTTCATCTTCAAAGGACGCGACTCAAGGCGACACTGGCAGTGCAGGTTGTCCGGACGTGTGTTCAGATGTGTACAAACCGGTGACGGACGAAAACGGAGTCGTGTACTCAAACGAGTGCTTCATGCGGTTGGCCAAGTGCCAGAAGGAGGATGGATCCACCAGCCCCCTTCGCTTGGCGAGGAAACACCACCTTTTGGTGAGAAGAGCCTCGGTACAAGTTGCGAAGGCCGAATGTGCACAATGGATTACACGCCCGTGTGTGGATCCGATGGCGTTACGTACTCAATTCATGCATGCTGGGCATCGCTAACTGCAAGGACCCAAGCATCACTCAAACTAGCGACGGAGAGTGCGTCGCCAGTGCATAACTATTCACTAAATAGCTCGACGTCGATGTGCCAGGAGGCTTGCAACATTCTCTACTCTTCGGTTTGCGGCTCGGACGGCGTCACTTACGGCAACGAGTGTGAGTTAACTGTCGCGAGCTGCAACCACCCGGAGTTGAACATCACGAAGGTAGTCTATGACACTTGTTCGTCCAGTTCTGGCAACACACAGCAGCAATCTATTTGAACTCTGCAGTAAGAAAGAAATTGCCTTGACGTTTGTGGAAGTTGGAAATATGAGACACATGTTTACTTGATTAGTTCAAAGGAAGAGAACTCATAATCAGACCTTTTGAGGCGTAAGGTACAGGGACAAGCTGAATTGTCGGCACATGAACAACAAACATCAGCAGAAAAGCACTTCAGGTCGAATGCCAGATTCATTATCTAATTCACATTAAGCACCACACAACACAGCACCTCCTAACGCAAACTTCGACGTCATGAAGTTTGCCATCTGCATTGCACTCGCAGTCGTCGCCGTCGGGTCTACTGCTGCTGCGAGTAGCGGCGATTGCGCGTTTGGGTGTCCCGATGTGGAAAACCCAGTGTGCGGCTCGGACGGCGTGACATACTCGAATAAATGTTACTTGAACCTCGAGGCCTGCAAAAGTAACAGCGGCATCACGAAAGTGTATGACGGAGAATGCCCGGTTACCTCTTCATCGGACTTATCCTCTTCATCGTCGTCCTCGTCTGAATCGACTCAAGTGGACACTTACAACGACGAGTGCGAGATGCGCAGGGTCGAGTGCAAGAACAAGGATAAAATCCCATCCTCCTCGCCTTCGTCCGCTCCGTCGGCTGAGGCATCTCGAGCTGACCTGGACAACGACGACGAGTGTTCTTTTGCGTGCTTCGACATATACCGTCCAGTAATCGGCGACGACGGCAAGACTTACTCGAATGAGTGCTACATACGCAGGGCAAAATGCAAAACAAGGACACATCCACCGATGTGTAGATGGCTAGCTGCTGTCCTGAGGTAGCGTGTGCTGCACGCAGCGGTGTTCACTGAACACTGTTCACGAGATATATCCTATCGAGGAATGCGTAAATAGGAAACTAATGCAAATCTTTTCGTTGCTTGGGAAAACTCCTCCACAGATTTCAAACCATTCTCAGTGTGTTCGGTTAGAAGTAACAAAATAACCGAGCGGCGACTACCTGCGCCGCGTCCCCGCTGACAATTAAAGTGTAAACTTCCCTTGCAGTTTATCCTGTATGTAGCAAACCCCGGGTAGCGAGCCTCGAACCGACTCGGGACACCGACACCTGTTTTAATATTTTAATCTGTGTAGGTGCTGGCAACCTGGTGTTGCACACCCGAGTCGACGACGACACATCGAGTTCCAGAATCTTACCTCACGCTCGAATAGCAAACGCCCGCTTTAATAGGACAGGCTTTTCGGCTGGAAAGCCTGTCCTGACGGATGCTCGAGCGGAAGAGTCCTCGTTTCTACCAGCACTACAAATTGTACCATGGACTTCTTCGTCTTCCATCTACCGAAAAAGCAAAGAGAATTGGTACGGTAGCCCACATATAACACTCCTCCTTGCATCAAAGTGGAACTTTTGCTTAGCTTAATGTGTGTACCAGCGCTGCCAAACAGAATGTACTGCCCCAATGTGTACGATTCCACGACCGACGAAAACATTCAGAGCTCAAAGAGGGCTCCAGTGCCAAGTGCATTGGCCCGTCGCTTTCGCTCCACGAGCATCGATAAGTTGGATCATGTGTTACTCACCATACCGTAAGGTTTTATCTCAAAACCTTATTTTTTGCGTTAACAAACACGAAATGCTGCTGTGCATGTAGTTCTGGAGTGTTCTTGCGATTATTGCTTAGCAAAAACACAGCAATTGCTTGTATCCCGCACATTATCAAACCATGGGTACCTTGATCTTCCAGCGTCGCCATCATCAGCAGTTTGCATGCACCAAGTCAAAATACCGGATAGACTCACTAAATGTTCATTCTCCAATTTACAAGCGCCCGGACACATCTAAGACTTCCTACCCCAACGATTCATGAGGCCTTCTATCTCCTTTGTGCTCGTGATCGTCGCCGCCACGATTTCGTACGCTGCGAGCGATGACGCTTGTTAATTTAAATGCCCCGATGTGAAAACACCAGTTTGCGGCTCCGACAGCGTGGCATACTCGAACAAGTGCAGCCTGTACCTGGCAGCCTGCCAGGGCAATAGCACAATCACCCAAAAGGCGGACGGAGAGTGCCCAGCTACTTCCACTTCGACAGGAACGCCTGAGGCCAGCAATGACAACGCTCATTGCTCCTTAGTGTGCGCCGACGTGTACAATCCCGCTTACGACGAGGACAGAAACGCATACTCAAACGAATGCTACATGCGCAGAGCCACGTGCCATGGGAAGAATGGAGTCACCATGTTCCCCTCAATTCTGTTAGACTAGGGTTCTAGCAATGATGCGTAAGAAGTGCCATGGACGTTGGGCGGCTAGCTTTTGCTGCTGGATGGTCTGATGAGAGGGACCCAAGCGTCTAGCTACGATAAGGAAATAAAACTTCATTTCCATCATTCTTGTCGTTGATCTCATGAAATATGGTTGCTGAGCGAAAAGCACTATCACTGCCAATAATCCCTACGTAGTAACATACAGTAGGAGCAATTGAGGCTTGATTATGTTTTCTGGCGGCTCACCGTCGTACGTGAAAACAGTATTTCGTATACAATGCCACAATGCTAGTGTGCTGTACAGAGCTAACGCCATACGACAACAAGCACGAGTGTACGGATCCCATTGATGCTCTGCCACGAACAGTGAACAGCAGTTAGCTGTGACACCAGAAAATGATGCACTTGGTAGGATGGTGGCACTGACGATCCCTTACAGCCCATGAAGACAGCATAAAGTAGAGTTATTCTCCAACTTCCAGAGACCAGCACACCCCAACAGCCATGAAGTTCGCTGCCTGCTCGTACTTGCGGCCGTCGCCGTTGCGTCCGCCACCGCTGCCAGCAGCAGTTCCTGCTCCTTCGCGTGCCCCGACGTGTACGACCCCGTGACCGACGAGAAGGGAAATACCTACTCGAATGAGTGCTACATGCGCTCAGCCAAGTGCCGGGATGTTCAGTTGTTGTCCTTGCCATCATCGTCCTCATCTTCCCAGTCGACGGAGGTTGGCAACAAATGCCCCGATGCGTGCCTCGACGTGTATGACCCCGTGAGCGATGAAAACGGAAAAACTTACTCGAACGAGTGCTACATGCGCTTAGACAAGTGCAAGAACAAAAAATCGGACACTACCAACGGTGCAATGGACCCGGCCCTCACGCTTCGCAACATCGACTAAACGGTCAGAGCCCTACGAAGTACATACACTTTTGACTTAGGAGGACCAATTGCACGAACGAAATAGAGCAATCTCTTTATCCTATTTTGTACCGCCACCTCTCTGTTAGAATACACCCGTTATAGTGATATTTGAATACCAAAATATTCTCCATAACTCTATTGTAATACAAATTCGGAAAATTCCTTATAAAGGGGTCCATCATGCTGCTGCTACAAGTGTTACATGTAGCAATGCGATGTACCGCGTATTGGCTCTAGAATCGGTCATAAGATACAGCACTATCCAGGATGCATCATTGCTGCACGGTGCAATACGAACATACACGTCAACTGTGTACCAATCTCATTATCGTATCACACGATTCGTACGGCACGACAAGTAATTGATTATGACAAAAGAAAAATCATACCTCTGCTAGGATGGTGCCGTTTAATGGAGCTCCAGCCCATGAAGACAGCATAAAGTAGAGTCATTCTCCAATTTCCAGAGACCAGCACACCCCAACAGCCATGAAGTTCGCTGCCTGCCTCGTACTTGTGGCCGTCGCCGTTGCGTCCGCCATCGCTGCCACCAACGATGACTGCTCCTTCGCGTGCCTCGACGTGTACGAACCAGCGACCGACGAGAAGGGAAATACCTACTCGAATGAGTGCTACATGCGCTTAGCCAAGTGCAAGGACAGCAAAACGGACAACAACAATGGTGCAATGGACCCGGCCTATACACTTCGCAACATTGACTAAAATGGAGACCCTCGGCCATGACCTACCAGTAGGGTAACCGTGCACACGAAAGAAATACAGCAAGTTTTTTTTTAACTGTAACTGTTTTTCAAACTTGTGCATTTTGTCATCATTGATAAGAGGTTTTACATCACCTCTAATTACTAATAATCCTAAATTATTCCCCTCATTCATCAAATCCGATCCAAGAACAGACAAGAAAAATGGCTGATGGCTACGATCCGCAGAAGTCCCGCGTAGCGGAGGACACACTCGCTGATTTCCTGCGCGCACCGCTGACTGGTGACCTCACGGAGGTCCCTGGTATCGGTAAGGCTGCAGTCACGAAGCTGAGCGCGTCGGAGGACGGAGAGGATGCTGTTACCAACACGTTCCAGCTCATCGGCAAGTTCCTCATGCTCAAGGTACATAACAGACCAACATAGTATCTTACAGATTGGAGATGACTGATATTCATCCGGTGACTGGTTGTGTGGATCTTGATGCTGCTGTTACAGGACAACTCGGACGATAATGACGACGGAGTGATTGATTGCGCGGCTCACTGCAACGCCTTCTGGTTCTGGCTCAAGGCTAAGGGCATCACGGCGTATCGAAGGTGGGGGATGGATCTGCTGGCTATAGTATGGTACTGTAGTGTTGAGTCTTTGTGTGTCTGTTGTGTGTGTGCAGTGGTATTGTCATGGCTGTTGCTGAGAAGGTGAACACGATGCTGCCTGGTATTTATGACGCAGCAGAGTTCCAATAGAGCAGCAGCAGGTGACAAGCAGCAGGCACAACAAGACAGAGACGACAAGAGAGAGAGAGAGAGAAAGTCGTTGGTGCTGCAAAGTGCAGGTTTTTAAGCGACACGTAGGACAGGAGTGAGATGCGCGAATGTGCCATGCCTTCCGTGACTGGCACGTCTTCAACCATTAAAGCATCAATGAGAGACAAAGAGTTACCGTAGTGCTACATTCGTCTTTGCATTTCACCTGCTCAACAATGGCCCACAACGTCATGAACGTGAACCCAACTCATTTGGACAGCCCATTATACTTGCTTTTTGTATACTGTATGATTTTTAATTGACGTCTTCAACTTTGGACTGAATATCTCAATCGTGATGACGCGGCGTGCTAAGGAGCGACGTAAGGAGCGTGTGCAGGCCAAGCTACAGCAAGAGGAGGAGCGACTGGCGCGTGAACAACGTCTGAGTCGACGTCCTTCATGGATGCAACTGTTAGCGTCCATCGACGGCTCCGTTCCTGGCCCTGATAGTCGTCGTCTGTCCAGCGACATCCCCAACAAGGCTCCGATCGTGGACGAACTGCAGTGGAAGAGCTCCCAAGTACCCATTGCCGCCTCGGAAGGTTTCCAGTTGCCCATTAAACTGGACGCGCGTAAGGGAGAACTGCACTATACCTTCTCTACAAGAGACTACGATGTGAACTTTGGCGTGCAGATGATCTGTGCAGACGGCAGTCTCATTGAGCTGCTGGAGACGCGACGCTACGAGAGTCAGAAGCAGGAGGTACAGGGTCAACTCGCACTGACTGGACCGGGGATGGTGCTGTTATTGTGGGACAACTCGTTTTCGTGGGTCAATACCAAGCAGTTGGCGTATCAAGTAGAGCTCAAACAGGAGACGCTGCCAGTCTCGGACGCTGAGAAGACACAGGTGGCACTCAAGGCGAGATTGGAACGAGAGCACAAACTGCTGGGGAGCGAGGCGAGTTCGACGGACTGGAGACGCAGATCCAGACCGAAGGACAGACGATCGACTTTTACGTCATCAGATTGAGGAGTTGCAGACGCAGTTGAAACAGCATGAGGAAGCGAAGGAGAGTGTGAGCAAGGAGAAGGATCGTGTTGGAGAACAGATTGAGGAACTGTGCTGGGAACTACAGGGTACGGAAGAGAGACTGGAGGATGGCGTACTATTTTCTGACTGTTGTTGTTGGATGTGCTACTTGACAGCGCTGAGCTGGAGGTGTTTAGACCGAGTCGCATTGCATCGTATCCTTGGTTTTCTTAACGAGAAGGATCTAATCTCGTGGTATGTGGATGACTACAGTCGCGTGAAAGTAGCAACATGATACTTTAGACTCACTATTTTACTGTCGTCGTCTTGTTATTCCAGGTCACTGACATGCAACAAGTGGTATGCATGTGGACGCGCTTATCAAGCCGACAACCTCGTCGGCGACAAATGTGACAAACAAGTGGCTGCGTCAGGATAAAATCTTTATCTCTGCATTTGGAGAGTGGCCGTGATAAAATTCTTCTGTGGAGAGCTGACGCTCACGCCATTTATTCCTATTCGGCGATCGTCAGTTGCTCGATAGTCTCCAAGAGTTTTCTTTGCGGGCATTACGAATAGATATACGTTAGTTTGCTATTGACCACTCAAGAAAAGAACCATTGAAACGTACTTGGCGGTGTCCAAGTCACTAGAAGCTTTCTTGGACAAAATACTTGTTGTAGGCTTCCTGCCGTTTGCTTGGCTTTGTTCTTCATCTGCATCAGCAACCTCTGTAATCGCCAATACTTTATCAATATCTTCAACCACTGATATCTTGGTGAACGTGTCGCCTTCCAAACGCTTATCTCCAATCTGGTTGAGCCTCTGTTTGTCATGAAAACAGTCAGATAAAACGCCTCCGTCATTTTACACATTAGCGATAGCTACTGTACCTTTGCGAAGCCTTGAACTCCTCGTCTATTGAATTTGCACATGTCTCCAGCGCTCGAAGCCGTTGTGTCATCTGCTGCATGTCATCTCGTAAACCGAGCAAGGTTTCAATCCCGCTCGCAGTTTCTCTATCGTCGCTAGCTCGAGTCGGATTTTCTCGAGCAGGATAATGTTGTCGATAGCTTGCTCGATATTTGTCCTTTAGAATAGTCTTGCTCTGATCTGTCGAATGATCTTCCAGCTCAAGAGCACGATGGACGGTTGGTGAGTGCTGTCCATCAGACTGGTTACCCTCGCTGTCATTGTCTGAAGGCAACTTTCGAGACACTACCATAGTTGAAGTGGAGAATGGCACATTGAACAAATGTGTGTCGTCCATCAAGTCATTATTAGCGGTTCGCAAGCCAAATTTTGCTGTGTCAGAGACAGCAAATTGTGCGACTTGGATAAATTTCTTCCGCTCCTTGAACCGATTTCCGGTGACAACACCATCGAGGTCCACCCAGATAGGATACTTATCCGCAATATTCAACGATGGTGGCGCTAGCCTTCGTCGAGAAACTTTCCCTCGACTATCTTCATTCATTTGACATTGAATTGCAATACCTTGCTGCGAACGCCTTGCAACTTCAAAACCATCGACATGAGCTCCAGGCATACCCTTCTTTTGTACGGCTGGTGAATATTTCTCGGGGCCGCTGTCGTTTTGTGGACTTAATTGCTCATCGGGAACTTGAACTTTAGGAGCAGGAGATATATCTGCGGTATCATTTGTCTGCGCGCTCACCGATTTTAGTTGGATAACCTCTACAGAATCCGCAGTGAAGAATGCCTTTGTCGAAACTGCTTGGCTCTGATTTAGAGTATCAGAGTCCAGGTTGACAAATTGCCTTCGCTGCACAGAAGGATTCCGGTGGCAATCTCTGCCGAGCAACTTCAAACTCGCGCTTTCGGTTCCGTATTCCAGGTGCAAGGGGTATATAGGCTCCTTCGATGGGCGTTGTCTCCTGTTTTTTTACTCGGGGTTGACACTGGATGCTTTGCCTTTATGTGGATCCTTTCAGTATCGGTCTTTGCCTGGCCAACGGTTGGCATTATCGTTGGCTGGGGTAGACCAATTTCATGACCGCGGTTTGAACCATTAAGATTACGGTGAGTATGTCCACCGTTCTCTTGCCGAAGTCGAAAGAGCTTAAGCGCGTTACGCACGGAGTCGTGGCGTACCGCAGGATTGAGCGACTTACCCTTTGTCACGTTTTTTCAGTGTCAGCTTCTGAAGCTGCTGATGTCTGGCGATGATGATTCACATCAAGTACGTGGAGAGCTTTGCGCGTTACCTTCACTGGAGATGCGTCGCGCCCCTCAGCTACGTGTCGCTGCATTTTTAACTTCTCCGAACGATACTGCTTGTCTTGCTTAATGTCACCAAAGCTTAAAAGTACAGATTGTTTCAGATCCCGTCCGTTAGAAGCTGATACCCTAGGTTGTTGCTTGTAATCCTCGCGATTGGTTGTAGTCGTTACCGATTTTATCTTTTCTTCTATCTGCTGCGTTTGTGCCTGCAGTAAAGCCATCACTTCATCTCGAGATATCAAATTTTCAGACAGCTGAGCCTTAGGCGGAATCTCAGTCGTGAGAGTTAGGTGAGCGAGAATTTCAGGTTCGTGTTGCCTTGTCTCTTGTTGAGATGCATCACCATCCACGACAATCGTATTGATCGGCATTAGTTCCCAACTGACTTTTGTCAGAGCTGATATCAGCAGCTGAAATTCGTGGTCGCAGCAGCAATTCACTAGCACCTCTATGTCTGCAATGGTTGACTCGGCATTACCAAGGCATGGTACTCGTTTGCTTTGAATGATACCTTGCTTGCCTTGTTTCTGAAGGCGCTGATACTGTTTTTCGTTCTCTTCCAGTCTTAGGCTTGTCAATGCTCCTTGTTTTGTGATTACTTGACGCAGAGCCTTGTATCGTTTGAGATATCGCGCTTGAACTTTGTCGACTGGGAAACCCCATGCAACGATTGCTGCAGTCTTGCTTGCATTAATTGCAGCCGCTTTTTCTAATAACGACAACTGGATCAAAGAAATGTCCTCCTTTTCTCCATAAACTATACATAACGAATTCAAATGAAGCGCACAAACGGCGGCAAGCACACCAATGCCTTCCAGCTCTGAATCTTGAGGAGATATTGAAGTCCCTTGAACTGGCCTTGTTTCTTCCTCAGCGTTCTCAACATGGATTCGTCGCCTGCAATGCGCAACCTTTTCCCGAAGCCACAACGCCCATGCGGCCATCACCAGAGATCGAACAATTTTTTCCAACCTGAAAGGCAGATTTTCACGGGTATGTTGTGTAGATCGTTGGCACTTAGTGAAGCGAATTTCGGTATTGGCGGGCATGACAACTTCTCGCGCTTTTGAAATGAAATCGGAAACCTCGTTACCCTTCGCGGAAGATATGTCTAGCTGTTCAGCGAACAATTCCATTTCAAAAGCCCTCTGGGCGAGATTGCAAATGTCGACGCTGACAGTTTCCACGTGCCAAATAATACGAGAGAGTAAGTAAATCACACGAGCACGTAGTCGTTCATCTAATCTCGAGAATATCCACAATGAGCTGGTTTGGGAGCCATTTTCATTATCTTTTCTTGTTTTATCCGCTGCAACAAGAAGCTGCTCACGATAAACATTGAATTCATGGTTGGTACAAAGGGTTGAGTGAGGCGGCCGGTGCTAGATCCTGCCTCTCGTGGAGAAAACCTGAACTGACGAAGAGGGCCCAACCGCTGCAAGATTGCTATGACCTCGCCGATGTATGTCTCGCAAGTCTGCAAGTGCAAATCGTCAACCTCCTTAGTGTTCTTTGCACGTACTTTAATTTCTTCCATGGGAGTAAAATGTGCGCCACTTTTTACCATTTTGCAAAGATCTTGTATGCACGCATGCGCATTGAAACTTCCACTAGCAAGACAAAAATCTATGAGCAATTTCAGCGAGCGAGCCTTGTCGGCATACTGCACAGCCGTTGCAATTATCTGTGAGGTGGCAGATCTAGATGTACGTCCACTAACTTGGTGATACCAGGGCTGAGCGAAACAGCACAACGTTTCCTTCCGCTTCAGCTTAGCTGGGTGTGCCAGTATAGTTACCAAGTGCTCCAAATTAATTAGAATTCCATTTGTACGCAGGCAATAGCATAACATCAAGTACGACGTCATCATAAGTCCCAGGCGCTCCAATTGTGTATGTGATTGGTATCCAGTTGTAATTGCTGCAGCCGTGGCAACAAAGTCTTCTTGATCAATGATCTGTTGGCACAGTGACAAATACGGACGCCATAGGTCTACAGATCTTTGCCCCCATTCAGAAGAAACGTCTTGAAGCAAGGCACATATCCTTGCAAAATATACTTGAAGAAACACATTTGCCTCCATTGATCCCACCCACCAATCTTCGCTCTCCTTGGCTTTGCTCAATTGCCTTCCTGCATGCTGGGAAAGCACACGAATTTCCTTAACGTAATACACTTTCCGATCCAGGGTGGTTGTGCATCCAGGAAGAACTGCGAGCATTCTGGAGCTAATTTGACGTAGCATCGCAGCTTCCATCGATATTGTGAATGACACGAATACTTCCATCACTTTCAGACTCTCTGAGATACAATCGATAGGATCTCTGTTCTGAATGAAATCACTGGCAAGTTGTTGGTGGATCATGCGCAGCAACATAAAATAGAGATCCTCAAATGTGCCAAAGTTACGAGCAAGCGCAATTCGCGCGATGTCAAGGAGCTCATTTGAGCTCGGTAAAGATGCTCCCTCCAAACAATTTCGTGCATAGTCGTCGATATCCTATAATTCGAGTAATCGCAGGAGCTCCATCAGCGCACCTCGCATACAGCCAACATATAACTGAACTGGACACACATCTTACTGCAGTTTCACCGATCCGACCTGGTATAACTCTCCTATTGCAAGAGACAGATCCGCGATTAATTGCTACGTCCACGAAGTCGGTAGATGCGTCGTCTGGCCTTGAATCTTCCTCGTCGACGAGGCCTACGCTAAATGCTGCACAGGCTGTCCCAAAATCCACCAGAACTTGTCTTTCCTCTGCAACCCACACCAACTTACAGAACAATACATAGTCAAGGGAAAACTTTCTACTTAATATGCCAAATACAATAAATATCGATTTGCTCACCCGAAATGCAGCAGAAACCACCCTTCCCATTAACGCGCTGAGACTTAAACGTTTGGACCGCGTGCTGGACGTTGCAATGGTCATAAGGTCAAAGTGCCTAGTGTCGTTGATGCACGCAACACTGATTTGCCCTGAACACCCGTAAATAACGATTTAAGGATGCAACCGAATCGTGTGAGCTGTAGATTTGACGTACCATTCGTAAGTAGCAGTGCAAAAGCGGTATCTCTATCAATCCACGCGCCATCCAGCACCCGGTGCTCCAACGGCATGGATTTTACTGTGGTATGCCTTAAGTCTTCATCGACATTGAAGCGGTACAGCGTTTTCCAACTGCCAGAACAGCATATTTCCACGAGTCAGCTATGTACAATGTCGGGATCTCTGTGGAACTCAACTTTTCTGTAGTTTGCAGTGTCCTCGACGAGAAATTAATCACAGTCCAGCACGAGTCCACATCAAAGATCCACTTTTCCATAAGCACACAACTATTGGAAGTTCGCGTAGATCGAAGGTAGACAAAGCAGTTTCCCATCACTGCTGAGGAGACGAATCGACCGATATTGCAGTTTTGAGTCGCTTGCTGTGCATCTAGAGCTGGTAGATCCACCAATCTCCAGTCAGTTTGGCCCTTGCGGGCTTGATCAAGTGGACTCCTCCCCAAAGTCTCCCAGTTGTAGCGCCCACCACAGCAACCTGCTTCCCAGTTGCATCCACAAAGGAATCGACGATCTGTTCGTTCAGAATCAGAGACGGATTCGTATGCAGCTCCCCAGCGTGGAAATCCACGCAATATACTGCAATTGACAATTGTTGATCTTGTTCCTGAATCGTTTCCCATACAACCCCTTGTTGCCCTCTGAAAACTCTCGGTGGAAACGCCACGTTCTGTGGGAGTTCTATGACGTGTCTGACAGCTGTGGAGCCTGAGCAAAAGCTCGAATGTCGAGTAACTGGAGATAGTTTCCAGAAGAATGAACCGCCACCGTGTCCTCCGTCATCCCAACTATACAACCACATTCTGAATGCGTTGATATCTCAGCTCCATCAAGAGGAATCGTGACCGCCCCATCGCGTACCAACACCCTCTTGTGCATGATTCCAGAACGTCAATAACGTCTTTTGGCGTTTAAAATTATTTTCAGCCAATCCAAAACGTTCTTTTTACACCAATCAGAGGTGTGTAATACTACTGGCGAGTCCATAATCCTAATGGCGGGATCCGACAGCTCTGAGGAAGACGAGCCCATCGCGGCGCCCCTGGTGAACCCCACACCCGCAGTACGTCTCGAATTCCTGTGCCCTTGTCTCTGAATGAAACACACGATGTAACACTGTCTCTGTGTATCTGTAGAAGGCGTGGATGGAGGAAGACGCCGACGAAGAGGAGGAGGACGCAGACCTAAGCCAATTGCAGCACAAGAACGAGCGTTCGCCCAAGTTCCGACGCTGCCATGCGGCTGTAGAAAGGACCAATGGAACGCTGACGCCTGGATTGCTCTGATGAACGAGGTGCAACTTCTGCCTGTGGCTGAAGCTCGCGAACATTACGAACAGTTCCTGAAGCAGTTCCCGACGTCTGGACGCTGGTGGAAACTCTACGCAGAGCACGAACTTCGCGAGAAACAGTACGACCGAGTGCAGGAGATTATTAAGAAGTCCCTGATGCAGCTAAGATGTCCCAATGTGGATCTTTGGCGCTTCTATCTGGACTTCACCAAGGTGGTGAAGCTGGATGTGGCTGTAGACTCAAGGAACCAGCAGCTATTGCCACGGCAAGGCAACTCATGTGCGATGCCTTTGAACTGGCTGTGGAGCGTGTGGGAGGATCCATCCATGCTGCACCTATCTGGCAGATGTATCTGAGCTTTGTACAGGAAGAACAGGACCCTCAGGCCTTCTTGAACGTGAGGAAACTCTACCACCGAATGGTCATGGTGCCGCTCAACGGCATGGAGACGATCTGGAGGGATTATGAGAAGTTCGAGAGGGCCATACCTAACAATGAGGCCCTTGCACAGAATTTCTTCAAGGTCTTCCGACCCAAGTTCGATGCCTCGCGCGCGTGCTGCGAGACCGTAAAAACTTTACGACCAGGTGAACACGAACGAACTGGCAGTGCCTGCTACAAGCTCTAGGGCGGATAAAGCAGATATGGACAACTGGCAGAAAATCCTTGCACTCGAGATGGGAAACCCAGAAGGTTGGATGCGCTGAGGCTGAAGTCGCGCATGCGTTACTCCCTCGAACTTTGTGAGCGTGAAGCGGCATTACCCGGAGGCATGGTATCAGTACGCCTCTTACGAAAACCAGGCGAACGACCCAGAGGCTGCGGTAAGTGTGTTTGAGCGTGCGCGGGGCTATCCCGGACTCCAGTTTTCTGCATTTCGCCTTTGCTGACCACCATGAACTGCGCGGAGATATTCCCGCTGCTAAAGCACTGTACGAAAAGCTGATCAAGGATCATGTTTCGGCACTGGCATATGTCACGTTTCAACGCTTTGCTCGCCGTGCGTACGGCGTAAAGGGCGAGTGAAGCCCGTGCGATCTTCAAGAAAGCACGCAAGGATGAACGTGAAGGAGCTTGCACATACCACGTATTTGCTGCCTCGGGTAAAATATGATTGTGGTTTTATTAGTATTTCTCTTCTCGAGCGGCTTGATTATATCCATCTAATATCCTGTTTATCGCTTTCAGCTTTGCTGGAATTTTACAGCGATAATTCCGATACTGGCAAAGACATCGCGCTGAAGATTTTTGAGTTGGGATTGAAGAAGTGCATCCAGGAGCCTGCGTATGTGCTGTGTTATCTGGAGTTCCTTGGGCACTTAAACGATGACAACAGTAAGTGTTTGCTGTGGTTTGATGGTCCGGAATCGTGTCTAACGAAGGTGAATATCACTGTTCCTGTGTACAGATATGCGGTCGTTATTCGAAAAGGTCTTGTCAGTAATGCCAGCTGAAGTATCGCGTCCGATATGGGATCGATACGTAGAATTTGAGCACACAATGGTGGCGAGTGGTGGCGACCTTGCCACAGTAGCAAAAGTTGAAGCTCGGAGAGCATTGGCATTCCCGATGAACCTTTGTGGAGATAAAGGTTTACTGAGTATTGCTCACCGCTATTCATTCTTAGACTTGCGACCTCAACGGGTTGTGACCAGAGCTTTCTGGATATGTATCGTGCGCCATCTCGCGGGGGGCAGCAGGAGGTAATCAAGACAATGTGGGAGGTGGTGCCGATGGAATGGGTGCAGGCCTAGGTTTCCGTCTTGACGAGAGGTGCGCAGAGTGTTCTTTCATAGTGGTGTTCTGTAATTTATCTGACCTGTGTGTGCTTGCAGTCAAATCCCTGGTCCTCCACTGCCTAATTTCTTGAAGGAGTTCGCGGGAATGCTACCCTTGAATTTGCCATGGAACGGCCCAATTGCCGATGTAGAGCATATCTTCCGCGCGATGCTACTCGTTGACTTCCACCACGTTCTCGCATCGAGCAAATAGCGCAACAGCAACAGCAGCAGATGCAGCAACAGTTAGCACTTCAGCACCAACAGCAACTACAACAGCAAGCAGCCGAGGCAGAAAGGAACGGAGGACTTGGCGATGACGACGGCGGTTCTGGAGTGGTCAGCAAACGACCAGCTCACGATGTCTTCCGCTCCCGTCAGAAGCAAAAGCTGGCGAAACTCGGGTAGCGTAGGAATTGGAGAGTGAGCAGAAGCAGTATCGGCCGTCAATACATACCAGGGGTCCTGCCTTTCAATGTGCCTTCTTGTGCTTCTTGAAGTTGACCACAATAGTAGGGAATCCTAGGTCTTCGTTATCCTGTAGCTCCACAGCAGTTTTTTGCGTCCACTTAGCCTTGATACTGCGGGGTCTTGTTCGTGGTTTGCGGAACCTGTTGCGTGGGACTTCACAACAAAGCCATCGATACCATCATCTTCATCTTCTGACAATAAATCCTCTTCAAGTTCCTGGATGTCCGCTTCGTCCTCATCATCATAGTAGTCACTCTCACTGTCGCCTTTGTCGATGATAGGGTGCCAGTCTTTGAGGAGAGTCGCTGTAAGCTCTTTTACCTGGAGGGTTCGGCAAGCAGATACGAGCTGGTCGTCACTCAACATCACACCCCGGTGTTCAAGCCTGTTCCAGATGTTCTCTGCTGCTTCCCACTCGTCTCTGGCATCTGTCAGCACAATATTATTCACCTCGCTGGTTGTAAGGACGAGAGGGAATTTGTTTTGTCAGTATTGGTACGCTGTGCATGTGATAACACCAACGCAGGGAGGGACACAGAGAATGCACGTACCTTTGGTCCAGCAAAAGTCCTGGAGTTCTTGAATGCCGTGAGAAAAGAACGGGAGCAATTTTGCTTCAGTCTTTGAAATCCACCGGCGTGTATTGTACTTCTTCCCGTACGTCTTTGCCAGCAGCTCGTTGGTCCACCCACCCCTGCGCCGGCTGCTCCCATCACGTTGCATTTTCAGCACAACACGCTCCTGGAAACCAGACTGCACTGCTTCCATTGTGGTGGATATGGAATGGGCTGCTCCAAAGAGCACGCTTAAATGCCTCAACTCGCCAGCGGTGTCGGTGACACCTTGCTCCACTCTCCACGTAATGCACTTTGTTACGATAGCTTTCACGCTTCGTGTGACAAATGCACCTCCGTGTAATAGCAGCAGATTCGTCTTAAGTGGTAAGTTGAACCCGCAAGTCTCTGCTTGCGCGAACACCTGTAAACAGGTTTCGAATACATGCATCGCACGGCAATAATCGGCGAAGGGGTTGAAGTCAGTATGGCCTTGAGAGTTCATCTTTTTCGGCACAGCACGGTATAGCGACGCGATAGCGCAAAGCAGGACCGCTTCGATGAAGTACGGCAAAGACTCGTTAGTCAAGCTTTTCAAAACGAGGTGCTCTCCATTCACTACGACGGCAAGTTCGTCCTGGCGCCGCTGTTCTTCCAAATCGTCTTCTTCAGACTCATCATCGCTTGTATTGAGGCTCTTCGATTGCTTCTTTCTACTCCTTTTTTCTTTGTGAGGCATGGCGGCATCGATGAGAATACGCATTTCCTCGAGATATTGAGCCAGTACAAACGCCCCCGCTGATGAAGACGCCGAGAACGCCCAGGATCCGACCACTAGGTATATAATATGGCGCCATTTTGGAGAAGAGCACCGATATTTCGCCAGTGAGCACCAGCTGCCTCCACTTGGAGAGACGATCGCATTAGAGAGAGATCTCAACGGAAGTCCGTTGGGGGTACCTTTATCTGACTCGCCTTCAAGGTAACTGGAAGCTGATGCGGATGGGAATGTTTGGTGCAACATCGCTAGGCATAACTGGCTAATTAGGGGTTCTTTCTCGTATTCAGCACCAGTGAGGCTAGCGCGTCCATGACCATGCAGGCAAGCATTGGATCCTATTACATTAAAACATCGACACGTATTAGTATCAAATAACCAGCAAAAAGGAGGTAAATGAAACTAACACACCGTCATCTCAAGACACTGTCGCGCAAGGAAGCGGAAGAACACTTCGCTGCAAGCATATCGATTTTCATATCGCGATAAGTCTTCGTCGAGAGTTACGCCGCTGGAGAGAAGTTCCAGCATTTTGCCGCTACAAATCGTGTCACCAGCTGCAGCAGATATACGGCATTCTTCCAAGATAATCACAAAGCACTCATAAATGCAAGCCAGGTTGGCTGCCATTAGATTCCTGGTCAGCGTGTTCGAAGTCGCGTTTTCTGTTGAGCCAAATTCTGACTCATCATCCAGACCACCAGATTGATCATGCTCTTCGCTATTAATTGAGCGACTCAGGTCCGCTGAACGGTAGCACAGATACTTCACTGCCCTGCGACCTTCACTCTGCGAGACTAGTAATCTCTGTTTATCGCCAGACTGCAAGTGTCGGCGAAATGCTTGCAGCAAAACTGACTCGTCCGACAGTGATAATGATGGCTTCATGAAATGTTTCCACTGACCCTCGAAAGCAAAACAAATAACCTGGAAGTTCAAGCCAAACAACGAGGCGCGTGGAAGCTCCCCTGCACTCGACGAAGCTGTCCGTTCAACATTTGCTCCACGATTGATACGTCCAACAGCAGCCATTCTAACTCCTGCTGTCGACTTTCAGCACGCAGATCGTTCGACTTAACATCAAGATGACCTAAACAAGTGCGGATATTGTCTTTCTGAATAGTCAAGACTCTCTCCAATTGATCGCGCAGCTGCAGACAGACATGTAGTCGGGTTGCCATTCGCGAATAGTGCTTCATGCTTCCGTTATTCGATCTAGAGTCAGCCGTCATAGCAGCATACTGCTGCGCAGTGAAGTTTGTTGATGCCACGGCAACGTCCAACGAGCATACTAAATTCCAAATTATGCTGTCCATTGCCGAAGGGCTGACCGACCTGCACGAATCAGGATCCAACCCCAACTTGTAAGTTGATGGTAACAAAAATGCAGCATCCACGATCGTAGTTTTTTCAGCAGGCGCTGCAAAGTCCAGGTAGCAATGGAAGAGTTCACGAAGGAGGCAAATCTTCATCAAGTACTCTTGTTCAATCTGCTTTCTGGTTGCTTCACGGTCATGGGTATCCATCGCGCAAAATGCGGTCAGGGGCACCCCAAAACGCATTTTAAGCACAAATTCATTGACATCCACGACTAAAGAACCTGCTAGGCTCTCTCTGGGGGCTTTGCCGGACCTTTTGACGCCATCAAAAGCGATCACAACACTGTTGTCATCCCTGGTTCGCTGAAGCAATTGATCGCGCGGTATCCAAGATAGGCCCTTCTTCCGAAACACTTGAGAAATGGCCGAGGTTAGGAGTGATCGCTCTTGCTCCAACGCCGACACCTCTTGTGTTCTACCCATTTCATCGCGCACAAAGCGCATGACATGCAACAGTGTTTCATCACGGTTTGCAGATGTTAATAGACGCAGCATCCAATTCGCTAAAGATTTTCGGTCTCGAGAATCCACGACGACCTGGTTCTTGAGCAAGTGGCCAGTGAGAAAGACGGCCATTAGCTGTCTTACCTCAACTGCGCTAGCTCGAGTTTGGAAAGATCGGCCATTCTGAAGCCGGAATCCTTGCTGGTCGTGAACTAGTCCAGAAGCTCCAACTCGCGACACTGGCTGTTTCTGGATTGTAATCATCAGCAGTGAATATATACCTCGTTCCTTCTTGGTCAGCAATGCCATAGTCGAGCAGAGAAGGTCGAGTATATGTGAGGGATACCTTCCGTCAACCCCAGACCCGGTCGTGATCGAGGCAATGCCGTGCAAGTGGTCGAGGAACAAGTGAGCAGATGATGCCAACGCGTCAGCATTTCTCTGTGCAAGCTCTGAAAATCGCAATGCAATCACTTCGGCCACATTCCAGCATAAAGAGCTGCGAGTACGATGCACCGAATCGGCGTTGGCAAGTAGCAACAACCTCGTCGGTTGGCTGGCAATTGTCAATAGCAAAGATAATGCCTGTTCACATATAATCCACAACACAAACGCGCTGAATAGACAAGAAATTGAGGTCTGATATGAAGATTTTCGTACCTCTTCCTGCACAGCGCTTCTTGTCTCAACAAGAGCAAGCAAGGAATCTACAGAAGTGGCAATTAAATTCAAGGCCAACTTTGACTGGGTAGAAGCGCGAAAACACACAGCAAGCAAACAGCTACAGAAACGAACAAAAGATTGGAGCAGATACCTCCACTCTGGCCTCACGATCATCGTCGCAGCTTGTTCCATTACACAGCCGTTCAATCGACCGCTCTGGGCTATAGACGTTGTAGTCCTCACAGCCAACTTCAATAAAACAGTGCCCGTCGTCAAAGGATCAGTCGGTTGGTTAGTCCAATATAGAATACCTTCAACATCCTTACCTCGTTTTCTGCCGACTTGCCCATCACATACGTGAGCAAGATGATGTCAAATGTGGTTAAAGGCTCAACATGTCTAAGCAAACGAAGTAGTGCAGTCAGAGCCACCGACCCCGCAGTTGCATACCGGCCTATCACCTACATGGACAACGTAACAACTTCTAAGATAAAATAATGCGAAACGTTAACTGTGCTAGATAGTCTAAGTACGTACCTCCATGGTAAGAGATAGCGTTCCAGAGTTAATGCGGTTGCATTCAGACCGAAGCCTGGCAATAGCCTTGGGTGCCGACGATTTCGTCACCATTGACAGCAAACTCTGAACCACTGCAGGTATGTCCTCTTCTACTGCTGCATCCAACAAGGACTGTATAAAAAGGGTTAAATACACTTGTGATAGACGTCTACCACCACAGTGATAACAACCTAATAAGTTACTTCGGAAGTACCTGTGTAGCCTCAACGACCGTATTCTTCTCGCTAATGTCGAGTGGCATTTCTGCCAATGATCCCAAAACCGGCACCAGCAGCGACCGGTCAGTCGACAGCAGCTCCAAATACGCTTGAACCACTAGCTCCACACACTCTTTAGACTGGTACGTGAGCTGCACAGTAAAATAAAGAAGCATTGGTACGCAAACCCAAACGACGGCGAGTCAATAATGGCATTAACATTAAAGCCTGTAGTACGCACCTTTGGCAGGTGGTGGATAAGCAGCACACGGTTCTCACAGAACAACAAAAGCGACAGAATTTCCTCCGTCAGTTCGCGTGTGGGGGCTACGTAGTTGCCCAGCAGTCGTAATAGAGCGTTCACGTCGTCGCTCGAGTCGTCGGCGCCTCCGCTGCGCAGCCGATCCAGAACGAGCTGCGCGGTCTCCACGCGTTGGAGGTTGCTGTCTGTACGAAGCAATCGGCGGCACATGTCGATGGCTTGTGCTATGTCCCCATCGACGATCAGCTCGCGGTGCTGCTCCAGCACTTCCTCCATCAGACCAAAATGTTATGGAGATATCACACGAGAGAGGTAAACCTACAGGTGTATCACACTAGAGAGGGAAATCCGTGAGGTTTTATCACACAAGAGAGGCGGGAGCTTTGTGAATTTATTCCTGGCTCCCCCAGCTCAGTCAGTAGACCAGTCTTCCATGCGGCGAGACTGCATTCGCCGTTCAATGTGCACGAAGACTCGCATGATACATACATGTAAATAACGAAGGACCTTTATCTTTTAAATAATGAGCATCAACGAAATCTGTTGCTCTGCGGCTTGGCAAGGTATGCAGCAACCTTGGGGTTCGCTTTAATGTTATCAAGCACCGCATCAATGACAGGGTGCGCCTCTAACGTAAACGTCGGGAAACTTGACTTAATCTTGTTGTCGGCGAAATCGAGCAGCTGCAGTTCAACGTACGAGAATTTGCCTCCGAGGACGTACTTGTCACCCATCAGTAACATGACGTCGTCGCCAGGGTCAAACCCAGTATTGTGTGAAGTGGAGGGGTATCTACATTTATAGAATTCAAAGAAGTTCCAGGCGCTCCTCCGGCAAGACTGCCCTGACGTCGTGGATGCTTTTGTCCAGGCCCGTCAGACCGAGGGACCATGGCCCATGGCCGCCGCAGTGGTCAAACCGTTTTTCCCATTGGATGGGGAGTTGCTGGGTCATTTGCTGAACTCAAACTTTGACTCGAGGCTACTGTTGCAGCTTGCATATCTGCCCTGGCGGTAGCCTAAGCGAAAGGCGTCACCCTCGTGAACGTCGACCTATACTCAACCGGCAATCGGCGCTTCTCCTTCAGTTTTGTATATACAAAGCGTAATTGACGCTCAAAACAAACTTCTGTTTCAGAGAAGCTAGCTCTTCGAGCTTCAAGGGAAGGGAGTTTTCGGGGCTCAATCTAGCGCTGGTAGTGCAAGTCGTCATCGGGCGGATAATTTTGGGAAGTAGCAATATGAGGACATGTCCGCATCTCGGGAACGTGCTGCCCAGGGCCTGATCACTCAAACGCTGGCGATAGTCTTGCACAGACTTCTCCTGCATTTTTGAGAAACCGGGCTCGGAGAACCACTCGCACAGCGAGTTCCTCGGAGTCGTGGGGTTCGGCCCAGCGAGGTAAGCGCTGGGATTCACTTGACAAGCGGATTGTCGTGCAAGGGTGACTGAATCACTTGGCTCAAAGCCATATTCATGTCGGTTGAAGTACCGTACGAGATGTGCAGAAGGGTGATAGACCCAAGAGGATTTTTTAGCCGCAAACTGCCGATTTTGAGCCCATCCAAATCGTTGGTAACGACATCCTGGTCCATGGGTTTATCCTCGTCGAGAGGAAGGGTGGTACATCGTGCAAGGGAATGGAGCTCCCGCGAGCTAGCGCACGTTCCGGGAACGGATTCAGAGTACGCCGCGGGTCGTGGCCAGACGACGACGTCGTAGTCATGACACTCTTCGTTGTGGAAGCTCATGAGAGCGCGTCTGCACTGTTATTGACTTTCATTCAAGAGCGCTGACACTTGATCTTTGTATGGTGCTGAGTTGTCTCCCGTTCTTGTCTCACTTGCGCTTGCTCGTCTCACTGCATTTGGAATAAATTATTACACAGGTCGTGGGCCTCTTGGCTCCCCGCACAGTCTCAAAGACGACACAAAGGCGACAGACATACAAGTGAAAGCTTGTCTCAGTCTCATGGCGACCTCACTACCGGCATGAACTGGGATCTGTGTGCGCACGCATTTCCATCCGCGATTTTTTTAGAGGAATACAAGCGGTGAGTTGTCGCCGATTGTACGGCGCAAAGTAGTTGAGAAGGGGTGAAAGGATACCGTTGAACAATCTAGGGAACACCATGGTTGTCCTGCATAGCTCCTTGCCAAGTCTAGTTGTTTCATTCTGTCAACAATGTTGCCTTCACGGCTGACATATTGCGATGTTTTCGGTGTATCAAATGCACTGTCTTCTTGAAACAGGGTGGACAACCACTCTGCTTCTAGCATACACTATATGCGTGCAGTAAGGAAGCGTAAGTCTTACTTAGATTTACTGTAGAAATACACAACAACGTGCATTTCTAATACAAAGCAAAACACTTATTTGGTAGAAAGTTGAAAACTGCATTTATGGCGGCCCGCCGCGTGGCGGGTCTCTTAGCAGACCTAGCTAAAAGAATATCTAATCTAATTGCATGGTGATGGTCATGGTTGGCCCTCACGCGTTGCACTTATATGCATGCGTCTCATTGGTTGAAAGGTACCTCTTTCTACCAATAGTAGCTTCCTAAGTGTCCGCCATTACTAACTAATCAGTGGCGTCTCGAAATGATTGTAATCCTGTGTGTGGGCCACACACATGCAGCCTGCCTCATATGTATGCAGCCTATCCACAGTCCCTGTCGGATAGCTATACATATACATATGTATCCTTGTGTAGCCTTGGTACATTTTTGGTCATTGCCATCAGACCGACTTGTAATTCCCGACCCGAAACTGCCATACTTGAACGCAATGATCGTCGCAGGACGGACGTGAGGCTCACCGCAAGACGGGTACAGTGTTCGACGCTGAATGGACATCATGCTCGACATTCAGTGCTCGACGTTCGTACCCCAACGTCGAGTGTTCTTCGATGGGTACATTTCGAGAGCCATCACAGCCGGATGGTGTAATCTACATCTCACAAGTAGTCAGCGTGCAAGATGGGAAGCACGAAATCATTGGATAGGTGTGCGGCTATAATATGAAAGTAGCTCGAAGGTAATTCCGGGTTGAGGTGTATATCATAGCAGTTCAGTATGGGATTTGGTCACGACTCAGCAGGAAAAGACGAAAATCAAATAAATTTCTTTAGACACTAGGCTCCTCTCTCGGCTGCTTCTGTTAGATGCTCTGTGTGCCCAAGTAGATCAAGAAAGGCTTCTCGTGGTCTCCCTCACACACACATACATAACCCGTGTCTGATAGGAAGGCGCGTAAAAGAAAACCCACGAGGGTACGAATAGCAACACAATCTCACATCAGGGTAAACAAGAAACAGGGCAAAATAAAGGAAAAAGATACCTCTACGGAGGAGGAGTCACGCTTGCTGGACAAGCAACGCAACGACTTAGATCACTCGACATTTGTAGTGGGTCACACCAAGTTACATATATAGATAGATTTATATAGGTTGATATACAAAGTAGGTACAGAAGCATGTGGCTAGCGCGTCACTCCCTGATTGAATGTAAAGGAGAGCCATTACAGCCAATCAGAAGTCGACTTGCATTTGAGTGGTTCACATGAGTTTAGAGGCCCCGCCCTGGACCTAATCTAAATCAGAGTTTAATTTCCCTCGATTTGGAACTTGGTCTCACTATCACGAGCTTCCTCGACACTGTGTGTAAGCTAGTAACGGTAAATACCCGGCCCGTTACAACATTCGTGTGAAGACTTCCACGCAGACACCACCACAGCTGATAATCCTTGCAAGATCCGCACGCCATCCTCGGGAATTACGCTAGCCAAGTCCCCAGGTGATTGCGTGCTTCACGCTATCAACCCACAAGGAGTGCGTTTTGCGTGTAGATCGAGCCGCCCGGAGAATGATTTCTGGGAGCCCGCTCCACCACATCTGTGTACGAGTTCATACTGTATCCAAGTATTATTGGAGGAACCTGAAGAAGTGCTCCTCAAAGATTTTAGGTTTGCTTGAATTTTGGTGGTCAGAATTTGATCAGTGTTCATGGTATTCTTTCGGTTGACATAGCCACACCTGATTCTGGTGTGGGGGAGCGCCTTCGCAAAACTTTGCGAGCTCAGGCCTCACACAAGTCCGTCGCAGTCGGTTCGTTGACTGTGGCAGATTTTCCCCGGTACTTGAGTAGCGTATCTCTGGGTAGAGTGTAGTTCTAGCGTTAACTTGAACCTTGAAGCGTGTCGACGCAGCACGGATTATGCCTCGGTCTGCGTCCTCTTCTCTCCGACGTCCCACTCGTGCGTGCGGTGACGTTCCTCTCCTTTCCTTGATCATGGCGGCGTTATCGGGCCGACGTGATTCTTCGTCTGTAGATCGCGTTATTGGGGCGACTCAACTTAGGTGGCGCAGGGCTGTCTTTGAAGTACGAGGCAAGACTGGCTTGTGTGCAACGAAGCAAATTCTGGACTGAGCCTTACATTATCCTATCGAAGTTTCGTGAGTCTTCCCTAATCTGTCCTATCGTTACCCTGTCGTGCGTCTCATCCCGCTGATATCAACAGTTGGATCGAGCCTCCAGATCGGGGTCACTAGATTGGGGTATCCCGATCGGGCGTGTGGACCGTCTCGTATCAGATCTGATTCTCTGTCGCAGATCATAATTCTGCGGAACCTTTCCGGGTTACCTCGCGCTGTTTGATTCCTGTCGATCTTGGCCGCCAGACCGTTCTGAGTGACGTCCGACGTGGGCGCTTCTTTCCCTTGGCAACCACTTCACCACATATACATGAGGTGGGCAATTGCTGACACTGAGAAGAATAAAAGCATATTGGCGTGCACTTCACGGAGAACTGGTCCTAATCTACTTATTCCACACAAACATCGTGTTGGGAGGGATGTCATCTCACCACTCCAATAAATAAACTGACAGTTTTTCGATGGTGTTTCGTGGAGTGCATGCTATACGAGAGACCATACCAACTATTGTTTTTGCAGTCCTCTTGAAGGCAACGCGAAGATGGAGGCCTTTACACATGAAGTGAAGCAAATGATTCATTACAGCAGACATTGAATTAGTGTGGGAGGACGAAAACTAAGACGAGCAAGACAAAAGTGATAAGTCAGCGTGTGTAGTCTGTGCTGTTCAAAGTAAAAGCGAAGGTGTATATTCCAAAGCCCCCTACAGCTCGTACACATGCAATGGTCTGCAATTAGCACTGAGACCTCTGGCATGGCGACTCCTGCTAGGACCGCCCTGCGACTGCTTAGAGGTCGTCCGTTATCTGGCCGTTATTAAAGCCAAGTCTGGAACCATGAGCTCAGACTCTACAGCGCGACGGACAAGGGGGTCCACAACGTAATCGCCGTGCTGACGGATCACCTTGATCCGGAAGTAAAATACTGTTGAAAGCTCTCCGTAAGGTGCGTTTGCGCCGCGTGTGATGGGTTTCGTGTGGGGTAACGTGACGCAGAATGACAAGCTATTTTCAGTGTGTGTAGGCAGTGAAGTGTTCGCCAGAGAAATCGATTTATATATCAGGTTGGACAGATTTCATTTTTTTCTCGGCATTTTGCATGCATATGTGACCAATGGCCATGGACGTTTAGGATTTACAGCATATGAGTGGGCAATAATATTTTGCATTAATCCTCGTAATTGTTTGATCGCGATCAAATCTTACGTCTCGAATTTTGTATGCACTAGGATACCTTACAAAATTCAAGTGAGTCTGCCTAGGGGAGGGAAGTTGAGGGACAAAAGCGAATCCAGAACAATGAGCCGAATGAGCGGGCTGAATCTCACTGTTGGCGTCGGTGCTGCCGCAGCGCTGTACATGATCCGCCTTCGTAGAGCGGCGTACACGACATTAGCACAGCGGGTGCGGCCGCCAATGCTGGAGAAACGACCTAAAATGGTGCCATTTGGCGCTGTCAACGGTCAAAACCGTGGGCCCAACCCTATGAAGCCGATTTTGTATCTAGAAGACCCATACTCCTACGTTCGGGACGACTCGCGCAAAATGAGGAGGTGCTGGAGCACTTGCGGAAGGAAAATGCGTACACGGATCTCAAGACTAAGCACCTCGCTAACGTGCGTGCAAACATTTACGACGAGTTGTTATCACACGTACAGGAGACAGATGAAGATTATCCATACCCGCACGGTCCTTACTTGTACTACAACCGAACTGTCAAGGGAGCAGCTATACTTATCACTGTCGCAAGGCTAAGTCCGCTAATGCGTCAGAAGAGTTGCTGCTTGACGAGAACGAGATCGCTAAGGGGAAGAACCATTGCGATGTATCCAGTGTGTCGCCAAGCCCAGACCACCGTTATCTCGCGTACATGGTGGACTTTAATGGCTACGAAACCTACACGGGCTTTGTCAAGGATCTCAAGACTGGTGAAATGCTGCCCGATCGCATCGAAAACATCTCGAGCCTTCGCTGGGGTAAAGACGCTTCGGTACTCTACTACGCTACACAGGACGAAGCTCACCGTCAGAACAAGCTCTGGCGCCATACTATGGGGAGCAAGGATACGGACGAGCTGCTTTATATGGAGGACGACGACATTTATAGCGCATATTTCCAGAAGTCTCGCAGCGGAAAGTACATGTTCCTGATGTCATCTAGTAGCGAAACCAGCGAAGTGTCCTTCATTGATCTGGACAATCCGTCGCAGCCGCCGCAGATGATCGCTAAGCGAGAGAAAGGACTGATCTACGGAGGACCACTACGACGACTGCTTCTATATCGTGACCAACAAAGACAAGGCTACGAACTTCAAGCTGATGAAAACGCCAGTGGCGTCACCGTCGCCTGAGCATTGGGAGGATGTTTTTCCTTACGACGAAAGCATTAAGGTGGATGACATTGACTGTTTCAAGAATTTCATGGTAATGGAAGGTCGACAGGGTGGGTACTCCCAGCTGTGGATTATTCGCACCGAGGGGGCAACAAGCATTCTCGTCACCAGATCGCGTTTAGGGAGTCCAGTTACACTGTTTCTGGGTCCATCAACCGTGATTTCGACACCGACAAGTTCCGCTTTGTGTACTCCTCCATGACGACACCGTGGACAACGTTCGACTACGATATCAACACCCGCGAATCTACGCTTTTGAAGGAAAAGCCTTGCCCGAACTATGACCGTTCCCTCTATAAGTCGGAACGTTTAGAAGTGAAGGCTAGTGACGGAACTATGGTGCCCATCTCACTGGTGTACCGCGCCGATTTGCGCTCACAGGACCGTCAACCACTGCATTTGTATGGTTATGGCTCTTACGAAATCCCGATCGACCCGAGTTTTGTTTCCTCTATCTTACCGCTGCTTGATCGAGGTGTGATTTATGCCATCGCTCATATCAGAGGAGGTGGTGAAATGGGACGAACTTGGTACGAGGATGCAAAGTACAAGAAGAAGATTAACACCTTCACTGATTTCATTTGCTGTGCTGAGCATTTGGTTAATACTGGGTACACGAGTCCTAGTAAGATGACATGTGAAGGGCGTAGCGCTGGCGGGCTACTGATGGGCGCGGTGTTGAACATGCGCCCGGATCTTTTCACTGCTGCAATCGCTGGTGTCCCGTTCGTGGATGTGATGAACACGATGAGTGACGCCTCGATCCCGTTAACAACCGGAGAGTGGGAGGAGTGGGGAAATCCAAACGAGAAAGCGTACTTCGAGTACATGCTAAGCTACTCACCGTACGAAAATGTGAAGCAGCAGGCATATCCCAATATGCTGATCACCAGTGGGTTATATGATCCGCGTGTGGCGTACTGGGAACCCACGAAGTGGGTTGCGAAGCTACGTGACGAAAAGAGCGATCAAAATGAAGTTTTGCTCAAAATGGACTTGTCTTCGGGTCATTTCAGCGCCAGTGACCGCTATCACTATCTGAAAGAGAAGGCATTCGACTTGGCGTATCTACTTGACCACCTCGATGCGATTAAAAACGACGACAAGAAGAAGCCAGAAGCCGCTGCAAAGCTGTAGGCAACCGCGCGGAATCCGTCGTCATGTGGCGCTCACAGTTGTGGAAAAGAACGTACCGAAATTGTCGACCTCAATAGTAGATTGACAGAAAATCAAATCAGCCAGATTTGGCGATATTGTCGTCTACAAATGCTTGACTTTGCTTCGATGGCGTTCACCGCTTGCGTTTTGTTGATGGGGTTATTCCATATATGATCGGCATTTTCAACGTTGCCATTGTTTTAGAAGGCGCCCAATTGAATGGCACGATGGCTGGTGGAGTAATTTGCGTAAGGTACCTACTACGTATTGTTAAACGATCTCTTGTGAAGGTTTGGCGAGGTAGCAAGCCCAGGCTGTTGGTTGTAGAACTGCTCCTGTGCTAAACAAGCAACAAGAGCAACCAAGTTGAGCAGCTGTCCAGGAACGTCGAATCGGAATGCGTTGGATGAGGCCATTACCAAAAGAGACTCGCGTGCGTTGATGTCAGACGTATCAGGGCGCAATGGCTGTTGTCGAACGTTTCTTGAAGTTCTCCCATAACCCTTACAATTAACGCTGAAGTGTGAACGCTTTGCTATATCAAAACGTCAATGTTATCATTCACTCGACGGAAGAACGTTGCTTTTTACTTCCTGCGCTTCCGGTTACAATTGTCTACTTCAAGACTGCTCTTCTCTGTTTCGCCGCATCTGCTGCTTTCACTTCAGCGAACAATTCTACCTCCTCCTTCGGAGAATCGTCTTGAAGCACCCGTAGGCAGCCTGGGATAAGTTAAATCTGGACAAATACAGATGCTGCATTGCCAAGTCTTCAGAAAGCAGCGAGTTGATTTCGCTCTTCAATACCATGAACACCTGTCCGGACGTAACACAGACTTGGATTGAATCGGATGTAGAATAATGCAGGATAATCCCACGTTGATGCCCCATTGGTTTTGCATCTGGACAATATGTCCCCACAGCAAACTTCAGTGTGTCAATCAGTTCTCGAAATTGCACAAACGTCTGAGTTTGAGTTAGCGCGACTAGGGGGACCACATTTGCCGTGGTCGTGCAGCTGGATCCTTACGCGAAACCCATGGCACAATGGAGCTATCAATGTCGCTCGTACTCATAGCAGGTTCGATGAAGTCTGGAATTACTGCTTGATAGTTTTCTCCAATGTTTGGTTTTGGACGGCCTAGTCCACTACGAATAGCTTCATTTTCGACAACTTCGAGTGCCTTCTTGATGTTGCTTCGGTTCGGATAGTATTTGTAGCGACACACAAAGAAAGTTTTCCCTTCTCACGATATCCTCGCTTGATCTCGTCTTGAATCTCAGTGTACTCTTCAAGTGATACAACCTGACACACCTCGATGACAGCATCAATAGAATTTCGATCCTTGTGCGGAGACAGGAATACCTCGTTTTCGAGGATTCCGCCCTTAATCAGTGCCTTCACCTCATCTCTAACGTCATAGGGTTTGTAGTACCACTGAGCCATGAACGACGACACAGCTCGATCATGGCGTTGCGAAGTCTGTACTGAGCTGACAAGAGCGACGTACGGGTCATCTGGTGAGTCACTGTCACTGCTTGTTGTATCGCCACTCTTGGATTCCTTTGGATTTGAATCAGTCGAGCTTGGTTCTTCCTCTACAGGATTGTGCTGCTCAACTGGGTGTCAGCATGACTCGGCATCGCTGTGCTCGCCATCTTAGGCACTCCAGGTTTTGCAAATACAAAAGGACCTCCCCTTTAACTAATCACCTGGTACACCAAAATGAGCACACACAAGACCTCAGGCTGTCGTGCGTGCGCACACGTCGCCCCAGCGCAACTCCACGTGACTGCCGCGCGCTGCTTTGTATTGTGACCATGCCCAAAAAGAGAACGTGTACTGGTTTTACTCATTTTAGCCAATCGCTATTAAGTGTTTAATACTGTTGAAACGCAAAGCGTTTTATACAGAAGTGGGTGGGACGGGCATTGCCGCAGAGAGCCAATCATGCGGTGAAGGGCGTATCGCAAAGCATTCAAGCCAAACATATGTCTGCTCGCGATCTTTCCCATGAATGACTGTTTTTTTAATTTGTTTTGAAACGAGGTACATTAGAGTCATTTAGTCTAGCTAACGACACAGCCATGTCCGTTTCATCCAATGCCTCTTATCATTGGACATCTGGGCGTGATCTCATGGAGACCACTCCACAAGCCCTTAAAGTGCTGGAATGATACGAGAGGTTTCGTATGTAGTTTTATACAGTGATCCTTCCAGTGCATAGAAGTGATAATGTTCTAGAACATCGAGATCACGCACGTATAAGATACGCAAGAACAAGAGTAGCTATTTAAAGGGATTTCATATGGGAAAAGGTTCGCTGCAGTTACGTCGAAGGTCGAAAAAGAGAGGCAGCATATTCTTTGTGCAATGTAGGCATTCTACAGTGTGTAGTTTATAAGGTGTCCAGGACGCACGACACTATGCAGCCAGGAAAAAGGACACGCAAACCACCCGGTATGATTAAGAGGATTTTGTTACTAGACTTCATACACATAGTTGATTCGTATTAAGCAGTGTGTATAAGGACAACTCAGAATTAACGTCGTATAATGTACTAAGGTACTGAAACAGGGTGGACAACCACTCTGCTTCTAGCATACACTATATGCGTGCAGTAAGGAAGCGTAAGGCTTACTTAGATTTACTGTAGAAATACACAACTAATACAAAGCAAAACACTTATTTGGTAGAAAGTTGAAAACTGCATTTATGGCGGCCCGCCGCGTGGCGTGGCCCCTTAGCAGACCTAGCTAAAAGAATATCTAATCTAATTGCATGGTGATGGTCATGGTTGGCCCTCACGCGTTGCACTTATATGCATGCGTCTCATTGGTTGAAAGGTACCTCTTTCTACCAATAGTAGTTCCCTAAGTGTCCGCCATTACTAACTAATCAGTGGCGTCTCGAAATGATTGTAATCCTGTGTGGGCCACACACATGCAGCCTGCTCCTCATATGTATGCAGCCTATCCACAGTCCCTGTCGGATAGCATATATCCTTGTGTAGCCCTGCTACACCCCCCCCCGTCAAAGGTTGATTGTTCACCCGTCAATCAACTTTGACGGGTAACAGTTGACCACTGAAATTTCTTCGTGGTTCCTGTCTCGCTTTCTCTTCGTAGAGAAGCGCTATCGTGCTCATTAAGCAAAATGAGCACGTCGAGCTCCAAGCCCTCTGCTTCGGCTGGTGGAACGTCTCCACCAGCTGAGCACTCCGCCGACGAATCCTCGTCGGCGGGCAGCGAATCTCCGTGCATGATTATCATGCACGGCAGCACAAGAAGCGGTCCGGCCGTGTTGATACCCCAGGTATCAGCACGCAGAATTCCGGCAGTTTCTGGCCGGACTCTGATGTCATGCGTATGCTCTATCCAGAGGATGGCTGACCCCATGACGAAACGCGTTCGGTCCGACCCCAAGGTGGTCACCGCCTTGGGTGGGGATGACAAGACCGAGAGTCCATCGCCGGTTTCGCCGCCAGCGAGTCAACTCGCTGGAGGAAGATGAAGGCGCTCGCCCCAAGCGAGTGCGCTCTGACGTGGTTCATCGACGGAGGTCACCTCCGTTGATGTCGAGTGTCTCGCCGGCAACCATGCCGGCGACTCCACGCGCGGCGATCCGTCCTGATGGATCGCCGTGGATGCTTCACAGCGCATCCATGAGATGCGCTGGTCTCATGACGGCTGCTCTGCAGCGCCGCATGAGTTGTTCAATGACGATTCCATCAAGTCTGATGGGATCGAGGACCTTGGCCTTGCGGTCGAGTCCGATGCGCGACGCGATTTTTCGCGTCGTTTCACCTCGAGCAGCGCTTCTATAAAGGAGCGCAGCACCGATCTAAAAGTCAGATCAGTGAGGTAGCAGCCCTGGCTCAGGGCTGGAACCACCCGTTGTTAACTATAACAACGATCCAGACGCATTTCGCTCTCGCTTAGCGAAATTGCGTACGCGTTATTATAACCATAATAACATGGGTCGAGTCACTCGTCTGCACGAACTCTGTGCAGACGCCGACATCCCATGTGCTGTGCCGCGAGGCCAGCACTGTCCAATCTGTCCGCAAGATGCCAACAGATTGACGGACAGCGATGTCAACGGGTACACGTCGATGCGTGTACCCGAGGAGGTCCGTAAGTGGCGCAATAGCGTCTCCCGGACGCCGGGAAGCGCTCGCCACCTTCCGATAACGGCCTCCAGTATGATGGTAGGATCGGATACTACCATTTCGAACCGAGAGCTACTCTCGATTTGTCCGTAGGTGATGGTGCGCTTCGTACGCCATCACCATTTCCGGAATGTCCTTCACGAGAGCATCCCGCGGCTCCCAGGAGTCGTGTTGGGGAAGCCATCCTCTCCAACGACATCGAAAACGACGCTGACCAAGGTCAGCGCGTGGTTCTGGTGAGGCTACAATTCGCTGTACAATCCAGCGAATTGTCCCATCCGCGGCCCGCAAGGGCGGCGGCGGTGGGAAAGGCTTCACACTCTGATCAACCATCGGCGGTTGATCG
>VKKV01000285.1:0-48941 GCA_008080845.1 Phytophthora kernoviae
GCGCGGCCGACTCCACAGCGGTCACCAGGTCCTCCGCAGGCAGCTGTCACCTCAGCTTTCTCAGCCTCTGATACGGTCGCAGTCGTAGTCTCCGATACGGCCTCCGATACGGTCTCCGATACGGCCTCCGATACGCTGTCAGCCACTTCAGACTTCTCCTCGGTCACCACCATTTCACTTTCACTCACGTCAGCGTCCGCTGTTGGCTCCATCTCCGGAACTGACTCCGTAACCCCCTCCTCGATGAAGGTCTCTTCATACTCCGCCTCAGCCTCCACGGCGTCCACGGCCTCCGACAAAGCAGTCACGACCGCCACGCCAGCGGCCACTGCAGGGCATCACTGATGGGCTCCTCCTTCTCTAGCGACACCACCGCAACATCAGTCAACTGGGCTCCATACCGACCACCTCCGTGCTCGTAGTGGCGGTGACGGTGGCGGTGACGGTGGCGGTGACGGTGGCGGTGGCGGCTTCGGAAGCGAGCGCGGCCGACTCCACAGCGGTCACCAGGTCCTCCGCAGCAGCAGTCACCTCAGCTTTCTCAGCCTCTGATACGGTCGCAGTCGTAGTCTCCGATACGGCCTCCGATACGGTCTCCGATACGGCCTCCGATACGCTGTCAGCCACTTCAGACTTCTCCTCGGTCACCACCATTTCACTTTCACTCACGTCAGCGTCCGCTGTTTCGGCTACCATCTCCGGAACTGACTCCGTAACCTCCTCGATGAAGGTCTCTTCATACTCCGCCTCAGCCTCCACGGCGTCCACGGCCTCCGACAAAGCAGTCACGACCGCCACGCCAGCAGCAGCCACTGCAGCGGCATCCGCACTGATGGGCTCCTCCTTCTCTAGCGACACCACCGCAACATCAGTCAACTCGGGCTCCATACCGACCACCTCCGTGCTCGTAGTGGCGGTGACGGTGGCAGTGACGGTGGCGGTGACGGTGGCGGTGACGGTGGCGGCTAAAGAGCGCGGCCGACTCCACAGCGGTCACCAGGTCCTCCGCAGCAGCAGTCACCTCAGCTTTCTCAGCCTCTGATACGGTCGCAGTCGTAGTCTCCGATACGGCCTCCGATACGGTCTCCGATACGGCCTCCGATACGCTGTCAGCCACTTCAGACTTCTCCTCGGTCACCACCATTTCACTTTCACTCACGTCAGCGTCCGCTGTTTCGGCTACCATCTCCGGAACTGACTCCGTAACCCCTCCTCGATGAAGGTCTCTTCATACTCCGCCTCAGCCTCCACGGCGTCCACCCCGACAAAGCAGTCACGACCGCCACGCCAGCAGCAGCCACTGCAGCGGCATCCGCGATGGGCTCCTCCTTCTCTAGCGACACCACCGCAACATCAGTCAACTCGGGCTCCATACCGACCACCTCCGTGCTCGTAGTGGCGGTGACGGTGGCAGTGACGGTGGCGGTGACGGTGGCGGCTTCGGAAGCGAGCGCGGCCGACTCCACAGCGGTCACCAGGTCCTCCGCAGCAGCAGTCACCTCAGCTTTCTCAGCCTCTGATACGGTCGCAGTCGTAGTCTCCGATACGGCCTCCGATACGGTCTCCGATACGGCCTCCGATACGCTGTCAGCCACTTCAGACTTCTCCTCGGTCACCACCATTTCACTTTCACTCACGTCAGCGTCCGCTGTTTCGGCTACCATCTCCGGAACTGACTCCGTAACCCCCTCCTCGATGAAGGTCTCTTCATACTCCGCCTCAGCCTCCACGGCGTCCACGGCCTCCGACAAAGCAGTCACGACCGCCACGCCAGCAGCAGCCACTGCAGCGGCATCCGCACTGATGGGCTCCTCCTTCTCTAGCGACACCACCGCAACATCAGTCAACTCGGGCTCCATACCGACCACCTCCGTGCTCGTAGTGGCGGTGACGGTGGCAGTGACGGTGGCGGTGACGGTGGCGGTGGCGGCTTCGGAAGCGAGCGCGGCCGACTCCACAGCGGTCACCAGGTCCTCCGCAGCAGCAGTCACCTCAGCTTTCTCAGCCTCTGATACGGTCGCAGTCGTAGTCTCCGATACGGCCTCCGATACGGTCTCCGATACGGCCTCCGATACGCTGTCAGCCACTTCAGACTTCTCCTCGGTCACCACCATTTCACTTTCACTCACGTCAGCGTCCGCTGTTTCGGCTACCATCTCCGGAACTGACTCCGTAACCCCTCCTCGATGAAGGTCTCTTCATACCGCCTCAGCCTCCACGGCGTCCACGGCCTCCGACAAAGCAGTCACGACCGCCACGCCAGCAGCAGCCACTGCAGCGGCATCCGCACTGATGGGCTCCTCCTTCTCTAGCGACACCACCGCAACATCAGTCAACTCGGGCTCCATACCGACCACCTCCGTGCTCGTAGTGGCGGTGACGGTGGCAGTGACGGTGGCGGTGACGGTGGCGGTGACGGTGGCGGCTTCGGAAGCGAGCGCGGCCGACTCCACAGCGGTCACCAGGTCCTCCGCAGCAGCAGTCACCTCAGCTTTCTCAGCCTCTGATACGGTCGCAGTCGTAGTCTCCGATACGGCCTCCGATACGGTCTCCGATACGGCCTCCGATACGCTGTCAGCCACTTCAGACTTCTCCTCGGTCACCACCATTTCACTTTCACTCACGTCAGCGTCCGCTGTTTCGGCTACCATCTCCGGAACTGACTCCGTAACCCCCTCCTCGATGAAGGTCTCTTCATACTCCGCCTCAGCCTCCACGGCGTCCACGGCCTCCGACAAAGCAGTCACGACCGCCACGCCAGCAGCAGCCACTGCAGCGGCATCCGCACTGATGGGCTCCTCCTTCTCTAGCGACACCACCGCAACATCAGTCAACTCGGGCTCCATACCGACCACCTCCGTGCTCGTAGTGGCGGTGACGGTGGCAGTGACGGTGGCGGTGACGGTGGCGGTGACGGTGGCGGCTTCGGAAGCGAGCGCGGCCGACTCCACAGCGGTCACCAGGTCCTCCGCAGCAGCAGTCACCTCAGCTTTCTCAGCCTCTGATACGGTCGCAGTCGTAGTCTCCGATACGGCCTCCGATACGGTCTCCGATACGGCCTCCCGACTTCTCCTCGGTCACCACCATTTCACTTTCACTCACGTCAGCGTCCGCTGTTTCGGCTACCATCTCCGGAACTGACTCCGTAACCCCCTCCTCGATGAAGGTCTCTTCATACTCCGCCTCAGCCTCCACGGCGTCCACGGCCTCCGACAAAGCAGTCACGACCGCCACGCCAGCAGCAGCCACTGCAGCGGCATCCGCACTGATGGGCTCCTCCTTCTCTAGCGACACCACCGCAACATCAGTCAACTCGGGCTCCATACCGACCACCTCCGTGCTCGTAGTGGCGGTGACGGTGGCAGTGACGGTGGCGGTGACGGTGGCGGCTTCGGAAGCGAGCGCGGCCGACTCCACAGCGGTCACCAGGTCCTCCGCAGCAGCAGTCACCTCAGCTTTCTCAGCCTCTGATACGGTCGCAGTCGTAGTCTCCGATACGGCCTCCGATACGGTCTCCGATACGGCCTCCGATACGCTGTCAGCCACTTCAGACTTCTCCTCGGTCACCACCATTTCACTTTCACTCACGTCAGCGTCCGCTGTTTCGGCTACCATCTCCGGAACTGACTCCGTAACCCCCTCCTCGATGAAGGTCTCTTCATACTCCGCCTCAGCCTCCACGGCGTCCACGGCCTCCGACAAAGCAGTCACGACCGCCACGCCAGCAGCAGCCACTGCAGCGGCATCCGCACTGATGGGCTCCTCCTTCTCTAGCGACACCACCGCAACATCAGTCAACTCGGGCTCCATACCGACCACCTCCGTGCTCGTAGTGGCGGTGACGGTGGCAGTGACGGTGGCGGTGACGGTGGCGGTGACGGTGGCGGCTTCGGAAGCGAGCGCGGCCGACTCCACAGCGGTCACCAGGTCCTCCGCAGCAGCAGTCACCTCAGCTTTCTCAGCCTCTGATACGGTCGCAGTCGTAGTCTCCGATACGGCCTCCGATACGGTCTCCGATACGGCCTCCGATACGCTGTCAGCCACTTCAGACTTCTCCTCGGTCACCACCATTTCACTTTCACTCACGTCAGCGTCCGCTGTTTCGGCTACCATCTCCGGAACTGACTCCGTAACCCCCTCCTCGATGAAGGTCTCTTCATACTCCGCCTCAGCCTCCACGGCGTCCACGGCCTCCGACAAAGCAGTCACGACCGCCACGCCAGCAGCAGCCACTGCAGCGGCATCCGCACTGATGGGCTCCTCCTTCTCTGGCGACACCACCGCAACATCAGTCAACTCGGGCTCCATACCGACCACCTCCGTGCTCGTAGTGGCGGTGACGGTGGCAGTGACGGTGGCGGTGACGGTGGCGGCTTCGGAAGCGCGCGGCCGACTCCACAGCGGTCACCGGGTCCTCCGCAGCAGCAGTCACCTCAGCTTTCTCAGCCTCTGATACGGTCGCAGTCGTAGTCTCCGATACGGCCTCCGATACGGTCTCCGATACGGCCTCCGATACGCTGTCAGCCACTTCAGACTTCTCCTCGGTCACCACCATTTCACTTTCACTCACGTCAGCGTCCGCTGTTTCGGCTACCATCTCCGGAACTGACTCCGTAACCCCCTCCTCGATGAAGGTCTCTTCATACTCCGCCTCAGCCTCCACGGCGTCCACGGCCTCCGACAAAGCAGTCACGACCGCCACGCCAGCAGCAGCCACTGCAGCGGCATCGCACTGATGGGCTCCTCCTTCTCTAGCGACACCACCGCAACATCAGTCAACTCGGGCTCCATACCGACCACCTCCGTGCTCGTAGTGGCGGTGACGGTGGCGGTGACGGTGGCGGTGACGGTGGCGGCTTCGGAAGCGAGCGCGGCCGACTCCACAGCGGTCACCAGGTCCTCCGCAGCAGCAGTCACCTCAGCTTTCTCAGCCTCTGATACGGTCGCAGTCGTAGTCTCCGATACGGCCTCCGATACGGTCTCCGATACGGCCTCCGATACGCTGTCAGCCACTTCAGACTTCTCCTCGGTCACCACCATTTCACTTTCACTCACGTCAGCGTCCGCTGTTTCGGCTACCATCTCCGGAACTGACTCCGTAACCCCTCCTCGATGAAGGTCTCTTCATACTCCGCCTCAGCCTCCACGGCGTCCACGGCCTCCGACAAAGCAGTCACGACCGCCACGCCAGCAGCAGCCACTGCAGCGGCATCCGCACTGATGGGCTCCTCCTTCTCTAGCGACACCACCGCAACATCAGTCAACTCGGGCTCCATACCGACCACCTCCGTGCTCGTAGTGGCGGTGACGGTGGCAGTGACGGTGGCGGTGACGGTGGCGGTGACGGTGGCGGCTTCGGAAGCGAGCGCGGCCGACTCCACAGCGGTCACCAGGTCCTCCGCAGCAGCAGTCACCTCAGCTTTCTCAGCCTCTGATACGGTCGCAGTCGTAGTCTCCGATACGGCCTCCGATACGGTCTCCGATACGGCCTCCGATACGCTGTCAGCCACTTCAGACTTCTCCTCGGTCACCACCATTTCACTTTCACTCACGTCAGCGTCCGCTGTTTCGGCTACCATCTCCGGAACTGACTCCGTAACCCCCTCCTCGATGAAGGTCTCTTCATACTCCGCCTCAGCCTCCACGGCGTCCACGGCCTCCGACAAAGCAGTCACGACCGCCACGCCAGCAGCAGCCACTGCAGCGGCATCCGCACTGATGGGCTCCTCCTTCTCTAGCGACACCACCGCAACATCAGTCAACTCGGGCTCCATACCGACCACCTCCGTGCTCGTAGTGGCGGTGACGGTGGCAGTGACGGTGGCGGTGACGGTGGCGGCTTCGGAAGCGAGCGCGGCCGACTTCACAGCGGTCACCAGGTCCTCCGCAGCAGCAGTCACCTCAGCTTTCTCAGCCTCTGATACGGTCGCAGTCGTAGTCTCCGATACGGCCTCCGATACGGTCTCCGATACGGCCTCCGATACGCTGTCAGCCACTTCAGACTTCTCCTCGGTCACCACCATTTCACTTTCACTCACGTCAGCGTCCGCTGTTTCGGCTACCATCTCCGGAACTGACTCCGTAACCCCTCCTCGATGAAGGTCTCTTCATACTCCGCCTCAGCCTCCACGGCGTCCACGGCCTCCGACAAAGCAGTCACGACCGCCACGCCAGCAGCAGCCACTGCAGCGGCATCCGCACTGATGGGCTCCTCCTTCTCTAGCGACACCACCGCAACACCAGCCAATTCGGGCTCTGTATCAATGACTTCTACATTTTGGTGTAAGTGAGATGGAGGTGTGTACGTATGGTGTATGGTGTATGGGTATTTGTTGGTAGTAATCCCTTGCACGTTGTTTGATTCCCAGAAATCTTGGTGGCGTAAGTAGCTATTGTCTTGTGTGGACTTTCCGAATGGAGGACACTCGTTCATGCGTGAAGCGAGTGCTCTGACCGCGGTGGACGTGATTACACCAACAGTTTCAACAGCGGTAATTGATGCCCAGTCATTGCTAGGCTGGTCACAAGAGTCAGCGTCTCGTGGAAAGTCGCCCAGCTGCACCTCTATCGGAGCACTGGTAATATCGCCCGTATTCATCTCAGCCCCAACTGCGAGGTCCGATACTGGGATACTCGTGGAATTTGGTGCTCGGACAATGGAATCACCGTGTTGGCTGTCCTCAGCCGTCATGTTTCCTGTTAGCTTGGTTCTAATAGATTCTAACGCAGTCGTGGTCATGATGTTGACCACGCTAGCAATTGCGGTTGACATCGGGCCACTTTCTTCCGCCGATGACTGGTAATATGCGGAACTGTCGGCAGCATTCGGCATTTCGAGCACCTCCTCTTCCACGAACTGGATATCATCATTATATTCCTGTGGGAAGTCAGTTCGTCGCGAAGAATTGCTGACTGCCTCCATTAGCATTGCCCTAACTGAGCGCGCTACTGCAACAGACATCAATGGCGACAAAGTCTTCACTTCTTCGGGGTGAACCTCGTAATCACGAGTTTCAGCGGAGACATCACCGACCCCGCTGTCAAACTCTAGCTTTTCAGAAGTCGCATTGGACTCTTTCGGCGTACCGGTATCGTCGCCGTAGCCCTGAGATGCAGAGGCAGAGATAAGTTCATGAGAATTGACGATTTCGAAGTCTTGTATAGCTCCAATTGTATCGGGACTAGTCGAAGTTACCATGTCTTGACCGGCTGCAAGCGAGCTACCCATGCTGGACATAGACGCAAGCATTTTCTCTACTCCAGAGGCAATGACATAATTCACCGTCCGGCTAACTGCAATCGCAGCCATCACCGACAGCTCTTCTGTTTCGTCGTCACCAAGGTTATTCTCACGTGCATCTCCTGAAGTAGGTAAAACTAATGGTGGAATTTGTACGGCAGTGGGGTGAAGAATTTCATCTGGAGTATCGATTAGGTCGCTGTCCATAGCGGTATCACCATCAAGATCTTCCAGGGAAGATGTCGCTGGCAATAGAGCTCGAGATTTCTGCATTATATTTTTACCGCAGATTGGAGCGATATCCCGATAAGACCACTGACAGTTTGTTGAATAGCCACAGACATTTGCACTTGGAGTGAGCTGGATTTTCTGCCATCAAGTTCATCGCTTGGCGCAACAAATCCAGGGTCTTTTGCTGATCTCCCGGTTACTATGTCATCATTCGGCTCTTCGCGCTCAACTAGCTGAGACACCAACTCCTTTACGGTGCGAGATCTAATTTTCGATAAAACACCTTCCACCGTCGTATCGATGATCCCGTCCACGGTCTGCCGAATTGCGCGAGTCATACCATTTGAAATGTCCTCTGCAGCATCGGGTGTATTGGCAGTTGGGGCTTCAGCAAGATCACCAGAGTCTTTGATCTCCTGCCGTACTTCATCACTCAATTCCAATTGTTCAAACCTTGAGTATTCAGCCGCCCCATCCGAACCACTCGGCTCGTAAGTCACTGATTTTCTTGTCAGGTTTACTGGTTCTAACGGCGGCATACTGTCAGCGATCATGTTCTCAATGGCTAGAGCAATAATGCCACTGACAGTCCATCGCACAGCAATCGCCATTTGGATAGACATCCTGTTCGTACCTCTCTTCCCCATTCGGTTATCTTCATCCTGGAGATAGCGTTGATCAAAATATTCAATTGCGGTCATGGCTACAGTGTGATCATAAAGTATCGACTCAGCGCCAAGCTGGTCAGGTGGACACAAAGAACTTGGTATCAGCAGAGCTGATGTTTCAGTTTCACGTACTGGACCAACCATGCTTGATTCATGCGATAGATCTAGTATCACGTTTTGTAGAGCTTGCATCAGGATACTATTCACAGTACGATGGATCGAGATAGACATTGCCGCCGGTAGTTCAGCTCCGCATTCCTCTTGATCACTTATCTCCTCTTCAGAGGATGTATCTTCCGTTTTTGCCGCCGTTCTCTCACCCAATGAAGGAGCATTTTGCGCTGTTCGTAAATCTTGGCTCTCGGAAGTGCTGGGTTTTACTGGCTCAAGAAGTACAGTAAGCGTTTGGTTCTCGTTATCCTCAGTGTGATGTACCAGTCGTTCATCGGCATCTTGCAAGCTCTGCAACACTGATTCCAATGTCACCGCAACAATAGCAGAAATATTTCGCCGAATTGCTATGGATACATCGTCCGTCGTGTCGAGCTCTGCATCAGATACTAAGTCTTCAAATTTGTCTACCTTCGGTGTCGATAGTTCGTCAGCGTCGACATCAACTGGGTCAAATTCACGCTGTGAGGGCAATGGTCTTGGTTTTGTAGCGTCATCTGAACTTGGATCTAAGGAGTTGGTTCTGGCTGTGATCGGTTGCTGCATAGCTTCATCTTCAACAGCACTTTTCAACTGAGCCGTGCCACATAGCTTGTTTACTGTTTTCTCCAATGAAAGCGCAATGATACCGTTAACGTTACGACTGATCGCAATGATCGTTTGGACGGACAACTCGTCTTCCGTATTGTTTTCCGTGGGATTTGCATCAGGCTGGTCAATAGAAGCTCCGAAAGTCTTCAAGCGATATTTGTCCGATTTATATGTCTTTGGTTCAACGATGATTTCTTCTCCGCACGGTGAATGGTGAAGATGTATCGCCAGAGCTGTAAGTTCCCTCACAGAGCCTGCATGGCTTCTATCCTCTAGTGCACGCTCAACAGAGTTCTTAACAGAGAGAACAATCAGACTATTGACGTAACTGCCAACAGCAACTGACGCTTTCACCGGCAAAAGTTTGTCATAGGCTTCGTCTACAATGTTTTCATCGGTGCCGAATATACCAGGCTCGGTATCCACAAGCTTAGTCGAATCAGTCTCTGGGACCTCTCCAGCTTGATCTGGTGTATAGGCCTCGAACTGACGCATAGTGCTAACTAGTGAAATCGCAACGATTCCGTTAACACTATCTTGAATTGCTTTCGCCATTTCTACAGACACATGAGCTTCTTCAGCTCTTGAGGACGGTAGTCGATGACCGACGTCACCGCGTGAATTGTTGTCTTCTGACACTGGCGAAAGTGCCAAAGATAGTGGTGCCTTAGATGCCGTAGGCATAGCACGTATTCTATCAGCTACAGCTTCGACAGCAATCGCAACGAGCTCATTCAAGCTACGACAAAAATCATGAGTCATTGCCTTGGGAATGTGACCATCTGAGCTTGTTGGCAGTTCTCCAAAACCCAATGATTCATCCAGCGGGTGCACTCGTAGCTGCTCCACTGCATTATTCAGTGACCCTACAATCGTTGAGGCCACGATCCGACCGATTTCGAGTGTCATATCTTCCACAGGATCTTGCGAGTTGATGTGACTCAAAGGCACTGAATGTACGCTATGGTTGTCATCTTGGCTGTGCTCTCTTCTGTTAGCTGGTCGATTGTACTCGCATGTATCTGCTCGGCCAGAACTGTTGAGGGAGTTAACGAGTTTACTACATTCCGAAGGGCCTTCAACATCATGGCGTCAGTAGTTGGCATCCCCTGTAGCTCGAAGGGTTTTTGTTCTCTCATTGCTGGATTACTCTCGAGAAGGCGGTCGTGAGAGATGTCATTATTGTCGTCACATGCTGGAGCATCCTCTGGTATTGATGCGGGCACTGCTGGACGGTCAGCATGCTCGTCTTGTACTGGATCAATTGGAATCACATGGTTATTCGGCATGTGCATGACCCCAATGCTTCAACCTCAGCTAACGCATTAAGGATTCCGCCAATAGCAATTTGTTCGCATACCTTCCGTGCTGTGCGCCAGTTTAAGCTGGGCGTTGGGTCGTCTTGGCGGTGTTTTGATAGATCCATACGATAAAACCCTTCTCTCCCTCTCATCATCCATTTGTTTGCCAGCCAGACAAAAATCGGATCAATTTTGATAGTTTCCCCTGCTTTTCCTACGTCTTCATCGTTCTCCTCACTTTTCCAATCACTTCGACATGTAAAGTCTGGGTGTTTATAATCTCCCATACCGGCGGACGCAATGTCAGTAAACCCAGTGTATTTGGGTTTCTCCATGGCTGCCATATTGGCGTCCGATGCGAAATCTGATTGCTTACCCTCACTTTTATTCCGTCCAGTCTGTTCTGAAGAGACTTCAGGCTTGCGAGTTTCGCTTATCTCTGCACTCGCCGCGTCAGTTGTATTTACCCGCGACACTGTATTCACGTCACCATCGTCTTTGATACGCTGTCATATTGATAACCACTTAGCTTGTGTGCTAAGCGAGTGATCCACGGGCATCTCTGGAGGAACAGCAAAATCCACGCTTTCTTCTGGCTCAAACGAATTCTGGTCTTCCTCGTATGTGTCATCTTCGACGTTATTTTGATGTCGTGTACTTTCAGGAATAACGGTACCAGATTCAACACCATCTTTTAGTGGTGATGCAATTCCGATCTCCTCCATGATGGGTGCTGCCTCTATGTCGTGCAAAGCCATCTGTGTTGTGGTTGCATCCACGTCCCTATTGTCGAATTCTTCCTGTCGTGCATCAATATGTTCAGGAACTGGTTCCTCTTCTTCCTCGTCAAGGTTAGTAGATGTCTGGGGTAGCATGGCCACCGGAATATCTTCTTGTATAGACTCTTCATAGAGAGTATCATTCACCTCATCTTTCTTTTGCGGTGGTTCTGACAACATAGTCGCTGGTAATCTAAACTGTTTCCGGGTTGGTACGCTTTTCTCGCCAGGTAGTTCTGGGTCTTGCTTCGCTGGTGCTTGTTCAGGACCAATATGAAGCGGCTCCAAAAAGGAACCGTAGATAAATGCATCTTCGGGCCCGGTAGTTCCGCTGCCCCCTTTGATCCACTTTAGTTGTTGCCACGTCTCCCTTGTTTGAAGCATGTTGAGAGTGTTTTTTAGGAACTGACCCGCGCGCCTTCTTGTACCCGGCTGACAGCATTTTGGGCGTGTCATGCTGTTCGGTGGAAGCGGCCTTCTCTTCAGCAACTTCCAGGCTCCATTACGTGCGTTGCACCTGGAAGATATTTGTCGCTGGGAGGAAGTTGCGCTGGTTCAGAGGGAGGTCGTACTGCAGCGCGAGAATTAGAGCCCACGACAAGGCCCCGTTCGTACATCGATGACTCTGCGATTTCGATCATTTTATGAAGCTTATCCGAAAAGCGCATTCGGTTGAGACCGGGAGACTTGGAGCCCGTCTGAGCGAGCAGTGATGAAATACGAGCTTCTTCTTTGAGTAACTGTTGCGCGAACTCACGAAGTTCAGCCATGGATTGATCCATATCCGTCATGTCGGCTGCATTGGCTGGTGACCCACCCCTGTGTTCTTCACGCCATGTAGCTAGGGATTCAATCTCCGCTTGCTCACTACCGCTATCACCACCTGGCAAACCCAGCAAAGGGTCCCTCCAATCACTGGATGGAGATTTTGGCCTCCCTTTAGACTGTCGAGATTCTGTATCACGAGCTGATTTTGATGCTCCAGGCGAGTCTCGTCCTCGCCTCCTCGGTTTCAAATCATCGTGGCCTCTTTTCCTGCGATCTACCCCGTATCCGCCTAAATTTTCCCGTCGGGCCGTTGGATCAGCCAGCTTTGTCACGACCACAGCAGTCTGCGGCCGTAAGCTACCAGTGCTCACGCTAGCTTCCATTGACCACGCATCATCTCCGCCCAGCCACTCCGACGCAGTGGTACACGAACTAGGAAGCGTTGCAGTGGAAAACTTAATCCGTTCATTTACGAGTGGTGTAAGGCGGGCAGAATTTGGCCGTGTTGGTGTCTTGATCTCTCGCGATACGATCGGTTGGTTCAGAGGTTGACTGTTTGAAAGTGGCGGCGGGATGACAAAAGTGACACCATCATTTCCCAAATAATTGTTCTTGAGCGGACTGAATTGTGACGCTGAATTTTGTGCAGAAAAACTCTGCTGGTCGCAGAGCCGATAACGCCGGATGAAGAACCTGATCGATGAATCTTAGAGCTGCCCAACGGTGATTTTCCGTATGTCTCCATCAAAAGGCGATCACGTTGCCCAGGCGCGTTATCCCGCCTCTTCAACTCATCTGCTCTCTGCACATGCTCATCTCGAGAACGCGGAGGAGGAAGTCTTGACGCTTTTGGCGTTGAGCCTGATGTAAAAAGGAGGCACCTGGTGCTTCCCCAAGCGCACTTGTCAGCTGTCCGAATGAATGTACAGTAGATGGAGTTGGTATTCCCGATGACGTCCTGGGGCGGCAATTAGGAGTCTTGAGTCTTTGACGACTTGTTCCTTTCTGCCCGGGGTCTCCTTTTCTGCTGGTTCCTCGTGGTGAGGTGTCATGACCACGATTACCTAAAGGCCCAGGTATAGGAGAATGTTTCCGAGCTGATTTTGTTGTAGAGTCCTGGTGGAATGATTTGCTTTCATCTAAAATGCCCGTGCTGTTTCATGGACACGTTTGGAAGGTGAGTGACTAAGACTTGTTTCGGCGATCTCCCTCAGTGCAGCAGCCGAATATCGAATAATTCCTAGGTCACAGCAAAGATATAAGTAATGACGCAAGTTATAAGCCCCACCTTGAAACACGCATCACCTTCGTCGACAGGATATTTCGCCATAACTACAGATATATCTGTAATAGCACCAAACTCACGTAACTTTTCCGCTGCGGCTGAACTATTTGACGCAAGACTAAAAACATTGGGCACGATAAAATAAAGCTGTGTGAACACACGTGCTTCCAGAAGTCAATTATCACCCACCAACGTCGACCACTTACCATAATACGAGTGTGCAAAACGAGCAAGTCACTTTCTTATCTTCTCGCACCATGCTTTGTCGCATGAGTGAGATAACCAGTTCTATTGGGGACTCCGCCTTATGCTTCGGGTCATGAGTGATCAAGGCAGCGATGGTTGGTGTTCCCCAAAGTCACATAACTCCGTTAAAACTGGTCGGAACAACATATCATATTCATTCAGTACACACCACACCTGTCAAAGCAATGCCCATTGCAGCAGGATCTCACCTTCACATGCATAAATTTGAACTTGACGAGTGAGATTTGAGTATTCGCGATGAATATCGAGGGACGCCAGCACGATCAGCAGAATGCTCGGATCAGTCATTGCAAGCATTTCGTTCTTGCTAACGTCGCTGGTTTGGGTTAAAACCGCAAGACACCCACATGCTGACGCCTGTAGAATAGCATCATCCTGAAAACTAAGTAGTGCCTGGGCAATGACAGGAATAATGCCGTGTTGAGTGAAAAGGTCTACGGACTCAACGCTCAGGTGGCACAGTTTGCGAATTAGTACGCATCCATAGCAGAGCAACACGGCATGCGACGAGTGCGTCTGGATCGTTTCTAGTAGGAGTAGCTCGCCCTTCAGTTCATGAACACATTCAGCAGTCACTTGGGGGCCGACCGAATCACGCGAAGTAATAATGACAACGAGTTTTTCTGTTCCAAGCAAACACCAAGGCCAATTCCCGATGGAGGTATCGTCAGAAGAAAGAAATAAGACTGTGTGGTATCCGAAACGCACTCACCACAGCGATGGCATCAGCGTTTGTTGCGGCGATCGCTTCCATTATCTCTGCCACCTGCGTGTGTGTGTGGTCGACCGTGTCACTCATGTCTCGCTGTCGCCGTGAAGAATGCACACGTTGCTTTTGTGAAGGTCGTGATGTGTGTGGAGATCCATCCGCAGACTGTCGGCTTTTGGTGGTTGCAGCACTTCCGGTTTCCGCTGTCCTCGCTCTTCGTTGAGTCGCTCCAGTGCCAGTCGACGGCGTCATAAAAGCTGTCGCGTCTCGGCTCCAATTAATCCTTCATCTTCATTGCCTTTGGGCTCTCGACTTGATTTAGGTCTCGTTCCTTCTCGTTTGGCTGAGTCTGTCGATGCTGCTGCTACTTTCTTGGAGTTTCCACTGGCTTTCGTTGTCACAGACGCAGAGTTCTTGTTGCTTCTGGACGTCTTGCTGTCAGGGGCAGGAGATTGGGGAGGTACGAGGCGGTCGCGTGCCACGCGTTCTTCCACCTGACCGTCCGCATAGAAAACGTCCACGGCGCCGCTGGAGCGCAATCGTTGCACTCGGCCGAGTCTTTTGGCGCCACCATCGCTGGCTTTGGGTTTGACAGCCACACAATCGCCCACGTCAAGATGTTGACTGCTGTTGGGGCGCATGGCGGCGGAGTCTAAGTGATGGTCCTTGGTCTGTCAAGTTTATCTAATAAATGGGGACTGTTGGCAGGGGATCCGACGCTTGGCGTGACGCTTGAGCAGCATCGCCATAAAATGGTTTCCGAAACCAAGAGCACGTCAATGGCCTCGACCCCTTCTCGTGCTGTCACTCCCTGTTAATTGCAAAGGCGGTGACAGGACACCAAGACGTTGGTAGCACCTTGTGCTTATCTGTCCACACACGAGTCTGTCTCCAGTCTGCGGTAGGCGCCACACAACAATTGGAGACGACAGCGATCATCAGCTCAGTGATACGATGACCACCAACCTACAGAAGGGATCGATTACAGCCAAGTGCTACAAGTCCTTAGCTACTTCATTCGAGTGCTCTGAAGGGAGGGAGCTTGTGGATTTATTTTAGAATCCTCTTCCTCTCTCTTTTCAGAAATGACATTTTTGCCGATCACAGCTGAATGAATGCATTGGTCTCTTGTCGAGAGATGCAGGAGCGTCATAGCATCCACGTCGAAATCGCCCATCTGTGAGTGGTTCTTGTCGTCTATTTTCGACGATACGAACATCGTCTTGTACGCGAGATTCGGGTAGACTGCGTTTGTTTTCAGCGTCACGAACTTTTGCGCAGTGGTTGTCCCTGGCTCAAAGTACTGGGCGCGTTGTCTCGGGAAAACCAGAACGATGGCCATGAGCAGCACTACGAGTAGACACCCACCAAGTGAGATCTTGAACGAGTTTTTAGGGATCGAAATTTTGATCCGACGGAGGTGCTGGTTGCCCTACAGCTTCACGTTTCGCAGTAGGTCCGAAGAGGAAGTGGTGGAAGCATCGGCTTCCTTGATGGACGTATCGTTAAGCTCCGTTACGGCGGCATCTTCCGCGAAGTAGAAGAAAGTCGATGTGTACATGACTTCCAGTGGCCGCTCCAGAAAATAATTGACGAAACGAAACGATTTGGTGAATATTGACAGAGATATGAATTTGTTGCATTGTTATCGAATCGCGTGTTTAATTAGTATTACGCTAATCATCCCCTGGTCATTGTGTTCACATAGCTGATCAGAAATTGCAGGCACCCAAGAATTCAGGTGATCCCTACTCAATCAGATGGTCACGTTAAAAAATCACACTTGAAAGTCCATTGCCAAAAGGAAGGACCGATAACAAGCCACATGATAAACTGCGCGAACAAGAATGACGCGGTCGATGGAAATGGCGTGGCGAAGTGAGAACGTGAATTGCGCTTGAAAGACGTTCTGCGGCGCAATGACGAAAAGCATTTGTACGACAAAAATCTGAAGCTGGCAGTACATGCCGACGATGATCCTCCGATTATCTTCGGTTGGAAGTTTGTCCATGAGTTCGTCGAAGCCATCACAGATGCCTACAACCAAACTGCTAATGGAGGCGCTGCTGTACCGCCATCTCCTTTCCCAATTCCAGACCCACTGACGCGCGAATCTTTCACGGAAGCGCTGCCTGCTTACACTAGAGCTGGAACGGCCGATCCGTTGGGTACAACATGCTTGCCTTGCACTGCTTCTGAAGCTACTCGAGTTGTTGAAAGACTGGACCAGTTGAACAGTCCTGCGTGGACTCAGCATATTATCGGTGTTGGAGGCGGCGGTAATGTGCTGTCCGTTGCCGAGCTATACGTGCCCAGGACTCGCACGAATACATTGGAGCCTGCGCTGGACCTACGTCCAAACGGATTGTGGAATACTCCGTGAAGAAGAACCAAAAGCGTCAACGACTGATGACCCATCGCTGTGCATTTTGATCGTGATTACTTAAATATTGGTTTTCTCCGATTATGTTGTTCTCCATTCGCTCTTGCTATGATGATCTTACCCGCTTTATGCTGCACTGACTAAGATCGAAGGGAACTTTAAATCAAAGTCGAGGTACGGTTAGATTATCGTGAGAGTCTGCTGCTGATCGTCAACGCTCATTGCATATTCTGCAGCACCAACGCCAAGCACGACCAAGATGAGCTGACTTCCAGCTGTCTAGTTGTGCTTCACCACCAGCCATGTCGGCACTGTGCCAAGCAAAGCGTTTCCAGTGTCAGCTGCAGCAATACAGTGTGCGCGCAGGAGCACATGCTAGGATGGTGCCATCGTCATCGCAACAACAAGACTCCAGGTGCTGGTTGAGCGTACATCATGGGGCCAGAAGCTGAGTTGCTGTCAATGCTTCGTCGTTATGATTGCTTCGGCGGTGTGATCAGTACTCTGCGTGAGAAGGTCGGCGAGTTTGGCAAGTAGCTCTTATGTCCAGGACACGATTTTAAAGGCTGTAGTTCGGAGTTACGTGGGGCCCTATTTCATCGACTCGAGATCCAATCGACCGAGCCGAAATCTCTGCTGAAATGAACTTTGTGGCGCGCTACACCGCTGTCCTGACGGAGGAGAACTACCCCTTGAAGTGCATGACTGTAAGTTTAGGTTCCCAAGCCATGGGGTCCTATCCGAATGGATGACTACATCGTTGAGCAAACCACGCTGAAGTCGAAAGCAAACAAGTCCGAGAAGGTGTTTCTGTAGGCGGATCAAGTTGGTTTGGATGCGAACGTGCAGATGGTCTACATGTAGCAAGGAGTGAGCTTTATACATTATACTAAACTAACGCATCGTCGCTTTACTAGAAGTCGGTGTTAGAGAAGTTCGCACAGCGTTGAAGAGCAGGTTGCCACGACACGACAGGCGGTCGATTGTTTCTTGCATTTCAGAGGCCGACAACGGCAGCGAGGTACGATGAAGTTTGAAGAAGTTGCTCCGAGCCATCACTACGTCCGTTTGCATTTTCTTTGGGCTTTGTGGAGACGACACTTTGCGTTTATGCGTTTGTACCGTCAAAATGGATGTGAGATCCTGACGCAACCTCTTGTTAGGGGTGTACGGGTGCAGCTCATCCTTGTCCACATAGTCGATGGCGATCACCCCGTACGCACGGCCGTCGCCAAATTCGTCGTTTGTTTCGTCAAAATGACAGAAAATCGCATCGTTTGATTCTACCTGGTGCCCGCTGGGTGTTGATCTGAGGAAATGGTGCTGTGATACCGCCTGGCTGTCAGGGTATTCTTCTTCGCACAACGTGAGGTCTCCTGTAACCTCTGAGATCATGATCTCCATGTGGAACAGGTAAAACTTGAGTGTATCAAACACTTGCTTGGCACTGCAAGTCCCCTCTAGCGGCATCACAACGAATTTCAGAGCACAGTAATCCCCGACGGGGACACGAAGCAACTTTGCTCGGAGCTTGGGATGCTTAGATCCATGAACCTGATACGTTCACTCATGAAGCGACGGGCATCTCGCAACATCCGGGGCTTTGTGGCGAGTAACGTCTGCAGACGCTGCTTTTTGCTCTTGCGTAGGTGGATGAAGTTATCGAATGGTATCAGTTTTTCTTGGCAAGTAGTGAAGGCTGACACCGCCGAATGGACTCGTGCCAAAGCAAACTGCTGTCGATGAACCGTATCGCGAAGACACGAATTGACGAGCTGTTGTTTCTGTGTCGAGTTGATTTGGTTGTTGATTCTGGCTGCCTCGTGCTTGAGGTAGTCGACGTACGCCTCGAGAGATGGGAGCTCTTCAGAAAGCGCTTCGATCTCTTTCTGCCTCCAGAGTTGTATCGTCAGAAAAGTAGCAATGAGAATTGCAAATTCAAGAAACTTACCTTCCGGGCTGTGTACGTGCGCATGCGAATACAGGAGCGCTTGGGGTCATCTCCGTGCCCGCCAAACGATCGTTTTCTCTTTTCAGTTGTGCGGATAGGGTGCACGACCGCTGGCAAGGGACAGAAGAGTTCGCCCGAGCTGCGGTTTGTGGTATGGCTCTCTTTCTGTAGAGCCGACACTTCAGCAACGTCAAGCGTTTGGGACGCATCATGGGTAGTAGTGTCGTCCGGGAAACGGGTGCAAAGTAGTGTTCTCCATGCTGGAAGCGAGCTTGCCCGCCTGCAATTCATTGCGCTCGATTGCTTGCATCTTGGATAATGATTCGGATGGAGCACCCTCCCCGTTGGGCACTGCGCAAAGCTACAATTCCTTCTGGCCCCTCCGTCAGCGCCCGGGAGACCAATAATAAAAGACTACTCATTCTGCTTCGTGATACCAACTGCTGAACTTCAACTTCAGCAGTGAGTCATCAGAACAGTTTGCCAACAATCGATAGCTCATTAATATGGCCACGTGAGCAATGATGTTGTGGCAAACCATTTATTTACAAGCACTAATACTAGAAGTAGCCGCTTTAGCTCAACACCTACGCAACAGTGCACACACAGCCCTGCGGGCCACTACAAGTTATAGTGACTGCAGTCCGGTGCTGTTAGCATTTTGTGGTGGTGCAACTTTCCGACGGTGACCAGTGCCGGAATGCTGCGTGACGCATTGCGACGAAAGCACTTTGCACTGTGTTAATAGGCGCAGCTAGCACTCGACACGTCGCGCGTCATCAGGGAACATACGATCGATCCCATCCCTCTTCACCGGGCACAACTCTATGGGTTTAATCGACGTGGGCAATCCAAACAAAACGTCTATCGGGACCCTCGCAATGTCTGCCTTCCCAAACAACCACGCCTGCAAGATAGCAGACAGCGAGTACCGAGTCGCTATGGTCTTTAGATACACTCGGAGTCTACCACATAAGCATAGATCAGTCCAACAAGTCCAAAACAGAAGTAGAAGTGATGGAATACCTTGTAAAGTGCGCGGAGCTGCTACATACAACGGGTACCAACTCAAAATATGCACCCTCGCAGCTCTCACTGTCGCTAGTCTCCCAGGAAGCAAGCGCACGTCGAAGGGCACGTCGATTCTGAACATCCAGGCGAGGTTGGCGACATCCTACACCGACATTCTCCAAGCTGGCGGTCTTGCCAAACGCCGTGGCCGTGCCATTACACGATTGGAGCTGCATTCCAATGACAAAGAAGTGCGGCGTCCACACTCGATAAACCAAAGAAGCTAACGGTAGCGAGCTCAGAGCTACAACCGGTAACCAAAGTAGCAGCGAGATCAGCACGATAATACCACGCACGGCAGCAAAGAAGACGAAAAACACCAAGTTGGTTGTCACGAGGAACGCCAAAATGGTGAAAAGCAGGGTGCCTAATAGCAACTGGCTAACGTCATATTCGCAGGAGTCCACGCGGTGACGCAGTACGTTGATCTTCTGGCCGAGAAAGAGTTTCGACAGCGAAGAGAACAGCCCAAACTGCAAGCGATTCAGCTTGGCAAAATAAAGGTAGACCCAATGCGAATGCCACGTGGCCAAGTTCACAAGATCTGCCAGCAGGGTTAGCTGCAGAGTCACGCCCATGTAACCGAACATCACTACCAGCCACTCCCCCGCACCACCGCAACCTCGTGGGAAGATTTCTGCAAATACAAAGCTCCACAGGTCTAGCCACAGGAGGATGCCATTGCCCAGGATGGAAGCCAGAGGCTTATTGAGCTTGAAGCCTGCGGGCGCGCCCATCAACCATTCGACGTTGTCACGCAAGAAATCGACAACCGTGAGTGGAGAACTGGTCAATAATTAGTAGTCATACAAATGCGTGTATGTTAGGTATGGTTGCACGAATTCTCGCGAGTTCAATCGTCATAGAGCTACCTACGTACATTTCGGCGGATTGAAAGGTTGATAGAGCAAGTTCGCCCATATAGAGGAACACTAGTCGCCCGAGCACGACATCCAGCAGCGTGAAGCATATCCAGTTGCATACTTCCAGCAGCCTCACCTCTGTAAATTGAGATGCAATTAGCCAGCTAGATAGGCACATGGCAAAACGAATAGCAGTCACCTACTTTCTTGTCGTGAGAGCCGTCTCTGCTCGCTAGTGACGTAAATCTGCCTCAGCTTCCTAGGTAAACTAGTTGTGTTGTGCAGTTGATGAACAAACACAGCCAGGAACGTCGACAGTTCCTGACAGCACCAACACACACCAGAGACATAGACGTCTCCTGCAGTCAGATTTCTTGGCGTCCAAAAACCTCCTCAAAAGTTCTCCTACCGCCAAGCTCTTGCCGCCTCCCGCCACCATCCAATTGGGTGTCTGAAACCCCTCCACTACACGCTGAAAAATGTCTGCAACGATCAATAGCAACGCAAAGGGAGAGAGACAACGTAGTGCCCTACAGTCTCCAATAGCCACAGGGAAAGAGCAGCTCCCTTCGACGTCGGAGCTAGCTCCTCTACATTTTGCCGCGTCTTCTCATCTTCCCTGTGGTCGACAAATTGGCGTCCAAGTCGTTCCAGAAGCTGCGGAGAATGCAGCGACGAAAACCTCCGAGAGCTGCAATTTCAGCGTCGAAGAGCACAATCCGGCGGCATTTTGAATCGGGAGGGAGCAATTTAGAGTCGCCAGAAGCCTCGAAGTCTGTTGCCACGACACAAACGGCGTCAGGAGACAGACGAATGCACGCTGGAGATGAAGTGGAGGCCCCAGACGCCCACAGATGCCGAGGCCAATACACCACCATCTCCGACGCCATTTTGAACTATTCTAATTAATTAGTCGCACCTAAAAAGAGTCTACCTATAAATTATGTATCAATATATTTCCTGTGCGTCCATGGAAGACGAGCTAATCGCACAGCGCGACGCCGCTATCGCCGTGACGAAGGAGCTCCAGCGGCAGTTGCAGCGACACCGAGAGGATGTGGAGCGTATGTTCGAGCGACGGACGTTGAACGCCGAGCGACTGCGGCTCCATGCGGAGGAAAAGCTGCGATGTGTGACGGAAGACCGCGACTGGGCGGAGAATTGTTGTAATCGGTTGGTGGTTTTAACGCTGTTCCTCGGGAGTGGGGGTGCAGTATTAGGGTGGACTATGGGGCTGCTTGTGGTCGTGATGTTGGAGCAACCGTTTGCTGGTTTTCTGCTGGTGTTACCGGGGATGGCCCTGGGAACTTTATTTGGGTTGGCAGTGGCAAAGGTAAAGACCATTTTTAAGGGAAGTTGCTTGTCGGTCAGAGAGGATAGATGTGTCTAAACTGCAGTTGCTTCCTGTATAGACGAAGATCCAGTTGGAGAGTAGGAGGAGAGATGCAAAAAACAAAGAGGCAAAACGTCACTCGGAGGTGGAAATGGCAGTCTCCAGTGGCGTGGATCAAGATTCCCCCTTGATCCTCTGGAGAGAGTTCCTGGGATGGAAGATGTGGCAGCGAACACTTTACGACAAGCAGAATCCGACAGAAAGGAAACTGAGGCGAGAGAAAGCAAAGCAACAACTGGAGGAACGTCGTTGCTGGGCATGGGTTGGAACGCGGCGTGGTTTACGCTGCAGACGTCCAAGGACATTGCGGTTGGATTGTACCGTGGTGGAGACTATGTGCGGGGCGCCTTCCATGGGCCAAAACACAAGAAGGAGCAGTAATAGATGGGGAGAAATGATGAGTTTTTTTATGTTGAAAGACTTCAACTTGAAATAAGGGTTGAAGCTCTATGGTAGATACACGAGCAAAATCTATCGGATAGGCAACGTCTGTTCCTTGTGGCAAATCGTCGTGTGACTCGCAACGCAGGTGAGCTGCTGAAGCGGAGCAGAGAGCACTGATTCCGTGATGCCTTTGCAAGAGCCTCTCATGCAACGCAAGTCTTGGGTCACATCCAGTAGTAACCTGTTTGCAACGACACGCCTATAGCCACTCCATGCCCAGCCTTCTCATGATTCAAACCAACCGATTTCAAACCAACTAGCTTGTTGAAGCGGCAGGTGCGTGGTGGTGTATTTAGTTTTCCAACTATAATACAGCTGTCCGGCACACCACCACAGCATGAGTCACCACCGATACGCACGCAGATGGCAGACATCGTCACAGGACTTGTCAACTTGGCAAGCAATGATGATAATCTCGTCACAAGATCGACGTGCCAAGCGCCTTGTGGATCTCCATGCGTTGAAGAAAAAGTTTACAACCCAGCCATTCATAGCAGCCAAAGCACGCGCGACAGCCATCAATGCCCCGGCAGTGTCAGCACGCGCAGCGACCGTCACGGCTACCGTGGGATTCGCGATTGTCGCGTTGACTCACTTGCGCGATTACGTCCTTGGCCTTTTCTCCTGTACCATTTTCGCGGTGTCGTCAAAACACGGATTCGTTTAGACACTGGAACTGCTCTTATCGGTGCTTAGGCAAGTACGATGCGAAGCTTAAGCTAGTTGCAATTGCCTCGCGAAACTGAGGCTAGTGTTAACCTCCTCCTTTCGGCAAAGGAACCAGAGCTGCTCGAATTTCCTCATCCGAGTCGGCAATGCCATTGCCAACCAAGCACTGTCACGTGCCAGGCGCGCGCCATCAAGCGATCAGTCAAGTGCACAGCGATCGGGCGAAGTTTTGCGCAGGACAGGACAGCTCATCTTCGTCGTTCGATTGTGAATTCTTCTTCGACCTTCGAGAAGTCTGGACCCGGGTCTCCTTCCTTCGCCTCCACCGATGGATACAACATGTCGCCAATTGCACGCTGCAATTTTTGACGCTACTGCTGACGGCTTCTCGCCTTCCGCGATGAATCAAGCAACGCTGTTCGCGTGCTGCTGGTCTCTGTCGTGGATGGCTCCATTAATGACCACCATATGGGGGGCGGAGTGGCTCGTCACCACAGTTTTGATCCGACCTTGACGTTCCAGCTGTCCTGGCAGCAGATGGCTTGTGGCCGTCGACGCTAACGCGATGAGGCACCCGGGAAGCTCGCGAAGTGCGCAACACGCAACACGACGAGCCTTGACGCCTGCCTGGAAGCGATGAGTGTGCATGGGCGCGAGCTTATGCCACCCCTCTCCTGAAACGATGTAAAGACAACACGATGAAAAGAAAAGCAGACAATATTATATAGGTTACAATTTTTATCTACAGGCAATGCCTTCCGCCTTCCTCGCCTTGACCTGATTTTTTCAGTCTGCTTGCTAGGCTCCTAGGTAGAGTAAACCACTTACCTTCTCACTCGCGCCACTCGCTTAGAGCTGCAGGTCGCTCACGCCCGACGGACTCGCCTCCTTGTTCATATCCTGCTTCACAGGGTTGCTTGAGTAGGAGTTGGTAGGGGTAAAGTCCGACGAGATCTCAAACGGGACCAGACTGAATTCAATCGCACTAACATTGTTGTCATCGTCCGTCACGACCGATGCCATGAGAGTCAGCGTCGTGATGCTGCCGTCAGCAACCTGGGCCTGCACAATGGCACTGATGGGCTTCATGCTGCTGCTCACCGACTGCACGACAGCGTCCAGCTTGCTGTTGTCCAGGCAGAGACTAGCACGCAGCGTGTGCATATTCATCAGGTTGTCCTCGCTCTGTCTGGTCTGAGACAGGAATGCAGAGTTGACCGCCAGCAAGTTCAGGTTGAGGTCCGTTACAAGCCGAGGCGTGGACGACTGGTCGAAGCAGCGCTTGTAGACTACGTCCATCGATCCTCCACTCTGGGCTTGCGAGCGGAAGTTGTCTGCCTGCTTTTCAGCCCGTTCTGCCTTCTGCTTGGCGATCAGCAGATTGCTTCGCAGCATCCCAACATAGTGGAACGTATTGTCCAGAATGCTCTGCTTGTTCTTTTTCGACTGCACCCCAGCCTCGTCCAGCAGGGCTTTGAGCTCACTGATGCGGTCGTTGAGCTTGAACATGCGCTTCTTTTCCTTCATGTTGAGCTCCTCGCGCGAGCGCTGGATCCTGCGTGCGAAGGCGTCGTACCACTGACCGATCCGCCCGAGTTGTAGTCCGTGGACACGTGCAACATCTGCGCAGTCATGGGCGGAGGCGCGTAGTACTGGCCTGGGTGCTGCATGTTCATCATGAGCGGCTCGTGCTCAAAGTCTCCCTGCTGCTGCTGGTGCTGCGGCGTCATGTGGTGCTGCGGTGTCATGTTGTTAGGGTGCACGAGCTGCTGGAAGTCGTGCATGCCCGGGCCATGGTAGCCGCCGCCGTTGCCTCCGTGGCCATTGTCGAAGAGTTTAGGGCGCTCGCCGCTGTGCTGGTGGTGCAGCGGCTGGGGAGTCTGCGCCTGGTAGTGCGAGTAGCCGTAGTCGTTCTGCAGCATGGTGTTTAACGGACTTGGTTGGGCGAGGCGAGTGTGTTAGCCGCTGCGATGCTGAAGTCGACTTGAGTGGGACGCTGCCAAATGGAGAATGACAAATGTTGGGCAGCAGATGGTGGAGGAGGCAAAATGCAGAGCACGACGAGTTTCCCCTCTCCAAATCGATACTTCCAAGAAGTGTCTTATCGCCTCGTCCTCTACGGACAAGATGTGGAGGCTCGACCCAGGCTCGCTTTTATCGCGGGGAGAATAGGGCGCGGTAGGGGAATGCTTTTCACGGTAAGGGTGAAACACAACCAGAGCCACACGCTACGCGGCCTGATGTAAGCGGCCGCCGCAACTAGCAGCGCAGAGCCTGCTGGTCTATCGATGGCTGTCTCCACTATTACCAGCGGAGAGATTACATGGACGCCTCTTACGCGTCGGGCAAACGCCGACAGCTGGCAACAGCCCGAAACGTCGAGGACGGAGACAAGCGCCTTGAAGCGGCGACACTCAACTGGTGAGCAGCAAACACTATGCACGATGAATGCATGGAATGGAGACTACGCACGCTTTCCCCATCCTGAACGATTAACGCATGGAATAGAGACTGCGCACGCTTTCCCCATCTTGCACGTCAGCTCCATGTCGCTCGAGCTTCAATGCAAAGGCATCCATCTTGCATTTTAACCGTTGGTGCTTTCTTTAGAGCTTTGGGCTGAAAGACTGCACGATGGCCGCGATGGTCGCAAACAGCTGCAGAAAACTACCAAAATCTGCGCTTCGTTCCGACATGACTCTGGTAATCGCCACCAGGTGGCCCTCGGCCAGCACATGGCCAATATTTCAGTGAGGCAATGGCGCCAACAAGGTGGCGCAGAGGTAGAGAGACCAGTGCGAAAAGGGGTCGATGCAGGCTGCCGAGCGCTGACGTCATTGCCCCCGATTTTTATTGGCGAGAAATCCTATGGGTGAGCGGTGTCGGCGTGGGCGTGGGCGTGGGCGTGGGCTCTATCTTCTGGCAGTTTAGCTGTCAGCTAGGGTTTACTGGCCTGATACTTGGCGCCCGTTTTCCGCCGCAGTGACGTGGGCGCAGCGTCTCCGCAAGCCATCCGCTGCCAAATCCTTCAAGAAGGCCGTCACGGCGGTGCGCCTGCGTCACGGCACGTACCCGCAGCGATCTCCGAGACGATAAGAGAGCTCTTTAATTCAACAAGCAGCTGCTTTCGCTATTGACATGTGAGTCAACTAGAGTCGTAGTCGACTCGACGAGCGGAGCACACCACTTGCATAGAGCAGCCCAACGGCCAGAACAGGTGGTTTGCATCGACATCTAGACGACGCCAATGCGCCGTTCATGAGAGTCGCTCCATGGCATCCGCCAGCCGGTCGCCATTCTCGAGGAGAATCGCCCTCACTGATGAGCTTCTGAAGTGACGGCCGGGCTATTTCGGACGAGATCTGGCGTCATAGTCCTGTGCTGGATGCCGGGTCCGTATAGCCATCTCCTCTCACGGCCGCGTGACATGCACGGATGGTTGCAGCAAGGTCCTCGGTGCACAGTCAGCGTCGTGGTCCACAGTTTCATTGTGTGGTATTGTAGGGCTAAAAGTTTGTCTCAGATAGTAGTAGCCCTAATGTTTTTTTAAATTGCGTGGGAAATACGTGTTCAGGAACGTCATCGTTCTCGTAGCGTGTTTATCATTATGAAAGCTATCGTTTGCAGATCAAAGCGCTATCATCCGGCAAGTATTCACTGCAAACGTACTAAAACCTGTCGTGGCCCAATAACGTTTACTCAAATGGGATATTATCTGCTACATCAAGGTATTTCTCTTCACCCACGTTTCGTCCTGGTAGAAAATAAGGCGACGTTCTTCCTGGTAGCGAGGGACGTGCTGGATGTATTGGATGTGATTAACACAATGGACTGCTTCTCCTTGACGATTTTGTAGTGATTGGGACGTGATCCATATGTAAAGCCCATGTTATCTGTAAGACCATGATACAATGTTGCTCGACTCCACGTCCAACTGGACTTTCGGGTACTTCTTCGGGTTTGCAGCTCCTTCAGCAGGCTGTCCAGCGTGACGTGCTTCTTGTCTCTATACATGCGGCCACCACTTCGTTGTCCTTCCATGGGGCTCGACTTCGTGACTCCATAACTTGGTTTCTCAAACTCGATCGTCCAACTTTTCACCACTTAAATCTACGTATTTTGGTCAATCTCGTTGCCAAATAGCGTTCCTATTTAACCATTAGATGTCAAATATTTTGTCGTTTTTGAAAAATCCTATTATCTGAGACGGACTTAGTAGCAATGGCTACGTTGTGTCAGATTCCACAGTGACAAGGCGGGAGGGATACTGTACGGCCAGTTGGATAACTGGCAATCCGTTGGAAACCAGGCACTAGCCTAGTGCACTGCACGCAGTTAGCTGAGACGGAAGTATCCGTAAGTGGTGGCCACGAAGTCGTGGTGCATGTGAGGCGACTGGAGAAACATCCTCTTAATGAGAACTGTGGCCAGAAACCTGATTGGGTTAAATTCTATGATATATAGCGAATAAGGTTCGTTAAATGAGCCCTCTGCTTTTGATGGAGCCAAACACCGAGATAAAGCGTCAACGCCACCGCCGCAACAGCAGCCGTGCGCGCATCATGGACCCAGAGGAGCGTCGCAAGAAGCACGGTACGTCGCCTGCTGTCTGTCGGTCCTTCCTACCCTTACCCCATACAAAAATGCTGATGTTTGCACCGTGCACTGCACTCACCAAGAACTCAACTACGGCGTCTACAATTTCCGCGATGTTAAGAACTACTTCACCAGAGAGGGCTGGCACGCCACGACTGGGCCGGCGCTGAGTTATGATCACTACTATGTCAAGCCAGGGAAGAATCCTAGGAACCCTGAGGATGTCGAGGGCGAAGACTATTTCCTAGGAGAGGCAGCGCTCGTCGCATATGCTCGCAAAATGAAGATCTTCGGACCCGAGGCGGAGCCTGTGGTGCCTGTTGCCTATGGATCGAGGAGAGGCAAACGACGTGCACGCAGAACTAGTCAGATGACAGTGGACTTTAATAGTGATAGTGACAACAAGAGTGACCGCAGCCATCAGACCAAGCACGAACGTAAGCGCAAGCGGCACAAAAGGAGGTTGTCCAAGAACAAAATCGGGAACAGCGCACTGAACCCCATCGCGTTGTCTTCGGATTCAAGTGGTGCTGAGGAAACTGTTGCTGACATCACCAGCAGTGTAGATGACGGTGATGACGAGGAGTGGACGGAGAGGGACACGAAGGGCGGCTTTAACGAGGAGGAAGAGGAGGATGACGACGACGAAGAAGAAGAAGAAGATGATAATGAAGCAGACGCTTTGTACTCATCACTATCGTCATCATCAGATGAAGTAGAAACTGAAGATTTGGAGGATGACGATATGGAAATTGCTGTGAGCAGCAAAACATTGGTGAAACCACCTCAAGGTGAATCCTATGCTCACGTCGAGACCCAACGGGCCAAGCAGAGAAGAAATGGCAAATCAAATGCAGAGGCGAAAACAAATGTGAGGAATGAGAAGAAATCTCAAGATCTGTGGACACGGCTGAAGACAGGGGCCCCCGACCGCTCTTAAAAACCTCCCAAGGAAAGCACAAGAAGAAAATGAAGAGGCAGAAGGAGAACGACTCGATTAATCATTCCACCTCTAGTTCAAAGGAAGCGTTGAGTTTAAGCAACAGCAAGCCCCACAGCGAGAAGAGGAGCTGCGGTGTAATGCATACCTCGAAAATGCATTTCCACAAGCGTACTGCTAAGAAGGTGAAGTCTTCATCGCGAAGCCTTCTGGAACGCTTGAAGATGGAAAGACCGAAAACGTCGAACACGGAAGGTGGGAAGACAATGATGACAACAGCTTCGACTTGGGCGTTGAGCAGTATGGCGAGTCACCTCCACGCCGGCCACCAACAAGGGCACATTCAATCGCGCGATCAAATGGTAGCAAGAATGCCCCACCTTCTCCCGCTACAAGTGCAGTCACCGCAAGCCCTCCGCCCGATGCATCGGCGGTGGAAGATGAAACGCCACCAGCACCCAGTTTGGAGGAGAAAAAAAGGCCCAGTAATGGTTCAATCCAACTCAAACTCCTTCTTGTCTGCTTCGAATCGTGCTGGATCACCTAGGCAAGCTTCTCTTGCTGATTCACCAAACCATGCTACATCGGCTGGACTGGGCCCCCTACTCGTGTTTCGGTTTCTTCTCGTCGTGTTGGTACCTTGTATCGCCTCGCAGTCTCCCCTCCTCACCTTGCGAACAACGAGGATGACACTGCCTCGCACACTTCGATGGAGTTGACCCATGTGGTGTTGCCTCCAGACCGCGACAATAAGTATCATATCCGTGTTACCTTGTCGTCCGCCAAACCGCCTGTTACCACAATCTGGATGGAGAACTTGACGTCTCTCGAGCAGCGCAGCTACAGTTTCACTGACATTCAGGAGCTTCCTGGCGCGAAGACCGACTTGCGGGTGCCCACAGCTACAGTCCTGACCGCGTTATTTCGGAGCCTGAGCAGTCAGCCTGACGCAGTTGTAGTCATTGGACCAGAGCCACGTGCAACGGCAGAATCAAAAACGGCCTTTGAAAAGGGTGAAGTAGAGTTGCGAACGTCCACCGCGGAGAAGAGTACGGGGACAACAGTGCAGGTGATAGCGGTTTGACGTTGGTAGTGGCGTACCCAGCTCTTGACCTATTCCGAGTCGAGCACAATTTCCCTATGGAGCTGGTGTCTTCTGACCAGCAGCTACAGCATCTAGCTCATGAACTGGAGCGCATGAGGGAGCAACTCGCACTAGTCCAGACTGACCGGGACAAGTTGTGCGAGCAGCTGCGGCAGCAAGAAGAGGAAAATGAATGCGCACTTTCGCTGCAGGTTGAAGCTAAGGTGAAGGCGAGATTGGAACGTGGCCCAACTCTACTGTCGAATGATGAGATGGAACGCCGTTTGGAAGAGCTCGTGCAGGAGAAGGTCCGGTCCATTCAGCAGGCGCAGGAAAGAGAAACGCGACCGAGACCGAGCTAGGAGGTGGGTCTACGCACGTTCCGACTGGATGACGGCATTCCACCGTGCCGGGCGCTGATCGCTGCTGCCACCGGGGAGGAGGGGAGACATCTCTTCTCCGACCAACAGCAGCAACAGTAGCAGCCACTGTGCAAAGTATGTGGTGGAGTGGCATGAGATCGTCGAGATCGCCGAGCCTTTGTTCCAGCCGATTGCTGCGCGCAATGAGGAGCCACCTCCTAGATTTACCCGGTTTGTCACCGTCGTGAAGGACGGGCTATACCAAGTGAACGTAAACGTGAGCCATGATAGCTTGGTCCAGATGCGGCTGGTGATTTCGCCTGGTGGAACCAGTTCTGCAGCTGCCGTAGACGGCGATAGTGGTGGTGGTGCTGCTACTGCTGCTGTTGCAACACGAGAGATCGAGCCCACGAAGGTGCTGCTGTACGACAATAAAAGGCGAGTCTCCCGCGTGGACCAAACGCTCTACCTGCGCGCGTTAGACCAAATCTCAGTGGAGCTCCGGCTGCAGGCGTTGGCAGGGCCGGGCTCTCGGCCCGAGACTGGGTGCGGACGCCGATGCCGGCGCACAATCGGCTGATGGTGCAGGTGCTGGACGAGCACCAACACTCGTTGGCCGGGTGACAGCAACATCTCTGCTGTGAACATGCGTTGAAACGGATGGAATGCGGCCCCTGGATTCACCACCGGATTGCAAAGACTGTTTCGTAGGCTTTTTGCTGGAACTTCTTGCCTCTTGCCGAGAACAAGATCATCAAGCGCTGTAGAACAGTTCGGTCACACCGAGCTGTCTCGTCGTTCGGTTGCGCTCCAGTCGTCGCGTTGCGATCAGCTGCCGTCTGTGCCATAAAGAGGTACATTCTGACGCCTCGCGGGCAACGGCTCTTTCGTAACGCTTTCGCTGCCTCTTTCTGCATCCCTCGGCTGCAGCCAGACGCTGCCTGACTTTCCAGTCTGTGTACCAAGATTGGGCGATCTCCCCCTCCCTAAAAACAGACTGGGGGGCGACAGGAGCGGGCCTCTGCGCCGCCAGCTGCTGCTTTCCCATTTCCCATTTGGCCGAGTCCCCCGCAAGCGCCAGCACAAGCTCACCGGCTTTTCCAATTTCGTTCTCGCCTCGCTCAGCCCCATCCTAATCCACATCCTGCCAGCATGCTCGGCCCCAGCTCGGACTACGGCTACGCCGCCTCACCGGCTAACAACGCGATGGGCTACGGACAAAGTGGAGAGCGCCCCAAGCTCTTCATGCAGCAGCAGCAGCCCGTGATGGTGAGCGACTACAGCCAGATGGTGCACCAGGGCACTCCGCAGCACACCATGACGCCTCAGCACGCCATGACCCCTCAACACGCCATGACGCCGCAGAGCGCCATGCCTCCCAAGTACGAACACGAGCCGCTCATGATGAATGCCAACGGCGCGCCACACTACTACCCGCCACCCCAGCAGATGGGTACGCAGATGCTGCACGTGTCCTCGGACTACGAGTACGCTAACGGTGGCGTCATCACGCCGTCGAGCGCCCGCAGCGGCTCCAAGCGCTCACGCGAGGACCTTAACCTGAAGGAGAAGAAGCGCATGTTCAAGCTCAACGATCGCATCAACCAGCTGAAGGACATGCTGGATGAGGCCGGGGTGCAGACCAAGAAGAACAAACAGTCCGTTCTGGACAACGCCTCGCACTACATCGAGATGCTGCGTAGCAACCTGCTGATCGCCAAACAGAAGGCCGAGCGCGCCGAGAAACAGGCTGAGGCCTTCCGTGCCCAGGCTCAAAAGTCAACCTCGGGCCCTGACAAGGTGCTCCGTGGCTGCTTTCAGAAGACCACGACGCCTCGCGTGGTGGTGGACATGAATCTGCAGACGGTGACCTTCAACAGCGCCTTCGTGAAGCACACGGGTCAGTCCGAGCCTGTACTGAAGAAGCAAAGTCTCTTCGCACATACCTGTGCGCCGACCAGGACAAGTTAGATAGCATTATGCAGAAGGTCCGCGAGACCAAGCAGTCCATAAGTGCACTGGTGAAGGCGTCTGCTACGGAGGCATCGCAGTGTCCGTAAACTTGGTGGCTGCGGTCGTGACGGATGACAGCGGCAAGGCCACGAATGTGGAGTTTAGTTTGATCCCCGTCGATTCGCAGCTGCTGTCGAAGCCGGTGGCTTCGGCCGCGCACGACGAAGCCGAGACGTCTGCAGAGGAGTCTGCCACGGAGGAGGCAGCGGACAAGGCCGAGACCGTGACCGATGTGCAGTTGTGAGCGTCATCTCCACAGTAGCCAAGCTGCTGCTGCTGGCGAATCGTATGTACTATAAGGCGACGTGTGTTTAGGCTGTCTGCCATCGCGCGGACCGGCCAACCGTTGTGTGCGACCGACATGAGTCGAGAAGAGCGAGCAGAAGTAGCTTCGAGTGCCAGTGAGTGCCGTATGTATGTGATGTGAGAGAGTAAGAGTAAGCTTAATGCAGAAGCGAATCATGTAGCGAAAGTGAGATTGTTTCCTGGCGACAGTGCCGCCATGCTTAATGGGCTGCAACGTGTACTCCTAGTAGTTCGTTGTTTGCAGCAAAGAGTCTTGGCATGGGCGAACGAGACGTGATGATGGGTGTACTGCATCCACTGACGAAGCTGTGCCTGCCAGCCACAGATTGAGCCGTGCGTGCTTGTCTTGTCGTTATGATGCAGGCGTACCGTGGGTGTCACCGGTGCGACTAGACGATGTCAAAGCAGCAAGCATCCAGACTCAAATGCACATTTTGCAGTACATCATGCTCAATGAGCATAGGAAAGTAAGTAGCCCGCAATGGGGACAAGACGAGTAGACAAGACGTGTTTTAACGGTTCGTATTGCTAGCTACGCCTATGTTAGTTCGGAAGAGCAAGTATGTGTGAACGTCCACGCTTGTGTTCATTCACTTTTGGGTCGACGTGAGCTTTTCGTTAGCAAATCATTTTATTTTGGGCGGGAAAGTGAAGAAGCTACTAGTACAATCAATGGGCACCACTCGCGACATCCGTTCGTTCTTCGGCGCTCAGCCTCCGACCAAGAAGCGCCGTACAGAACCTGCACCCAAACCCGACTCCAAGCGACCAGGAGATGCCACGACTGAAGAGACCGATGCTACCGTGGTCAAAGAGACGGAAGAGCAGGCAACCAAGCAGCAAGAGGGAGAGGGAGAGGATCAAGAAGACTCGCTGCCTGTGACCAGCTTCTCGGCTCTGCAGAAGACCACGAAACTCCAGTCGCTACTGCACAGCTCCTGGTTCACTCTGTTGCAGAGGGAGTTTGCACGGAGCTCCTTCCAGATACTCACGAGGTTCCTGGAGGGCGAGGAAAGCCGCAAGAAGACCATCTACCCTCCGCCCTGCGACGTGTTCACAGCGCTGCGAGACTCTGCCTTCTCCGACATTAAAGTGGTGATTCTGGGCCAGGACCCATACCACGGTCCCCAACAGGCTCATGGCTTGAGCTTCTCCGTGCGTCAGGGCGTTCCACCACCACCAAGTCTCAAGAACATTTTTAAGGAGGCTATGAGTGATGTGGGCATTAAGCGCCCCGCGCACGGTTGTCTGTCTTGCTGGAGTCGTCAAGGTGTGCTGCTGCTCAATACAGTACTCACAGTGAGGCGTGCCGAGCCCAACTCGCACAAAAACACGGCTGGGAGCAGTTCACGGACGCTATCATCTCCAAGATCAACTCGAAAGGCTCCAACGTCGTGTTCTTGCTATGGGGAAACCTGCGCAGGAGAAGGGCGCACTCATCGACTCGAAAAGACACCTGGTGGTGCGCTCCTCGCATCCATCACCGCTGGGCGCTTCCAAAACCAACGCGCCGTTCCTGGGCTCCAAGTGCTTCTCACGTGCCAACAGCTACCTCAAAAGCATGGCAAGGAGCCCATCGACTGGAGCGTGGAGTAATTCCTACATGTATATAGCCTGGAAGTATCTACCTAGTTACTGTTCACCCTTTGCATGTCGAGACTTGCTGCGGTACTGCCTATTGCAAAAAATTGATGTACCGACCTAAAACTACGCTGCCTTGTGGAGACTGCGGCACCTTGCTGTTGACGGTAGCCCCAGACATCTAACTCCGAGAGCGTGAGCGGGGTGTGAGGTTGAGAGAGGAAAGCCACGATACGCACTCGGGTTTCGACAAGTGCCTCGCGAAAGTGCATCAGTGTCGTTGTCGGATCTCGCTGCAGCTTCTGTTTCCACACGCCATCCATCACAAGAAGCGAGTGCGCAAACACATGTGCAAGTGCGATCTCGGCAGGCCCTCCCTCGGCCCATGCGAGCTGGTGAGTGAAAGCTGAAGAGGTGAGCGAAGACGCGTCGTTCACCAATCCAGCGAAGCCGCGCAGCTCTGGGTGTGATCGACTAGGCTGTTGCGACGTTTCTAGCTCTGCATTCTCAGTGCCACAGCACGGGCAAACGAGTGGGAGAGGCTCTTTGAGTTTCAAGTGACACAGCAGCATCTCTAACAGGTTTATCGCGCACAGACAGACGGGGAAGCGGTTTTCACGTAGCATGCGCTAGGATGGATATACGAACAAAGCGGAGTGAGTGGGCTTACGCTTAGTTTGTGATCCTTCAAGCTCACCTTGAACTCATCGTTGAGGTGGTCGGAGAAGTAGAGCAACATCCGAACTGCTAACCGCCCGGAGGTGCGGAGATCGGATATCGGGTCGTCGTTCTGCACCAAATGACACAACAAAATCACTACACGCTATGCACGATCTTGCCCTGCAACAGCAACGCAACAACTGTCCAACTCACTTGAAACCAACGTCGCGCCAGCGCACGTTCACCGTCCTTCGTACGGCAAAGTGGGGAACAATCCACTCCACAAATGCTGCAGCATGTCAGAGTCCCCTGCACAATTGTCGTCGTGTCAGACGCGTTTTTTCTCTCTCTCTTCCTTCAGAGCATTTGCAGTACCTGGCAGTGCTGGGTCGAGCTGGTCCCGTGCTGTCTTTCGGAGGGCGTAAATCTCTCCCATCTGCATCCAGTAGCAACAATATCAATCTTAACACTCAGCAATTACTTTCGCCATCCTCAGTCGCACCTGAGCTGACGTTGCAAAATCCACGTAGTCGTTGATCCGATCAGGAAAAAACCATTTCCAGCAGGGCCACTGGGTACAGGGTTGGCAGCAGAGCAATGTCCTGTCATCTTTCACCAAGTCGTCGTCGTCTTTGACGTATGGCGTTTGTCCATTGGCGTACCCATTGCTGGCCTTCCGTTGGAGTAGACATTGTCGGTGCGGGGCCCATTACTGCCGGAAAAATACCGAGATAGACAGTCAGGAGGCGAGTGTCAACGTCGCTGGTATCAGCATCACCGGCCAACAGAGGACGAGATGCATCCATACTAGATACGCCGCGTCGCGTCCAGGAAAGTATAGTCACTCTTTTGGTTTTCTGATTACCTCGAGACAGTGCCATAGCTACATATCCAAAGTAGTGTATCGAGAAATTCTATTTAATGTTAACTGTAGTCAATAGAAACCTGAAATATTACCATCTTGGCTACCGTGTAGCTCGTCTAGAGACGGCTGAACTTGTGGCATAGTATCTAGGACTCCTATCAACCCCGATAGATATAACTATTGAGATTGCACTTCGCAGTCTCGCTCCTGGTCTTTCCGTGGTGTTGTTGCAGAGGGCACGTGGCTTATGCATCTGATTGGAGAAGAGGCACGAGTACTTTTCTGAGATTAATCCATCGCTGAGGATGCTCGATTGTGATTGGATAAGTGCTTGAATGTAACGGGGTACGCACCCTGGTTACATGAAGAGATGTCACTCTTCCAGGCTTGAAACAGGGTGGACAACCACTCTGTTTCTAGCATACACTGTATGCGTGTATGAGGAAGCGTAAGTCTTAACTTAGATTTACTATAAAAATACACGACAACGTGTATTTCTAATACAAAGCAAAGACACTATTTGGTAGTAAATTGAAAACTGTATTTATGTCGGCCTGCCTCGTGGCGGGCCTCTTAGCAGACCTAGCTAAAAGAATATCTAATTGCATGGTGAGGGCTATGGTTGGCCCTCACGTGTTGCCTATATGCATGCGCCTTATTGGTCGAAAGGTACCTCTTTCTACCAATAGTAGCACCTAAGCGCCCGCCACTAATAACCAATCAGTGGCGGCTCGAAATGATTGTAATCCTGTGTGTGGTCCACACACAGGCAGCCTACTTCATATGTATACAGCTTATCCGCAATCCCTGCCGGATAGTTATACATATACATATGTATACTTGTGTAGCCCTGCTACAAGGCTAGTGTCACCTTGTGACGGGGCCACACAACACCTTGCACAGAGGAAGTGCTTGGGGTATACAAGCTCTAGTGAATGGCAGTTCACTCGATTCCCGGTCTTAAGGGAACGGTTACAGATTAAGTAGTAAAACTAAGACTGAATATATCTATAGTTAAGGTTAGTTTGGCCTGCAAAACAAACTTTTAGTTAACTTTACTGAATCGAAATCAACGTAGAATGGTTGATCCTAGAGGCCAGTGGTGTGTGACACATCATGGGTACATGTTGTATGGCCGCTAACCAGAACCCATTGGTCCAGAAGAGTGACACGTGTCACTCTTCATGTAACTGGCATTTGCCCCGTTACATCCTCCTCCACTTTACTGAGGGTCGCCATGAAACAGGGTGGACGACCACCCTGTTTCTAGCATACACTGTATGCGTGTGTGGTGAAGCGTACTTCAAAATGATCGAGTGTGATTGAAGAAACAAGGAGATCAAGATCGATCAACCTCAGGAAGAAAAGGTGAAGAAATAATCACCTGATCCGGGATAGGGTTGATCTGGATTCGGATCGATCCCGATCAAGATCAAGTTGATCCAAGCATTTGACTACCTGTACCACCTTTTTGGTACAGGGTGTCAACAAGATTCAGTGAAGATATGGAAGCAGGTGATGAGCGAAGAAGGTAGCTGGAAAAGGTCGAAGAAGAATCCTAAGATAAAACAGAGTTGAATTTACCTTCTAAGGCACAAGTGGTTGAATACTGGGGCAGGAATTATATTGACCTACCCAGCTCACCATCTCAAGGAAGAAACGTCTAGAGCAGTTACCCTGGATTATTTGGCCAGGGTCTACTGACTCCTCCACAAAGACCCCGCTAAAGGAAGCGGTCAAGGAGAAAGGGAATAAGGGGAACAACACACACCCCTCAAGGCACCCCAGGACTGGAGCCATCTCTAGTCCGTCGATCAAGACCTCAAGAGATCAAGATCGACACCCAACCCGTCACCTCGTGAAGAAGTTTCCACGAGGCGACACCCCAGTCCCGCGCCTCGCAAGGGCGGTCCACCTGACATCGCTGCGCGTTTTCTCGAGACACCGAGAGAGCAGAGCTAGCCCACCGACGGGTACACAAGGTGAGAAGAATTCAGCATCCCCACGGACGATCGGAGTACCCCTCCGTTAGTCGGTAGTTCGGGCGCAGTGTGTGAGCAGATCGCGAACGCGTTTCGCTGACCTCGCTACACCACAATGGTGTGCGTGTCCGGATCTTTGGGTGACTCGGGATTTCACCGTGAGTCCCAGAAAGAAGATGCGTAAGTCAAAATTGAACCAGGGACCCAGGCGTCGACGAAACCCAGATCGACGACGACGCCGCTGAACCAAGCAAGATCTGCGAATCAGCAAAGCCCTGGGAGGAGCTCTGCTGACGGAATAGAGGAAGACCCGGCAACGGATCTGGAAGATAAACCTCAACCTCCTCCCCATGCCCCCGCGAGTGCCGCGGATCGCGATGAAAATCGTGATCCGCCGGACGAGGGTCCGACGGTGAAAACCGAAGGATCCTCATCCACCACCACTCCACCAACTGCACATCTGGTCACGAGGACTGGACGGAAGAAGCTGAAGGCCCCAGACTCGGACGGCGAGGCACGTAGTGTGACTCCGCTTTGGACTGAGGAACATTTGGAAATCGCCTACCACCGAAAGGAGCTTCATACGTTTATGACCAAGAACCCTGTGATGAAGATCATGCAGGTACATCCACTCGGAAACTGGAAAGGGCCAGTGACTGCCCCAGCGAAGGTATCAAACAAGCTGGAGGCGGTCAAGGCGCTACTACGTCTGATGGAGGAAACCGGGATCGTGGCACAGGCGTTCGAAGCCGAAGATCTCTTCGACCTCGAGCAAAACGCGATCCAGTATGCCTTGACGACCTTCTACGAGAAGCTGTCAGCTGTAGTCAGTGACCGTGCTGTCGAGACGCCACCACCAGTTCGTAATGCAGAGTACCACACAGGATCATCCTGTTACGCGTCCGCAACATCGGAAGCAAGATCGGACACCTCGAGTGAAACGAAGCGAATGACGCTCGGGCCATCAGGTGTCTCAATGCTGAAAAGAACGATCCAGTTGTCGGACACGTCCCAACGTCCCAGTGGTCGAACCAAGTCCTGAACCAGTTCCATCAACTGATCCCAGGTCTGCCAACCAGACGGGTTTCACTCGGAGAGCTGGAGTCGTTTTTTCATGTACCGATGGATCGTTTCTTAAAGGACAAGAACCTGAAACTGGTACCGCAGGCTCAAGGTGAAGTGGAGATGGTGGAACATCCAGACGTCGACATGGAATCGATCCACGAGTTTGATCCAGACGCGATGGACTTTGCTGTCCCACAGCGGGCCGCGATGGTATCAACGGCGGCTACATCGATCGGGACAGCGATCGCCCCACGAATTCGCGTGTCAGCCATTTCAGAGCTGAAAGAGTTCACGGGGAAGGATCATGACGAAGATCGTGCCAGATCGTGGTTGAACAAGGCAAAGTCTGCATTCGTTCGTGACCAAGCACCGGATGAAGAGAAATGCTTGACCTTCGGTGATCTGCTCACTGGACCAGCCCGTTATTGGTATCGTCAACTGGGCCGTACTGCCCGCAGCAACTGGAAGGACCTCCTTCAAGAGTTCCAGACACAGCACTGTGGCTTGGGAGTATCTGTCGCAAGACAATACTACCATGCGCGGAAAAAGTCGGAAGAAACCCCGTTGGAATACCTACGTCGCCTGAACGTCGCTGGAATGCGTGCGAAACTCCGTGTCAAAGATGGATCGACATCAGCATGCCGTGGACACGTGGATCACTTCATCGAGACTTTAGATGATCGTGACCTGGCCGACCAATTGGCCTTGTTGCGTCTGGCTGATGCCGGTGACTTGGAAGAAACCCTGCGTGCACGTCAACGTGCGAAGACGCGACAGAGCAAGGCAGCATTTGGGTCCGGTAAGTACCGTCAGAAGGCTCCTGCAACATCGACTCCACCAGTAGCGGCAAAACCGCCATCGGCGGCAAGGGCCGTACGTGTGATCCACGCTGCTAAAAACAGCAGTGCATCGGAGCCGGAATCGAGCGGATCCGACAGTGAAGGCAATCTACGCAAGATGTTCCTATCGACGGCTGAAACCCTCGTCAAACAGGAGAACCACGAACGAAGTTCTCGTGGATCGCCAGACGCGGAAACACCAACTACTCGATGCTCTCACTGTGGGTCTCTGAAGCATAATGATCTGGGCTGCTGGAAACGGTTGACCTGTCATAAATGCGGCAAAAGGACACCCGTCAGATCGCTGCCTGTTCGTATGTCGTGGGTGTGGTGAACTTCATGATGTCGGAAAGTGTCCAATGGAGGAGTTCTACAACATGATCCGCCAGTGGTACAATCCCACCAAACATGCGGGCATGTTACCTGCCAACGCTGAGAAGATGTTAAACTAGGACGCTCGCCGGGTTGGAATCGGTACAAGCCGAGCGTTCTGAGCTCTCATCTCATATGTCGAGCAGTCGGGATCAAAGGTTAGTGAGCTGATGAATCCGATCGACAATACATATGAACTTCGTGGGAAACGTACTCCTGCTGTGATGAGTGTTCGACGGGTGGGAGTTCGCCAGATCGGATGTAGCCATGGCTTTGGACTTACTGCCAGGAGAGTCGCGTGGATACTGGAAGTATCATGCACCTGGTAAGTGGTTTTGACAGGCTAAGATGGTTGGAAAGGTCAACAATGAGAAGGCAAACTTACTTCTTGACTCCGGCGCCGTGTCTATTCTGGACCCCACCTTTGCTCGTAAGGTGGGGTGCTACATTGATGAGAGCCAGAAGCAAGAATGTATTGGAATTGGAGAAAATGCCTATGTTGCAGAGGGACGTACCAAGGTCAAAGTCACGTTGGCAGGATCACTTGTGTACTTCTTCGGCGTGTGGGTGGGGCCACAGGTAGGTCAAGATGCGATCCTCGGTATGGATTTTATGGTGCCTGCGGGCGTCCATCTTGATCTGGCTGACGGATCACTCTGCCTGCTTGACGAAGTGCGAATCCAGTTGTCGGGACGTCGCCAGTTATTCAGCCACAACGCTCGGCTGGTGGCCCTCGGTCAACACCTCGAAGTCCCTGTCGCAGGATCGATCGAGATCCCGTTACACACGAGGTTAGCAGACCATCAAACACTGTGGATAACGCGAGGTGAATCTTGGGTACCTATGGTGATCAAAGGCCTGGGAAGATCTCGATACCTGCAATTGACAAACGTAAGCGATCGTAAGTTAATCCTTCAGATGGATACTCGCGTGGGGATATGGCTGTCAGGAGATCACGTACCTCGGATGCCTGGATTTGTCTCCGTTGGATCACGACGATATGCAGAATGGCAGAACTTGGTCTTCCAAGCTACTACCGAATGGCCTGCAAGGGATCCAGTGATCGATGATCCGAAGAAGCCTGTCGGATCGTCCGGTGTACGAGTGTAACGGGCCAAGTGAGTGTCCGTCACTAGCGTACACGTAGCGATGAGGAAGCTGCAAGAAGACTCAGAATACTGAGACCAAGTAATAAGTCTGGGGTAAAATCAACTCTGTTTTAGTTTAGGGCCAGGGCGGCTGCCCCTGACCTCATATGAACCACTCAAATGCAGGCCTGCTCTGATTGGGTAAAATGGGTCTGGACCCACTTTCAGCCAATCAGGGAATGACACTTCAACACACTAGCCGTGTGCTATCCTACCTACTTATGCAAATCGTTGTAAACAAAACTACCTACTTATGTAACTGGGGAGGGCCCATTACATCACCCCTCTAAAAATAGCACTAACGGCTCGTGAGTGCAAGTGAAGAACAATCGAAGAATCTGGGAACTGGCGAAGGACTGCCGCCGACAACAAGAAGCACCAGTCCCTGCGTATTGCAGGAGCAACACAAACGAACAGGTGTGACACGCGACGAGATGGAGGAACAGACGACCACATACTTCGACGACGGCGACGTCGTCGGTAGCACCAGCAGCGACGCAGGCGCTCATGCTTGGCAACACACACATGTGATGGACGGTGAGCTCATGCCATGGCTGCTGTATGATCTGACTGGGGCGAAGGCTCCGGACACGCTGGACACGATGAAGGATCATTTTCGCGTGGGCTGCGCAAGAAGTCGATCACCGGCGTCGATTACGAGTCACTCCAACGTTCGTGGTGCGCCTTCATTCGGCGCTGGAACCGAATGTATCTGGATGGGCGTAACTTTGTGGGTTGGCTCTCGGATCGTGAGGAGGTCGCCGCTGAGCACTCACTCAGTGACCTGCGCGAGAGGGTTTGCGACAACGCTTGGACTGCTGATCGCCTCTGCTTCGTGCACGTGAAGGAAGGTTGCAGCTCATGTAGCACTGGACGGCGCCCTACTGAAGGCAAGTGGTGCGACACATCGCTGAGCGTCCACTCAGCGAATGGGAACGTCCGTGGGTTGCCCGGTATCAGCGCACTCGCGCCGAGACCGCTCCCAGCAGAGTCCGTCTCCGGTGTCGTCGACGCGCGTGACTCCAAGTCGGCGCTCACGTTCTCGCTCGCGTTCGCCACGAGGCAACCCACGGCCTCGTTTGCGTTCTCGATCTTGGACTCGTAGTCGCGGACAGCATCCGGGACGTCACGAAGAAGGTTGGCGCGTGGCTCCCACGTATCATCCCCAGGAGGGAAGCCGATCCATCGTACCCGATAACGTCGCGCGACGGGAACGACGTGTCTGGAGCGAGCGTGCGTATGATTATGTCCGCGAGGTGGATCCTCGTGCCTCACGATATGGTCGACAAGCCAGCGAATATCTCCAGCCGAATCAACAACGGGAGGAGGACCGTCGCGTCGGTACTGCTCGCGTCCTGGTAGCCCAGGACGATGTGGACGATGTCTTGAATCGCTCTTGGGACGCTCAGCGTGAGACGGCCCTGGAACGTGCGTCGCGGGCTGAGGAGGTAGCGACTGGTCTTCGCCAGTCAAACCATGAGCTGCTGACACGTCTGCGAATGCTGGAGCAGAAAGTCTTCGGTCATGCCCAGACTGGGACGCGCCCGCGTGAGCGGGTGCCTGGTTCAGATGGGTCCATGGCTCGTCGTGCGCGTCGGGAAGGGCGTCCGACTCACGTTGCGCAGATTCAGCTTGACGACTCCTGGAATTGTAGCTGGGTATATATCTTTAGGCGCCCGACGTAGAACGTCGGGTGTAGTCGTAGTGACGATGGGATGTCCAGCGTGTAAGCGTCTCCAATTACCTTTGTTACCTTAAATGGTCCAATAAAGCGCGGGGCGAGTTTGCTCGCGCCAAGATTTGTTACTGCTGAGTTTCGAATACCGTCCGTCGACAGGAGTACACGCTCTCCTATCGTGAATGTGGCCATGTTTTTCCTTCCGCGGATGTCTGCGTTCTCCTTCTGTTTGTCTACAGCTGTCTGCAGCGCATCACGTACGAATCGGGCGACCGATTGACGTTGGAGAATGAACTCCGATACTACCGCATTGTCCACTGGGTGGACCGACGACTTCGGCGCGTAGTTAGCCATGTGGTCATCCTCCTGCGTGTTGCACTCGCTGCACCAGGGTTTATCAGAGTCTGCGTAGCCCAAGCAGCAAGAGGGGACGCCGTGCTTCGCGGCGCCGCGAGGATCTTCTTCGACTGGGAGCGTGTGACAGCATTCATACTTACGGTCTTGTGAGCTGCACTCGGAGGCAATATCGGTGTGCCAGTAGTCACATTTTCCTCCGCCCAGAGTGAAGCCACGAGGCGCCGTGGGATGACCCACGGCAAGCATAGCAGGAACGCGCGGGTGTCGTGCGTTGTTCACGAAGAAGGGCGTCAGTCCCGTTGATGCGTGCTGAGCATTGTTCAGGGCGAACTCTGCTAGAGGCAGGAACGAGCTCCAACTCGTGAACGACGTCGCATAACTACGAAGGACGTCTTCGAGGACTCGATTGACTCGCTCTGTCTGACCGTCTGTCTCCGGGTGCGCCGCCGTCGACATCAAGAGCTTTGTCCCTAAAAGTTCGAACAACTTCGACCAAAAGCTGATGTAAAACGCGGATCACGGTCCGAGACAATCGACTCAGGCAACCATGATGACAGAAGACAGCTTTGACGAAAACACTGCGGTTTCAGCCGCGGTGACAGAATCAGCCACTGGAATTAGATGAACCATCTTGCTGAATCTGTCCACGAAGACTAAGACACCAGTCCGACCCTGCGCATCGGGTGGGAGCCCGAAGATGAAGTCCATTGACACCGAGCGCCACGCTTCGGTGGCCACAGGAAGGCCTGCGACTACAGTGATGGCTTCACACGCTGGCAGATCTCGCAAGTACGAACCCACTTGCGTACCCATTTATACAAGTGGGGCCAGTAGAAGTCGCGCGACACTGCCGCGAATGTCTTTTCGCGGCCAAGATGACCACTAACTGGAGTGTCGTGATACTCGTGAATTATTCGTGCGCGCAAGTCAGCGTCGTTTGGGAACACCACTCGAGGTGCATCGAATCGGTCGATGCTATACGTCAACAGGTCATCATCCAGCTCGTAGCGTCCAATCTGACTGCGCGTGGCGTGACAGAGCTCCCAGTGTCGCATCACTGGGGAACGAAGATGCGCCAGGATGCTGGCGTACATCGAGTCATCCTTGTACGAGGCAGCTATCTCTTCGCGTAGTGACATCTCGGGAGCTACGGTCGTCATATTCAAACCGGAAGTGATGCACATTGTGCAGCCATCTTCGTTGTCTTCGTCCTCAGTTTTCTGACGACCTAGCACCACACGAGGATCGTAATCAGGGCGTCGGGACAATGCATCGGCGAGGATGTTGTTCTTGCCGGGCTTATAGTGTACGACAAAGTTGTATTCGGAGAAGAACGACAGCCATCGTGCCATGCGTTGTGACAAATGTGGACTCTTCGTCGCTGTGCGCAGCGATGCGTGATCAGTGTACAACGCGAAGGTCTGCTCTCCAAGCAGATATACTCTGAACTTTATCAGAGCATAGCGCATCGCAAGGAGTTCCTTGTCGTGGACAGGGTAGTTGCGTTCAGCCGATTTCATCTGCCGTGACTGGTAGTTCACGACCCGTTCACGGCCCTCATCGTCGAATTGCATGAGTGCACAGCCGATGGCAAAGTCGCTGGCGTCGCACATCACGTGGAACGGCTTCGAGTCGTCTGGAAGCATCAAGATTGGTGCCTCTGCCAAGCTCTTCTTCACGGAGTTGAAAGCAGTCTGGTGCTCAGGACGCCACGACCACGTGGCGTCTTTCTTCAACAACGACGACAGAGGTTGGATCAAATCAGCGTAGTTCTTCGTGTACTTGTGCAGGTAATTAGCCAAGTCCAACCACTGACGTAGTTCAGTAGGGTTTGTAGGGGTTGGCCAAGAACAAATGGATGACACCTTTTCGGGATCCGCGCGAACTCCATCCCTGCTCACGTAGCAGCCAAGCACTGGAATCTCTGGTGCGCAGAAGATACACTTCTTCAGGTTTGCGTACAGCTTATTCTCTCTCATGACTTGAAACACTTGCCTCAAGTGCCGTAGATGAACCTCAACTGCACTGAGGTCACCCTCAGCGCGACTGTGAACGAATATATCATCGAAGTAACTCGGGGCGGAGTCACGGAGTGGACGCAGCACATGGGAGACCATGCGATTGAACGTGGCTGGCGCGTTCTTCAGACCCTGTGGCATCACCAGCCACTCCCAGAGCATTCCGCTCGGGGTACTCACTGCCGTGAGAGGTGTATCACTCTCTCATGAGGATCTGATAAAAGCCGTCGGTCAAGTCGATGGCGCTGTAGATGACGCTACCCGACATGGAGTCCAGCACCATGTCTTTCCTGGGGATTGGTGTCTGCGCGGGGATGGTGGCGTCGTTTAGTCTGTTGAAGGCGTGAACGATGCGCCATCCGCCGGTGGCCTTCTTGACACAGAAGGTTGGACTCGAATGCGGCGAGATACTCTCGCGCACATGCCCTGCCTTACGACGGCTCTCAAAGAAGTCGTCAATGGCCTTGACTTGGTCTCGCGGCAGAGGCCATTGCCGAGTCACGCAGTACTTCGTTCCAGGCGCGAGATCAATCTCGTGGTGAACTCCGCGGTCTGCAGGAAGCTCTGCAGGAATCTTGTCGGGAAGACATCCGCGTACTCGCGGGCGATGTTGTAGACTGGGTTGCCGGACTCCCGCAGTGCGTCCCACGATTGCGCCGCAAAGCGCGCTTCACGTGCCGACTTTGGCTCGGCTCTTTAGGGCGCGACGACTCGTCTTCATCGCTGACTGCGTTGAGCTCATGTGTCGTCGGGTTAGACTCGGTGATCAAGCAAACTTGTTCGATGTGACCGGCCTTGATATCGCGCAGGAAATTCTTCCAGGAGAGACTTGGAAGGCGAACGATCGACTTTGCGTCGCGAGGAGGTCTCGCGACATCAATGAATCGTGTCCTGTGTGGAGCTCCTATCACGAATTCGACCGCACAGATTGATTCTGTCGGTGAAACTTCACTCGCTACTGAGTTGCTGCGCGGCTTCAGCCGTCGACCCATCGACTTGAATCGCCTCAGCTTCTTATTTTGCTTCGAGTCACTGCCCGAAGCCGACGGCTCACCGTCGCTAGACGATGATTTACCCTCCTCTAGGCGCGAGGACGCCGCTCGCGCCGGTCACGCGCGGGAGCAAATCCTGCCTCGATCGCGCCATCGTCTTGCGGGAGCGTCTCAAGCTCGACCACTCGTCCTTTATTCTCGCGACGTCGCGAAGATTCTTGTTCATTCGTATCGTCCAGTAGCACTGCACAAACCATGCAGAGAGGGCCATCGCTCGCTCTGTGCACGGCTGGCGTCGTGGATTGCCTATCCACAACTCTGACGTGAGGCCAGTCCCAGCGGCTACCAAGAGATGTGTAAACACCTCACTCACGTCGAAATCAAGTCGACGCTTGACTGATCGGGCCAGCCAGTCGATTTCAGGTTGATACCGTGCCAGCCACGGTATGCCCAGGATACAGTCAAAAGCGTAATTCATTTCAATCACCAAGAAGTTGTCGTTGCTATGAAAGCCATCAAAGGTGTACGGCAATGATACCTCACGCCGCGCAACGCGGTGTGGTTTCCACCAGCAAGCTTGACGACGATTTCACCTCGACCCTCGCGGACAGGATTCCTGTCGGAAGGACCGACAAACACGACGCACGAAAGAAATTGTTCGTCGCCCCTGAGTCCAGGAGTGCACGCAGTGATCACTGGGCACCGGCGACATAAAGACTGACGATAATCAGCCTCGTGTCGCCATTGGTAGTGGTGGCATTAAAGTGTGCATGTAGCACATGAGGGCTAGAAGGTCGGGCTGCCACCGGGGGACCTGGATCTTCGTTCCAGCCAGTAGGGCGCCCAGCACCTACTGACCCTGACCGTTTTTTGGTTGTGTGGCCAGGATACCGTCATCGGGTTCGACAATCTCCATGTGCGCAAGGACTGGAGCTGGCGCGCGACACACCGCCGCACGATGACCCGGCTTTCGGCAACGAAAGCAAACCATTGGGCGCACACTCCGTCCTCCTCGTCCGCTGTAAGGTGTAATACGGCGTGGATCCCTCGACGCCTCAATCGCGTCGATCTCCATGGGCTCGGGAACGAACACCCGAGCTTCGCTGGCGCGATTCTCGCATAAGATGAGGCTACCACGTAGTCCTCGCGAAGCGCGAGGGCGAATGCTTCTTCCAGAGAAGAGGGTTCAGCTCTTGTAAGACAGTAACGCGTCATCCCTTCGCGCATACCGAACACAAATACATGAACTTGAGATGCCATGTCGATCGGCTTCGTGATGATACACGAAGCCAGGTGTGGTGAAGCGCAGTTCCTAAGTCTCGATCGATCAACGATCTGAGTGAAAGGATTGATGGAATCAAGATCGATCGACTGGAAGGCTACAACCCAGACTCAAAATTATCAGGTTCGGGTTAGGGGCCAAGTAAGAACTGGATCGATCCGATCCAAATCGACAATGGTGCCATCATTTCAATACAGATCGGCCCGATCCAGATCGACAATGGTACAATCATTTCAATACAGATCCCCGATCCGATCGACTGCGATCCAACTGGTGGGGTGCAATTATTACGATACAAGTTGCCACCTTTGTGGTACGTACTCCCAGCAAGATCCAGAACAGCCAACGAAGGGTACAAATCAGGTGATGTGCTAGATGGGTAGGAAGAAGGTTGAAGAAGGATTCTAAGGCATTAAACAGAGAGCAATTTTCCTTGCAAGACACAAGTGGTTCTTACTATTCCGGGAGGGAAGTATATTGGCCCACCCGACGACAAGAGACTACTGGATCGATCAAGGAAGATCGTAGAAGACCCTGGATCGCTTGGCCAGGTTACGACCGCTCTCTCACTATCAAGATCCCGCTATAGGAAGCGGCAAGCAAACGAAAAGGACACACACAAGGACACCCATACCGATCAGCTCAAGTGTTCAAGACTACTGATCGGCCGATCGACAACCGCGTGAAGAATTCCCGCGTGGTTATCAACCCCAATCCCAAGTACCGTCCATACGGTTCCAAGAACGACCAATCGACACCTTCGCCGAGTACCAAGAGAGCGTAACCCGCCCCACCGACGGGTACACAAGGTGAGTTCAAGGTCAGCATCTACACGGATCTACGGAGTACCCCTCCGTTAGTCGGTAGTCCGGGCAACCGTTGACGAGTTTGGATCGTGTTAGCAATTTCACGATCCCCACTCGCCACACAAGTGTTGGAGATCGTGCACAGTGATGTATGTGGACCCATGCGTACTCCGACATTCGGTGGAATGCGTTACTTGGTGACGTTCATCGACGATAAGTCGCGTTACTGTGTGGTATACCTGATCCGGAACAAGTCTGAAGTCGTCGACAAGTTCAAGCAGTTTATCGCGTTCGCTGAGACCCAAACTGGCAAGCGCATGAAGGAACTCCGCAGCGACAATGGTGGCGAATATGTGTCCGACAAGATGTCCAAGATCTGTCATGACCATGGGATCGTTCAGAAGTTCACGCCACCATATACGCCTCAGTTGAACGGTGTCGCGGAGCGCATGAACCGAACGTTGGTGGAGGCGCGCTGCATGTTGGAACATGCTGGATTGCCCAAGTCATATTGGGGTGAAGCGGTGATGACGGCCACATTCCTCCGTAATCGGTGTCCGACACGTGCGCTGGAGAACGAAAACTCCATACGAGCTCTGGACCAAGAAGAAACCATTGCTGGCGAACCTCAAGGTCTTCGGTTGTCATGCGTATGTGCATGTGGCGAAGGAAAAGCGGTCCAAGCTGGATGCTCGATCGGTGCGGTGCAGATTCCTGGGCTATTCGGATCACGAGAAAGCGTACAGATTTGAAGAGATCAAGAGTAATCGCGTGCTAGTGAGCCGTGACGCGCAGTTCATGGAAGACGTCTTCGACAGTGGGAGACGCGACTACGCATTGAAGGGTGGTTGTGGATCTTCATGACGAGGATGAAGATGCCACTGAAGAAGAAGTGCCGTCCGAATCGGACGATGAGGAAGAAGAAGTAGCTGCGCGGGACGAAGATTTCGAGCCTGGCAGCAAGCGACACCCGCGGACGCAATCACTGAGGAAGCAGTAGAGACTCCGAGTGCCAAGCGGTTTGCGTCCCACAACCGACACCAGACTCTCGAAGAAATGTCTGCGGTGGCGCAAGAAAGTGGGAGCTTTGAGGCTGCCTACGTCGTGGATTCAGGGAGAGATGCCGACCACGTTCAAGTCGGCGATGGAATCCAGTGACGCAGTCAAGTGGAAGGAGGCATGTGACTCGGAACTTGAGTCGTTACACAAGA
>VKKV01000287.1:0-38338 GCA_008080845.1 Phytophthora kernoviae
TCCTCGGTCGTTTCGAACGTCTCGGTCACCTCGGTCACCTCCGTCACCTCCGTCGTTTCCTCCGGGCTTCGGCGTCGTCTCGGTCGTGACCTCCGTCACTTCCGTCACCTCAACGGTTTTCCGTGGTTTCCGTGGTCTCCGTGGTCTCCGTGGTCTCCTCCTCGGTCGTGTCCGTGGTCGGCTTGCGCTTCGGCTTGCGGTGCTTCTTTGACTTGGGCTTCTTGCCCTCCGTCACCTCAACCTCCTCCACGGTCTCTTCCACGGTCTCTTCCACGGTTACTCGGTCGTCTCGGTCACCTCGGTCACCTCCGTCACCTCCGTCGTTTCCTCGGGCTTCGGCGTCGTCTCGGTCGTGACCTCCGTCACTTCCGTCACCTCAACGGTTTCCGTGGTTTCCGTGGTCTCCGTGGTCTCCGTGGTCTCCTCCTCGGTCGTGTCCGTGGTCGGCTTGCGCTTCGGCTTGCGGTGCTTCTTTGACTTGGGCTTCTTGCCCTCCGTCACCTCAACCTCCTCCACGGTCTCTTCCACGGTCTCTTCCACGGTCTCGGTCGTCTCGGTCACCTCGGTCACCTCCGTCACCTCCGTCGTTTCCTCGGGCTTCGGCGTCGTCTCGGTCGTCACCTCCGTCACTTCCTGTCACCTCAACGGTTTCCGTGGTTTCCTGTGGTCTCCGTGGTCTCCGTGGTCTCCTCCTCGGTCGTGTCCGTGGTCGGCTTGCGCTTCGGCTTGCGGTGCTTCTTTGACTTGGGCTTCTTGCCCTCCGTCACCTCAACCTCCTCCACGGTCTCTTCCACGGTCTCTTCCACGGTCTCGGTCGTCTCGGTCGTCTCCGTCGTCTCGACAGTCACTTCCGTCGTGGACGGCACGTCCTCGGTCGTTTCGAACGTCTCGGTCACCTCGGTCACCTCCGTCACCTCCGTCGTTTCCTCGGGCTTCGGCGTCGTCTCGGTCGTGACCTCCGTCACTTCCGTCACCTCAACGGTTTCCGTGGTTTCCGTGGTCTCCGTGGTCTCCTCCTCGGTCGTGTCCGTGGTCGGCTTGCGCTTCGGCTTGCGGTGCTTCTTTGACTTGGGCTTCTTGCCCTCCGTCACCTCAACCTCCTCCACGGTCTCTTCCACGGTCTCTTCCACGGTCTCGGTCGTCTCGGTCGTCTCCGTCGTCTCGACAGTCACTTCCGTCGTGGACGGCACGTCCTCGGTCGTTTCGAACGTCTCGGTCACCTCGGTCACCTCCGTCACCTCCGTCGTTTCCTCGGGCTTCGGCGTCGTCTCGGTCGTGACCTCCGTCACTTCCGTCACCTCAACGGTTTCCGTGGTTTCCGTGGTCTCCGTGGTCTCCGTGGTCTCCTCCTCGGTCGTGTCCGTGGTCGGCTTGCGCTTCGGCTTGCGGTGCTTCTTTGACTTGGGCTTCTTGCCCTCCGTCACCTCAACCTCCTCCACGGTCTCTTCCACGGTCTCTTCCACGGTCTCGGTCGTCTCGGTCACCTCGGTCACCTCCGTCACCTCCGTCGTTTCCTCGAGGCTTCGGCGTCGTCTCGGTCGTGACCTCCGTCACTTCCGTCACCTCAACGGTTTCCGTGGTTTCCGTGGTCTCCGTGGTCTCCGTGGTCTCCTCCTCGGTCGTGTCCGTGGTCGGCTTGCGCTTCGGCTTGCGGTGCTTCTTTGACTTGGGCTTCTTGCCCTCCGTCACCTCAACCTCCTCCACGGTCTCTTCCACGGTCTCTTCCACGGTCTCGGTCGTCTCGGTCACCTCGGTCACCTCCGTCACCTCCGTCGTTTCCTCGGGCTTCGGCGTCGTCTCGGTCGTCACCTTCGTCACTTCCTGTCACCTCAACGGTTTCCGTGGTTTCCTGTGGTCTCCGTGGTCTCCGTGGTCTCCTCCTCGGTCGTGTCCGTGGTCGGCTTGCGCTTCGGCTTGCGGTGCTTCTTTGACTTGGGCTTCTTGCCCTCCGTCACCTCAACCTCCTCCACGGTCTCTTCCCCGGTCTCTTCCACGGTCTCGGTCGTCTCGGTCGTCTCCGTCGTCTCGACAGTCACTTCCGTCGTGGACGGCGTCCTCGGTCGTTTCGAACGTCTCGGTCACCTCGGTCACCTCCGTCACCTCCGTCGTTTCCTCGGGCTTCGGCGTCGTCTCGGTCGTGACCTCCGTCACTTCCGTCACCTCAACGGTTTCCGTGGTTTCCGTGGTCTCCGTGGTGCTCCGTGGTCTCCTCCTCGGTCGTGTCCGTGGTCGGCTTGCGCTTCGGCTTGCGGTGCTTCTTTGACTTGGGCTTCTTGCCCTCCGTCACCTCAACCTCCTCCACGGTCTCTTCCACGGTCTCTTCCACGGTCTCGGTCGTCTCGGTCGTCTCCGTCGTCTCGACAGTCACTTCCGTCGTGGACGGCACGTCCTCGGTCGTTTCGAACGTCTCGGTCACCTCGGTCACCTCCGTCACCTCCGTCGTTTCCTCGGGCTTCGGCGTCGTCTCGGTCGTGACCTCCGTCACTTCCGTCACCTCAACGGTTTCCGTGGTTTCCGTGGTCTCCGTGGTCTCCGTGGTCTCCTCCTCGGTCGTGTCCGTGGTCGGCTTGCGCTTCGGCTTGCGGTGCTTCTTTGACTTGGGCTTCTTGCCCTCCGTCACCTCAACCTCCTCCACGGTCTCTTCCACGGTCTCTTCCACGGTCTCGGTCGTCTCGGTCACCTCGGTCACCTCCGTCACCTCCGTCGTTTCCTCGGGCTTCGGCGTCGTCTCGGTCGTGACCTCCGTCACTTCCGTCACCTCAACGGTTTCCGTGGTTTCCGTGGTCTCCGTGGTCTCCGTGGTCTCCTCCTCGGTCGTGTCCGTGGTCGGCTTGCGCTTCGGCTTGCGGTGCTTCTTTGACTTGGGCTTCTTGCCCTCCGTCACCTCAACCTCCTCCACGGTCTCTTCCACGGTCTCTTCCACGGTCTCGGTCGTCTCGGTCGTCTCCGTCGTCTCGACAGTCACTTCCGTCGTGGACGGCACGTCCTCGGTCGTTTCGAACGTCTCGGTCACCTCCGTCACCTCCGTCGTTTCCTCGGGCTTCGGCGTCGTCTCGGTCGTGACCTCCGTCACTTCCGTCACCTCAACGGTTTCCGTGGTTTCCGTGGTCTCCGTGGTCTCCGTGGTCTCCTCCTCGGTCGTGTCCGTGGTCGGCTTGCGCTTCGGCTTGCGGTGCTTCTTTGACTTGGGCTTCTTGCCCTCCGTCACCTCAACCTCCTCCACGGTCTCTTCCACGGTCTCGGTCGTCTCGGTCGTCTCCGTCGTCTCGACAGTCACTTCCGTCGTGGACGGCGTCCTCGGTCGTTTCGAACGTCTCGGTCACCTCGGTCACCTCCGTCACCTCCGTCGTTTCCTCGGGCTTCGGCGTCGTCTCGGTCGTGACCTCCGTCACTTCCGTCACCTCAACGGTTTCCGTGGTTTCCGTGGTCTCCGTGGTCTCCGTGGTCTCCTCCTCGGTCGTGTCCGTGGTCGGCTTGCGCTTCGGCTTGCGGTGCTTCTTTGACTTGGGCTTCTTGCCCTCCGTCACCTCAACCTCCTCCACGGTCTCTTCCACGGTCTCGGTCGTCTCGGTCGTCTCCGTCGTCTCGACAGTCACTTCCGTCGTGGACGGCACGTCCTCGGTCGTTTCGAACGTCTCGGTCACCTCGGTCACCTCCGTCACCTCCGTCGTTTCCTCGGGCTTCGGCGTCGTCTCGGTCGTGACCTCCGTCACTTCCGTCACCTCAACGGTTTCCGTGGTTTCCGTGGTCTCCGTGGTCTCCGTGGTCTCCTCCTCGGTCGTGTCCGTGGTCGGCTTGCGCTTCGGCTTGCGGTGCTTCTTTGACTTGGGCTTCTTGCCCTCCGTCACCTCAACCTCCTCCACGGTCTCTTCCACGGTCTCTTCCACGGTCTCGGTCGTCTCGGTCGTCTCCGTCGTCTCGACAGTCACTTCCGTCGTGGACGGCACGTCCTCGGTCGTTTCGAACGTCTCGGTCACCTCGGTCACCTCCGTCACCTCCGTCGTTTCCTCGGGCTTCGGCGTCGTCTCGGTCGTGACCTCCGTCACTTCCGTCACCTCAACGGTTTCCGTGGTTTCCGTGGTCTCCGTGGTCTCCGTGGTCTCCTCCTCGGTCGTGTCCGTGGTCGGCTTGCGCTTCGGCTTGCGGTGCTTCTTTGACTTGGGCTTCTTGCCCTCCGTCACCTCAACCTCCTCCACGGTCTCTTCCACGGTCTCTTCCACGGTCTCGGTCGTCTCGGTCACCTCGGTCACCTCCGTCACCTCCGTCGTTTCCTCGAGGCTTCGGCGTCGTCTCGGTCGTCACCTCCGTCACTTCCGTCACCTCAACGGTTTCCGTGGTTTCCTGTGGTCTCCGTGGTCTCCGTGGTCTCCTCCTCGGTCGTGTCCGTGGTCGGCTTGCGCTTCGGCTTGCGGTGCTTCTTTGACTTGGGCTTCTTGCCCTCCGTCACCTCAACCTCCTCCACGGTCTCTTCCACGGTCTCTTCCACGGTCTCGGTCGTCTCGGTCGTCTCCGTCGTCTCGACAGTCACTTCCGTCGTGGACGGCACGTCCTCGGTCGTTTCGAACGTCTCGGTCACCTCGGTCACCTCCGTCACCTCCGTCGTTTCCTCGGGCTTCGGCGTCGTCTCGGTCGTCACCTCCGTCACTTCCGTCACCTCAACGGTTTCCGTGGTTTCCGTGGTCTCCGTGGTCTCCGTGGTCTCCTCCTCGGTCGTGTCCGTGGTCGGCTTGCGCTTCGGCTTGCGGTGCTTCTTTGACTTGGGCTTCTTGCCCTCCGTCACCTCAACCTCCTCCACGGTCTCTTCCACGGTCTCTTCCACGGTCTCGGTCGTCTCGGTCACCTCGGTCACCTCCGTCACCTCCGTCGTTTCCTCGAGGCTTCGGCGTCGTCTCGGTCGTCACCTCCGTCACTTCCGTCACCTCAACGGTTTCCGTGGTTTCCGTGGTCTCCGTGGTCTCCGTGGTCTCCTCCTCGGTCGTGTCCGTGGTCGGCTTGCGCTTCGGCTTGCGGTGCTTCTTTGACTTGGGCTTCTTGCCCTCCGTCACCTCAACCTCCTCCACGGTCTCTTCCACGGTCTCTTCCACGGTCTCGGTCGTCTCGGTCGTCTCCGTCGTCTCGACAGTCACTTCCGTCGTGGACGGCACGTCCTCGGTCGTTTCGAACGTCTCGGTCACCTCGGTCACCTCCGTCACCTCCGTCGTTTCCTCGGGCTTCGGCGTCGTCTCGGTCGTGACCTCCGTCACTTCCGTCACCTCAACGGTTTCCGTGGTTTCCGTGGTCTCCGTGGTCTCCGTGGTCTCCTCCTCGGTCGTGTCCGTGGTCGGCTTGCGCTTCGGCTTGCGGTGCTTCTTTGACTTGGGCTTCTTGCCCTCCGTCACCTCAACCTCCTCCACGGTCTCTTCCACGGTCTCTTCCACGGTCTCGGTCGTCTCGGTCACCTCCGTCACCTCCGTCGTTTCCTCGGGCTTCGGCGTCGTCTCGGTCGTCACCTCCGTCACTTCCGTCACCTCAACGGTTTCCGTGGTTTCCGTGGTCTCCGTGGTCTCCGTGGTCTCCTCCTCGGTCGTGTCCGTGGTCGGCTTGCGCTTCGGCTTGCGGTGCTTCTTTGACTTGGGCTTCTTGCCCTCCGTCACCTCAACCTCCTCCACGGTCTCTTCCACGGTCTCTTCCACGGTCTCGGTCGTCTCGGTCACCTCCGTCACCTCCGTCGTTTCCTCGGGCTTCGGCGTCGTCTCGGTCGTCACCTCCGTCACTTCCGTCACCTCAACGGTTTCCGTGGTTTCCTGTGGTCTCCGTGGTCTCCGTGGTCTCCTCCTCGGTCGTGTCCGTGGTCGGCTTGCGCTTCGGCTTGCGGTGCTTCTTTGACTTGGGCTTCTTGCCCTCCGTCACCTCAACCTCCTCCACGGTCTCTTCCACGGTCTCTTCCACGGTCTCGGTCGTCTCGGTCGTCTCCGTCGTCTCGACAGTCACTTCCGTCGTGGACGGCACGTCCTCGGTCGTTTCGAACGTCTCGGTCACCTCGGTCACCTCCGTCACCTCCGTCGTTTCCTCGGGCTTCGGCGTCGTCTCGGTCGTCACCTCCGTCACTTCCGTCACCTCAACGGTTTCCGTGGTTTCCGTGGTCTCCGTGGTCTCCGTGGTCTCCTCCTCGGTCGTGTCCGTGGTCGGCTTGCGCTTCGGCTTGCGGTGCTTCTTTGACTTGGGCTTCTTGCCCTCCGTCACCTCAACCTCCTCCACGGTCTCTTCCACGGTCTCTTCCACGGTCTCGGTCGTCTCGGTCGTCTCCGTCGTCTCGACAGTCACTTCCGTCGTGGACGGCACGTCCTCGGTCGTTTCGAACGTCTCGGTCACCTCGGTCACCTCCGTCACCTCCGTCGTTTCCTCGGGCTTCGGCGTCGTCTCGGTCGTGACCTCCGTCACTTCCGTCACCTCAACGGTTTCCGTGGTTTCCGTGGTCTCCGTGGTCTCCGTGGTCTCCTCCTCGGTCGTGTCCGTGGTCGGCTTGCGCTTCGGCTTGCGGTGCTTCTTTGACTTGGGCTTCTTGCCCTCCGTCACCTCAACCTCCTCCACGGTCTCTTCCACGGTCTCTTCCACGGTCTCGGTCGTCTCGGTCGTCTCCGTCGTCTCGACAGTCACTTCCGTCGTGGACGGCACGTCCTCGGTCGTTTCGAACGTCTTGGTCACCTCGCTGGTCACCTCCGTCACCTCCGTCGCCTCGGGCTTCGGCGTCGTCTCGGTCGTCACCTTCGTCACTTCCTGTCACCTCAACGGTTTCCGTGGTTTCCTGTGGTCTCCGTGGTCTCCGTGGTCTCCTCCTCGGTCGTGTCCGTGGTCGGCTTGCGCTTCGGCTTGCGGTGCTTCTTTGACTTGGGCTTCTTGCCCTCCGTCACCTCAACCTCCTCCACGGTCTCTTCCACGGTCTCTTCCACGGTCTCGGTCGTCTCGGTCACCTCGGTCACCTCCGTCACCTCCGTCGTTTCCTCGAGGCTTCGGCGTCGTCTCGGTCGTGACCTCCGTCACTTCCGTCACCTCAACGGTTTCCGTGGTTTCCGTGGTCTCCGTGGTCTCCGTGGTCTCCTCCTCGGTCGTGTCCGTGGTCGGCTTGCGCTTCGGCTTGCGGTGCTTCTTTGACTTGGGCTTCTTGCCCTCCGTCACCTCAACCTCCTCCACGGTCTCTTCCACGGTCTCTTCCACGGTCTCTTCCACGGTCTCGGTCGTCTCGGTCGTCTCCGTCGTCTCGACAGTCACTTCCGTCGTGGACGGCACGTCCTCGGTCGTTTCGAACGTCTCGGTCACCTCGGTCACCTCCGTCACCTCCGTCGTTTCCTCGGGCTTCGGCGTCGTCTCGGTCGTCACCTCCGTCACTTCCGTCACCTCAACGGTTTCCGTGGTTTCCGTGGTCTCCTGGTCTCCTCCTCGGTCGTGTCCGTGGTCGGCTTGCGCTTCGGCTTGCGGTGCTTCTTTGACTTGGGCTTCTTGCCCTCCGTCACCTCAACCTCCTCCACGGTCTCTTCCACGGTCTCTTCCACGGTCTCGGTCGTCTCGGTCGTCTCCGTCGTCTCGACAGTCGCTTCCGTCGTGGACGGCACGTCCTCGGTCGTTTCGAACGTCTCGGTCACCTCGGTCACCTCCGTCACCTCCGTCGTTTCCTCGGGCTTCGGCGTCGTCTCGGTCGTGACCTCCGTCACTTCCGTCACCTCAACGGTTTCCGTGGTTTCCGTGGTCTCCGTGGTCTCCGTGGTCTCCTCCTCGGTCGTGTCCGTGGTCGGCTTGCGCTTCGGCTTGCGGTGCTTCTTTGACTTGGGCTTCTTGCCCTCCGTCACCTCAACCTCCTCCACGGTCTCTTCCACGGTCTCTTCCACGGTCTCGGTCGTCTCGGTCACCTCGGTCACCTCCGTCACCTCCGTCGTTTCCTCGGGCTTCGGCGTCGTCTCGGTCGTCACCTCCGTCACTTCCGTCACCTCAACGGTTTCCGTGGTTTCCGTGGTCTCCGTGGTCTCCGTGGTCTCCTCCTCGGTCGTGTCCGTGGTCGGCTTGCGCTTCGGCTTGCGGTGCTTCTTTGACTTGGGCTTCTTGCCCTCCGTCACCTCAACCTCCTCCACGGTCTCTTCCACGGTCTCTTCCACGGTCTCGGTCGTCTCGGTCGTCTCCGTCGTCTCGACAGTCACTTCCGTCGTGGACGGCACGTCCTCGGTCGTTTCGAACGTCTCGGTCACCTCGGTCACCTCCGTCACCTCCGTCGTTTCCTCGGGCTTCGGCGTCGTCTCGGTCGTCACCTCCGTCACTTCCGTCACCTCAACGGTTTCCGTGGTTTCCGTGGTCTCCGTGGTCTCCGTGGTCTCCTCCTCGGTCGTGTCCGTGGTCGGCTTGCGCTTCGGCTTGCGGTGCTTCTTTGACTTGGGCTTCTTGCCCTCCGTCACCTCAACCTCCTCCACGGTCTCTTCCACGGTCTCTTCCACGGTCTCGGTCGTCTCGGTCGTCTCGGTCGTCTCCGTCGTCTCGACAGTCACTTCCGTCGTGGACGGCACGTCCTCGGTCGTTTCGAACGTCTCGGTCACCTCGGTCACCTCCGTCGTTTCCTCGGGCTTCGGCGTCGTCTCGGTCGTGACCTCCGTCACTTCCGTCACCTCAACGGTTTCCGTGGTTTCCGTGGTCTCCGTGGTCTCCGTGGTCTCCTCCTCGGTCGTGTCCGTGGTCGGCTTGCGCTTCGGCTTGCGGTGCTTCTTTGACTTGGGCTTCTTGCCCTCCGTCACCTCAACCTCCTCCACGGTCTCTTCCACGGTCTCTTCCACGGTCTCGGTCGTCTCGGTCGTCTCGGTCGTCTCCGTCGTCTCGACAGTCACTTCCGTCGTGGACGGCACGTCCTCGGTCGTTTCGAACGTCTCGGTCACCTCGGTCACCTCCGTCGTTTCCTCGGGCTTCGGCGTCGTCTCGGTCGTGACCTCCGTCACTTCCGTCACCTCAACGGTTTCCGTGGTTTCCGTGGTCTCCGTGGTCTCCGTGGTCTCCTCCTCGGTCGTGTCCGTGGTCGGCTTGCGCTTCGGCTTGCGGTGCTTCTTTGACTTGGGCTTCTTGCCCTCCGTCACCTCAACCTCCTCCACGGTCTCTTCCACGGTCTCTTCCACGGTCTCGGTCGTCTCGGTCGTCTCCGTCGTCTCGACAGTCACTTCCGTCGTGGACGGCACGTCCTCGGTCGTTTCGAACGTCTCGGTCACCTCGGTCACCTCCGTCACCTCCGTCGTTTCCTCGGGCTTCGGCGTCGTCTCGGTCGTGACCTCCGTCACTTCCGTCACCTCAACGGTTTCCGTGGTTTCCGTGGTCTCCGTGGTCTCCGTGGTCTCCTCCTCGGTCGTGTCCGTGGTCGGCTTGCGCTTCGGCTTGCGGTGCTTCTTTGACTTGGGCTTCTTGCCCTCCGTCACCTCAACCTCCTCCACGGTCTCTTCCACGGTCTCTCGTCCGTCGTCTCGACAGTCACTTCCGTCGTGGACGGCTCTCGTCGTTTCGAACGTCTCTGGTCACCTCGGTCACCTCCGTCACCTCCGTCGCCTCGGGCTTCGGTGTCGTCTCGGTCGTCACCTCCGTCACTTCCTGTCACCTCAACGGTTTCCGTGGTTTCCGTGGTCTCCGTGGTCTCCGTGGTCTCCTCCTCGGTCGTGTCCGTGGTCGGCTTGCGCTTCGGCTTGCGGTGCTTCTTTGACTTGGGCTTCTTGCCCTCCGTCACCTCAACCTCCACGGTCTCTTCCACGGTCTCTTCCACGGTCTCGGTCGTCTCGGTCGTCTCCGTCGTCTCGACAGTCACTTCCGTCGTGGACGTCCTCGGTCGTTTCGAACGTCTCGGTCACCTCGGTCACCTCCGTCACCTCCGTCGTTTCCTCGGGCTTCGGCGTCGTCTCGGTCGTGACCTCCGTCACTTCCGTCACCTCAACGGTTTCCGTGGTTTCCGTGGTCTCCGTGGTCTCCGTGGTCTCCTCCTCGGTCGTGTCCGTGGTCGGCTTGCGCTTCGGCTTGCGGTGCTTCTTTGACTTGGGCTTCTTGCCCTCCGTCACCTCAACCTCCTCCACGGTCTCTTCCACGGTCTCTTCCACGGTCTCGGTCGTCTCGGTCGTCTCCGTCGTCTCGACAGTCACTTCCGTCGTGGACGGCACGTCCTCGGTCGTTTCGAACGTCTCGGTCACCTCGGTCACCTCCGTCGTTTCCTCGGGCTTCGGCGTCGTCTCGGTCGTGACCTCCGTCACTTCCGTCACCTCAACGGTTTCCGTGGTTTCCGTGGTCTCCGTGGTCTCCGTGGTCTCCTCCTCGGTCGTGTCCGTGGTCGGCTTGCGCTTCGGCTTGCGGTGCTTCTTTGACTTGGGCTTCTTGCCCTCCGTCACCTCAACCTCCTCCACGGTCTCTTCCACGGTCTCTTCCACGGTCTCGGTCGTCTCGGTCACCTCGGTCACCTCCGTCACCTCCGTCGTTTCCTCGGGCTTCGGCGTCGTCTCGGTCGTCACCTCCGTCACTTCCTGTCACCTCAACGGTTTCCGTGGTTTCCTGTGGTCTCCGTGGTCTCCGTGGTCTCCTCCTCGGTCGTGTCCGTGGTCGGCTTGCGCTTCGGCTTGCGGTGCTTCTTTGACTTGGGCTTCTTGCCCTCCGTCACCTCAACCTCCTCCACGGTCTCTTCACGGTCTCTTCCACGGTCTCGGTCGTCTTGGTCACCTCGGTCACCTCCGTCACCTCCGTCGTTTCCTCGGGCTTCGGTGTCGTCTCGGTCGTCACCTCCGTCACTTCCGTCACCTCAACGGTTTCCGTGGTTTCCGTGGTCTCCGTGGTCTCCGTGGTCTCCTCCTCGGTCTGTCCGTGGTCGGCTTGCGCTTCGGCTTGCGGTGCTTCTTTGACTTGGGCTTCTTGCCCTCCGTCACCTCAACCTCCTCCACGGTCTCTTCCACGGTCTCTTCCACGGTCTCGGTCGTCTCCGTCGTCTCGACAGTCACTTCCGTCGTGGACGGCACGTCCTCGGTCGTTTCGAACGTCTCTCGGTCACCTCGGTCCTCCGTCACCTCCGTCGTTTCCTCGGGCTTCGGCGTCGTCGGTCGTGACCTCCGTCACTTCCGTCACCGGTTTCCGTGGTTTCCGTGGTTTCCGTGGTCTCCGTGGTCTCCGTGGTCTCCTCTCGGTCGTGTCCGTGGTCGGCTTGCGCTTCGGCTTGCGGTGCTTCTTTGACTTGGGCTTCTTGCCCTCCGTCACCTCAACCTCCTCCACGGTCTCTTCCACGGTCTCTTCCACGGTCTCGGTCGTCTCGGTCGTCTCCGTCGTCTCGACAGTCACTTCCGTCGTGGACGGCACGTCCTCGGTCGTTTCGAACGTCTCGGTCACCTCGGTCACCTCCGTCACCTCCGTCGTTTCCTCGGGCTTCGGCGTCGTCTCGGTCGTGACCTCCGTCACTTCCGTCACCTCAACGGTTTCCGTGGTTTCCGTGGTCTCCGTGGTCTCCGTGGTCTCCTCCTCGGTCGTGTCCGTGGTCGGCTTGCGCTTCGGCTTGCGGTGCTTCTTTTGACTTGGGCTTCTTGCCCTCCGTCACCTCAACCTCCTCCACGGTCTCTTCCACGGTCTCTTCCACGGTCTCGGTCGTCTCGGTCGTCTCCGTCGTCTCGACAGTCACTTCCGTCGTGGACGGCGTCCTCGGTCGTTTCGAACGTCTCGGTCACCTCGGTCACCTCCGTCACCTCCGTCGTTTCCTCGGGCTTCGGCGTCGTCTCGGTCGTGACCTCCGTCACTTCCGTCACCTCAACGGTTTCCGTGGTTTCCGTGGTCTCCGTGGTCTCCTCCTCGGTCGTGTCCGTGGTCGGCTTGCGCTTCGGCTTGCGGTGCTTCTTTGACTTGGGCTTCTTGCCCTCCGTCACCTCAACCTCCTCCACGGTCTCTTCACGGTCTCTTCCACGGTCTCGGTCGTCTCGGTCGTCTCGGTCGTCTCGACAGTCACTTCCGTCGTGGACGGCGTCCTCGGTCGTTTCGAACGTCTCGGTCACCTCGGTCACCTCCGTCACCTCCGTCGTTTCCTCGGGCTTCGGCGTCGTCTCGGTCGTGACCTCCGTCACTTCCGTCACCTCAACGGTTTCCGTGGTTTCCGTGGTCTCCGTGGTCTCCGTGGTCTCCTCCTCGGTCGTGTCCGTGGTCGGCTTGCGCTTCGGCTTGCGGTGCTTCTTTGACTTGGGCTTCTTGCCCTCCGTCACCTCAACCTCCTCCACGGTCTCTTCCACGGTCTCTTCCACGGTCTCGGTCGTCTCGGTCGTCTCCGTCGTCTCGACAGTCACTTCCGTCGTGGACGGCACGTCCTCGGTCGTTTCGAACGTCTCGGTCACCTCCGTCACCTCCGTCGTTTCCTCGGGCTTCGGCGTCGTCTCGGTCGTCACCTCCGTCACTTCCGTCACCTCAACGGTTTCCGTGGTTTCCGTGGTCTCCGTGGTCTCCGTGGTCTCCTCCTCGGTCGTGTCCGTGGTCGGCTTGCGCTTCGGCTTGCGGTGCTTCTTTGACTTGGGCTTCTTGCCCTCCGTCACCTCAACCTCCTCCACGGTCTCTTCCACGGTCTCTTCCACGGTCTCGGTCGTCTCGGTCGTCTCCGTCGTCTCGACAGTCACTTCCGTCGTGGACGGCACGTCCTTGGTAGTCATGGACCTTGCTGTAATCTTTTGGTGGATGGAGCTCGTTGAATGACTGTTTTGCTTGCGGTGGTTGATATGTCTTTCTGTGGGTGGGCTTCTCCGTTCGAGAACTTCGAGTTTGCTCAGGTGTTTTAGCCTTCCCAGGCGTAAACAGTGACATGAACCAATTTGGCTCAGCTTCTTCAGTTTCCTTCCTATCTGTTAAACCAAGTTCCAGTGCTTCTTCAAACCTTTCTGTCTCGGTTGTCGTCTCCACTTCGATCGTTGTCACCAACTCACCGGCAGCGGAGGTCTCTGTGCGAGTGGTCGTGCGGACCGTCTTGATCGTGATACTGCCGTCAGCCTCCTCGGAGCGGAACACCTCCGTCTTCACCGTTTCACCGGGCGCAGCACCAGCCTCCTCGGTCGAGCTGACTGCGGTCATGCCCTCAGTAGACACAATGGCCGACGTCGGTGCCGCCACCTCGGTGGCCGTCTCCGTTGTGGTCTCCATCTCCACCGTTGTGCTCTTCGAGCCACCCTGGGTCTCTGTCTCAGTTGTCGTCTCCACTTCGATCGTTGTCACCAACTCACCGGCAGCGGAGGTCTCTGTGCGAGTGGTCGTGCGGACCGTCTTGATCGTGATACTGCCGTCAGCCTCCTCGGAGCGGAACACCTCCGTCTTCACCGTTTCACCGGGCGCAGCACCAGCCTCCTCGGTCGAGCTGACTGCGGTCATGCCCTCAGTAGACACAATGGCCGACGTCGGTGCCGCCACCTCGGTGGCCGTCTCCGTTGTGGTCTCCATCTCCACCGTTGTGCTCTTCGAGCCACCCTGGGTCTCTGTCTCAGTTGTCGTCTCCACTTCGATCGTTGTCACCAACTCACCGGCAGCGGAGGTCTCTGTGCGAGTGGTCGTGCGGACCGTCTTGATCGTGATACTGCCGTCAGCCTCCTCGGAGCGGAACACCTCCGTCTTCACCGTTTCACCGGGCGCAGCACCAGCCTCCTCGGTCGAGCTGACTGCGGTCATGCCCTCAGTAGACACAATGGCCGACGTCGGTGCCGCCACCTCGGTGGCCGTCTCCGTTGTGGTCTCCATCTCCACCGTTGTGCTCTTCGAGCCACCCTGGGTCTCTGTCTCAGTTGTCGTCTCCACTTCGATCGTTGTCACCAACTCACCGGCAGCGGAGGTCTCTGTGCGAGTGGTCGTGCGGACCGTCTTGATCGTGATACTGCCGTCAGCCTCCTCGGAGCGGAACACCTCCGTCTTCACCGTTTCACCGGGCGCAGCACCAGCCTCCTCGGTCGAGCTGACTGCGGTCATGCCCTCAGTAGACACAATGGCCGACGTCGGTGCCGCCACCTCGGTGGCCGTCTCCGTTGTGGTCTCCATCTCCACCGTTGTGCTCTTCGAGCCACCCTGGGTCTCTGTCTCAGTTGTCGTCTCCACTTCGATCGTTGTCACCAACTCACCGGCAGCGGAGGTCTCTGTGCGAGTGGTCGTGCGGACCGTCTTGATCGTGATACTGCCGTCAGCCTCCTCGGAGCGGAACACCTCCGTCTTCACCGTTTCACCGGGCGCAGCACCAGCCTCCTCGGTCGAGCTGACTGCGGTCATGCCCTCAGTAGACACAATGGCCGACGTCGGTGCCGCCACCTCGGTGGCCGTCTCCGTTGTGGTCTCCATCTCCACCGTTGTGCTCTTCGAGCCACCCTGGGTCTCTGTCTCAGTTGTCGTCTCCACTTCGATCGTTGTCACCAACTCACCGGCAGCGGAGGTCTCTGTGCGAGTGGTCGTGCGGACCGTCTTGATCGTGATACTGCCGTCAGCCTCCTCGGAGCGGAACACCTCCGTCTTCACCGTTTCACCGGGCGCAGCACCAGCCTCCTCGGTCGAGCTGACTGCGGTCATGCCCTCAGTAGACACAATGGCCGACGTCGGTGCCGCCACCTCGGTGGCCGTCTCCGTTGTGGTCTCCATCTCCACCGTTGTGCTCTTCGAGCCACCCTGGGTCTCTGTCTCAGTTGTCGTCTCCACTTCGATCGTTGTCACCAACTCACCGGCAGCGGAGGTCTCTGTGCGAGTGGTCGTGCGGACCGTCTTGATCGTGATACTGCCTTGCCGTCCTCCTCGGAGCGGAACACCTGTCTTCACTGTTTCACCGGGCGCAGCACCAGCCTCCTCGGTCGAGCTGACTGCGGTCATGCCCCTCAGTAGACACAATGGCCGACGTCGGTGCCGCCACCTCGGTGGCCGTCTCCGTTGTGGTCTCCATCTCCACCGCTGTGCTCTTCGAGCCACCCTGGGTCTCTGTCTCAGTTGTCGTCTCCACTTCGATCGTTGTCACCAACTCACCGGCAGCGGAGGTCTCTGTGCGAGTGGTCGTGCGGACCGTCTTGATCGTGATACTGCCGTCAGCCTCCTCGGAGCGGAACACCTCCGTCTTCACCGTTTCACCGGGCGCAGCACCAGCCTCCTCGGTCGAGCTGACTGCGGTCATGCCCTCAGTAGACACAATGGCCGACGTCGGTGCCGCCACCTCGGTGGCCGTCTCCGTTGTGGTCTCCATCTCCACCGTTGTGCTCTTCGAGCCACCCTGGGTCTCTGTCTCAGTTGTCGTCTCCACTTCGATCGTTGTCACCAACTCACCGGCAGCGGAGGTCTCTGTGCGAGTGGTCGTGCGGACCGTCTTGATCGTGATACTGCCGTCAGCCTCCTCGGAGCGGAACACCTCCGTCTTCACCGTTTCACCGGGCGCAGCACCAGCCTCCTCGGTCGAGCTGACTGCGGTCATGCCCTCAGTAGACACAATGGCCGACGTCGGTGCCGCCACCTCGGTGGCCGTCTCCGTTGTGGTCTCCATCTCCACCGTTGTGCTCTTCGAGCCACCCTGGGTCTCTGTCTCAGTTGTCGTCTCCACTTCGATCGTTGTCACCAACTCACCGGCAGCGGAGGTCTCTGTGCGAGTGGTCGTGCGGACCGTCTTGATCGTGATACTGCCGTCAGCCTCCTCGGAGCGGAACACCTCCGTCTTCACCGTTTCACCGGGCGCAGCACCAGCCTCCTCGGTCGAGCTGACTGCGGTCATGCCCTCAGTAGACACAATGGCCGACGTCGGTGCCGCCACCTCGGTGGCCGTCTCCGTTGTGGTCTCCATCTCCACCGTTGTGCTCTTCGAGCCACCCTGGGTCTCTGTCTCAGTTGTCGTCTCCACTTCGATCGTTGTCACCAACTCACCGGCAGCGGAGGTCTCTGTGCGAGTGGTCGTGCGGACCGTCTTGATCGTGATACTGCCGTCAGCCTCCTCGAGCGGAACACCTCCGTCTTCACCGTTTCACCGGGCGCAGCACCAGCCTCCTCGGTCGAGCTGACTGCGGTCATGCCCTCAGTAGACACAATGGCCGACGTCGGTGCCGCCACCTCGGTGGCCGTCTCCGTTGTGGTCTCCATCTCCACCGTTGTGCTCTTCGAGCCACCCTGGGTCTCTGTCTCAGTTGTCGTCTCCACTTCGATCGTTGTCACCAACTCACCGGCAGCGGAGGTCTCTGTGCGAGTGGTCGTGCGGACCGTCTTGATCGTGATACTGCCGTCAGCCTCCCGGAGCGGAACACCTCCGTCTTCACCGTTTCACCGGGCGCAGCACCAGCCTCCTCGGTCGAGCTGACTGCGGTCATGCCCTCAGTAGACACAATGGCCGACGTCGGTGCCGCCACCTCGGTGGCCGTCTCCGTTGTGGTCTCCATCTCCACCGTTGTGCTCTTCGAGCCACCCTGGGTCTCTGTTCAGTTGTCGTCTCCACTTCGATCGTTGTCACCAACTCACCGGCAGCGGAGGTCTCTGTGCGAGTGGTCGTGCGGACCGTCTTGATCGTGATACTGCTGTCAGCCTCCTCGGAGCGGAACACCTCCGTCTTCACCGTTTCACCGGGCGCAGCACCAGCCTCCTCGGTCGAGCTGACTGCGGTCATGCCCTCAGTAGACACAATGGCCGACGTCGGTGCCGCCACCTCGGTGGCCGTCTCCGTTGTGGTCTCCATCTCCACCGTTGTGCTCTTCGAGCCACCCTGGGTCTCTGTCTCAGTTGTCGTCTCCACTTCGATCGTTGTCACCAACTCACCGGCAGCGGAGGTCTCTGTGCGAGTGGTCGTGCGGACCGTCTTGATCGTGATACTGCCGTCAGCCTCCTCGGAGCGGAACACCTCCGTCTTCACCGTTTCACCGGGCGCAGCACCAGCCTCCTCGGTCGAGCTGACTGCGGTCATGCCCTCAGTAGACACAATGGCCGACGTCGGTGCCGCCACCTCGGTGGCCGTCTCCGTTGTGGTCTCCATCTCCACCGTTGTGCTCTTCGAGCCACCCTGGGTCTCTGTCTCAGTTGTCGTCTCCACTTCGATCGTTGTCACCAACTCACCGGCAGCGGAGGTCTCTGTGCGAGTGGTCGTGCGGACCGTCTTGATCGTGATACTGCCGTCAGCCTCCTCGGAGCGGAACACCTCCGTCTTCACCGTTTCACCGGGCGCAGCACCAGCCTCCTCGGTCGAGCTGACTGCGGTCATGCCCTCAGTAGACACAATGGCCGACGTCGGTGCCGCCACCTCGGTGGCCGTCTCCGTTGTGGTCTCCATCTCCACCGTTGTGCTCTTCGAGCCACCCTGGGTCTCTGTCTCAGTTGTCGTCTCCACTTCGATCGTTGTCACCAACTCACCGGCAGCGGAGGTCTCTGTGCGAGTGGTCGTGCGGACCGTCTTGATCGTGATACTGCCGTCAGCCTCCTCGGAGCGGAACACCTCCGTCTTCACCGTTTCACCGGGCGCAGCACCAGCCTCCTCGGTCGAGCTGACTGCGGTCATGCCCTCAGTAGACACAATGGCCGACGTCGGTGCCGCCACCTCGGTGGCCGTCTCCGTTGTGGTCTCCATCTCCACCGTTGTGCTCTTCGAGCCACCCTGGGTCTCTGTCTCAGTTGTCGTCTCCACTTCGATCGTTGTCACCAACTCACCGGCAGCGGAGGTCTCTGTGCGAGTGGTCGTGCGGACCGTCTTGATCGTGATACTGCCGTCAGCCTCCTCGGAGCGGAACACCTCCGTCTTAGTTGTTTGGCTGGGTTCGGTATAGTTATGGGATTTGTTGGCAGCCCATTTGCTTAGAATCTTCGAGCGGCCGCTTTGGTTGTAAGACGTGACCATGGGTTGTCGGGTTAAACCAAGACAAGAGCCAATCTCCCGCGTCGAAGTTGCTGTTGTCGCCGTTATCATCGCTATCAGACGTAGCTTCGTTGGAATGAAGATCGTACATATAAGCACCAGGAGCAGGCTTGTCCGAAAATGCATCGTAATTCGACGCTGATGAGGCTTGACCTTATTAAAGGTGCCAGTGTTCATTAGATGAAGGCGAGTTTCACTGTCGGACATATCAACAATCGGTGACTTAGAGAGCATCACGACCTCATCGGCAAGTCTAAAGAGCACCGTCGACGTAGTGGCTGCCTCGCGTCGGTCAAACAGTGCCGCGGTCGCCTTCTGTGAGCCATGCTTGTTCAGGTGCATGGCCACGTCCTTTGTGACGGGCATTCAACGCCTAGTTCTTGCACGTACTTGATGGCCTCTCCCCACGAGCCACTATACACGATTTCTCCATCGTGTATCACAATAGTATTCTCAGCGCAAGTGCAATCGTCGGAGGACTCACGCAAAAGCGAGATCACAATGAATTTACGCAACCATTTGGACATACGACGATGAAGCGCAATGAACTGAAACGACGACTCATTTTCCACTGGAACCTGGTCCATAAGAATCCGATTGGTCTTGCTGAAACGCAGGCCGCGGCGATGAATTGGGAACTCGGGGTAGTACAACGTGAAGGCACGAGCGAGCTCCCATGCCACCTTGCGCTCCTTTGCGCGGCGCGCCGCCAAAACCAGAGCGCGATCCGCATGACTTTTTCTTTTTCTTGGTCCACGCTATATGCTAGCACATGGAAACGACAAAATGCACGCGCAAAATGAAGAGTTCCACGGCCGTCAACGTCTCGAAGCGGCGGCCGTGACTCGTCACATACGTCAGGAAGGCCGGCAGCCATCTTTTGAAGTCCTCTTTCTTCCTCTCCCTCCAACTTCACTACTGGTCACTATGTCACTCACGTTTTTGCCAGCTTGGGCCGTCACGACGGTACTGGCGAAGAGGACACCCGAATGGTCGCTTAGTTCCCGAAGTGTCCCCTGCTCTGAACTCTTCACGCCCATGGCCGCTGCGATGGCGCTACCGCTCCACGCGTACCATGCGAGTTCCTCCTCCAGACTCTGCGCACGCTTCTTCTCCGCTCACGCTCAAAGTCGGCGACTGCGCTGGCTGCAGCCGCCGCCGGGGCTTGCGACTTGCTTCCCCTGCTGGGTCAATTCCACCTCCGAATCCGTCGTGGTGACTGTCTCGGTGGTCGTGGTGCTGGACCCGTCGGGCTTAGTGACCACTGTGGTGACGGTGGCGCCATCCGCGCTGGTCGTGACCGCGGTCTTGGTGCCGTCCTTGGCCGTGGTGACCACCGTGTCGGGGCCCGCACCCTCCTTCTTACTCTTTCCTTCGGGGACGGGCGGGCTGCGGAGCACCATGGGGTGCTGCAGCCGCGCGTCGTCCTTGGCCACTTCGTTGATTCGGTGCCGCCCATGCTCGGTCGACGCTTCCTCGCTCTGCTGGTCTTTGGCGTCCAGGGCAAAAGCGATTGTGATAGAGCGCAAGATCCATCAATGGAGCGCACTGATGCGCGAGTACCGCCTCGTCTGCTGCTGAAGATACTCTGTACCCTCGCTTACAAAAACTAAGATAAATGCACGAAGCACGCAAAATTACGGTTTTTTTTGCAATTATCGGTAAATTATGAGCCCGGTAAAAGCGAAGCTCTGTGGTGCAGTTGTATTTGCGGTTAACGCTGTATGCACTCAGTAGCCTAGCACAGTCATGTAAGGCTGAAGCCTCGAGCTCTCTCACCAAGCGAGCGAATTTCGTTTTCCGTTTTTAGCTTTCAGGCGACCTCTAACACACTTGCCATTCTGCAATTACTGGATCTGGACCACACTTCAAGCGACATTGAGGCCTATCATGTACGTGTATACATCAAGCTACCATGATGGTCCGCACCCAGTTGTCATGCCACAGCTTGCGTAGGGCTTGGTATTTTTGCTGTTCAGTGGAGAAAAATTTCCATGATGAACCAAGTTTCCAAAATTTGTAAAAGAAATATGCTAAAGGTACTGAATGGATTTCTGCTGAAACTCTAAAATTTACATATATAAAGGGCTTAAAGGTACCAAACACTTACCAAACGACACTCTATAAATTAATTACCTCATCCCTCGATGACGGATGTTATGGCCCGCACGCAACTCACAAACGCTGGCGGCGGAGTTTTCTGTCACCTGCCTAAACCCCAAGGACTTGTGAGTGACTAAAACGTGATCGAGCGAGCGTGACCATGCTTGGGCTTGAGTCTGCGTGCTACGCCCTTAAACCGGCACATTTTGGGCTTACCAAGCGAGCCGTGTTTCACCCACCGCGTTTGGTATCTCTAGACACTGGCGAAATGTATCAGTTCGCAGACGATGCAACAAATCAGTTCGATGCTGGCCATTCAAAATGGTGTCGGCAAAATAGCAGGCCTTTCACCCTCGCACGGCACAACATTGCTGAGCTACACTGGAACTCAAAGTGCAGTCTGGACGGGCAGCGTCACTCAAGCTCCGTCGGACCGACACTTGTCGATTGCTTTTACTACAAGTGATTTGCCACAACTTTCCTGACATAACTTTAACACCGAGGAGCGTTCTGCGATCGCTCTCAAAAGGATGAGGATACCACTGTGTCAGATAACTTAGACATTGTATTGATCATACAAATGTCTAATTGTTTCAATATTTGCAATTGATTGGTCAGGAAGGTACCACAGTAATGGTACAACTTCAAGGTCGTACAAGGCCGGCAACGAAGGACGTTCGGCTAAATGGTATTGGTGTCGAGGCAAATATTGCGCGCGGTATACTGTTGCATGGGCGGTGTTTCATCTAGTTCTCGACGAAAGCAGTTCTTGTTTAGCAGTTTGTGGGTTGTCCACTTTAACAAAGCTCGGAATAGTGATGCGAATAGTTGTAAAAGGGCAGTTGTATGTGTTCATTGCTGGACAGACTATTGAGGCGCTTGACGTCTAGCTTATTCCAGTTGCTGATAAAGCGTGCTCCAGGACACTTCAACAACACCTCTGATCTGGGTTTCATAATAATGTGTGCATTGCAGAGTCATCTGCTGCAATTTCCAACATGGTCATACAGTTATTACGGGACGTATTGCGAACAAATGCCAAAGGCGTCTCAACGACCACAGCGTCTCATTCCAGTGATTGAACACCTTGCTTCAAGCTCATTGCTGAAAAAGCTCCCGACACAAACAAGCAAGCGGTCAGTATACAGTCCCGTGGTTCCTACTCTGACTTTCGGTCCTAACTTCTCGCTCGTGCGTGCAGCCCCCCTTCACTCACCGCCCCGTGTCCGTCATGAGTTTCGTACCCGTTGCCCCCGACTGCGACTTCCCCATCCAGAACCTCCCGTACGGGATCTTCTCCACCAAAACCAACGACAAGAAGCGCGTGGGCGTCGCCATCGGAGACTTTGTAAGCCCCACTTCCCTCATCACCCTTCTTTAGCTATACACGCAGTGCCACTTACCAACTGCTGCGCAGGTGCTGGACTTGTCGGTAGTGGAGATGGAAGGCCACTTCGAAGGCTTCGATGCCGCATGCTTCCACGACGTACGTTGTATGGGAAACGACCATCAAAGGCTGTAGGTGGAAGGAAGGCTTGTCACTAATTAAATCTCTGTATAGCCGACTCTGAACAGGTTCATGGCCCAAGGACCCAAGGCGTGGGCCACGACCCGCTCTACCATCCAACACCTGTTGTCTGCCGATGTGCCGACGCTACGTGACAACGAGGATGCAAAGCAACGTGCACTCATCCCCATGGAGAATGTGCGCATGCATCTGCCAGCCAGGGTGGGCGACTATACTGACTTCTACTCGTCCCGCGAACACGCTACGAACGTCGGCGTCATGTTCCGTGGGAAAGACAACGCACTACAACCTAACTGGTGCGTTCTTGAATGATACTGTGTACATGTATTATCTAAGCTTACCAGCTAACAATGCTTGTCATTTGCTATGTACGGGGCATCAAATCCAGGCTCCATTTGCCTGTCGGCTACCACGGCCGTTCATCATCCATTGTCGTATCGGGCACCAACTTTCGTCGTCCTTGTGGACAGCTACAGGCTGACAAGGCAGACTCTTCAAAGGATCTGTATACGGTCCGTGTCGTGTGCTGGACTTTGAGCTGGAAATGGTAAGAGTTCTTAATGGGTGGGATTTCCGTTGAGCTCGAGTCTTCGCCTAACTACCCTCTCTCTGCAGGCTTTCTTTGTGGGTCCACCGAACAACCTTGGTGACCCAATCCCAATGAGCAAGGCCGAAGATCACATTTTCGGCGTGGTGCTCATGAATGACTGGAGTGGTGAGTGTTTTCTTTTGTGAAATTTCCTTGTACTGCTAATAACCAGCATCGCGTTTGTTCTGCTGACAGCTCGTGACATTCAAAAGTGGGAGTATGTTCCTCTGGGGCCATTTGGTTCCAAGAACTTCGCGACCACTATCTCGCCGTGGGTCGTACCGCTCGCTGCACTCGACCCATTTCGCTGCGAGCCGAGCTTCGGCCCCGTCCAGAAGGACCCAACGCCGTTGCCGTATATTTCGGACCCCAGCTACGCCCGCGGAACATACGACATTAAGCTTCAGGTAGGTCGCTTGGGGGCTACATTATGGTTAGACTCGTCATCATTGCTTAACGTGATTTGTGCTACCGTGCAGGTTTCGATCAAGCCGGAAGATGCAAACCAAGCCTACCCAGTGACTACAAGCAACTTCCGCAACATGTACTGGAACATGAAGCAGCAGCTTGTGCACCACACAGTCACGGGGTGCAACATGCAGCCTGGGGATTTGTTGGGTAGCGGCACCATCAGCGGCCAGACGGATGACAACCTGGGATCGATGCTGGAACTGAGCTGGCAAGGATCACGAGAGGTCACTCTCGGAGACAGTGGTGCCACGCGCAAATTTTTGCAGGACGGTGACACAGTGGCGATCACTGGGTTCTGCCAGGGAGATGGCTACAGGATAGGCTTTGGGCCGTGCGAAGGAAAAATCTTGCCTGCACACCAGTAAACGGAGAAGAGTGCGCACAGACCGCGACCGCCGAAAATGTCTGCCAAAGTAGCGTTTTAACACCGGTTTTGAGGTTGTACTGAATGCTGAACGGAATATCAATCCCAATCAATTTCCTGACACTCCACGAGAGCAATAATGCTATGGGGCTGAGGATAGTACAGCTCATTGTACATCTATATTGTGGCCTCGACAGTTTTGAAGAGATCTTTCAGCAGCACCTTCTTAGAGAATGGCTCTCGCAGTGAGGCTGAGGGGAACGTCATCTTGTCATCTAGCGCCAACGAAGGTAGCTTGGGGCCATGTGCACTTGCTACACGATTCATAGCGTCCTGCTCCGAGTAATCGCTAACAATATCCACGTCATCGATCCCGTCAAATTTATCGTCTAGCAGAGCGAAATCTACGCCTCGCATGTGCAATTTGGCCTCCAGAGCTTCCTTCCACTCGTCCACGACGACCCCAGCATTCAACAGCGCAGCCCCGCTACGGCTATTGTGTGCAGCAATTCGACCTTTCGTCTCATCACCCCCATCAGTCTCCAACGTAGGTGCAAGACCCCATCGATCACGCAGGTACTCGAGTTTCTGCTGCTCTTCCCTAGTGTAGTTATCGGCGGCGGTCTTCATCGCCCCTTCTTGTACCGAATGTTTCGCTGTTGATACTGGCGAGAATGAATGCAGCACCTGCATCAACATGGCTAAAGACGGATGGTTGTCACCAGGTAGCGGAAGTAGTCGTCCACCACGGGGAATTCACTGATAACGTCGCTCGTAAACGCGCGCTGCGATGTATGCAGATAAGCTGTCACCTCTCCTCGCAACGAGCTCGGCTTACGCCCGAATAGTGATATAAAGTACGCGACGCTGACGTCACTCAACGCGCTTAGTTTGGTGATCTCCGTACTGCCGAGATTGCGCAGCCGCAGACGTGGATCCAGCGCATGTGCAAGAACAAATAACGGCTGCTCCAACTGCGCCCACACCACTTCCAACGCAAGTTGTACCGTTATGATCCCGTCGGCCGCAACGAACAACGCACCTAGATGTTTCAGCGTCTCCGAAAGCGTTAGCCCGGTCCGGCAGCTTGAAAATGCATTTATAAAAGCACGGAGTAGATTGTACACACGCTCCAATAACGTGCGATTCAACGCACTCTCCACCAGTCTCTTGGCATTTGCAGCCCCTCGTTTTGCGCTCACTTCGAATGTCTTATCGTCAAGGAACACTTGAATGAGAATAGCGCATGATCGCCAATCGCTGAAGGGGCTTGAAGGTGAGCCGCCTTTCATTTCTGAAAGTCGCTCCACGACACATGACCGAATCGACTCCAGCTGCCACAACTCGATGAGAGACGATACGACACCAAACATTTCGGCAGTTGCCAGCAGCTTGATCAAAGGAAAATATAGCAAGTCCTCAACGTTCGCCGTGAACACTACTCGAGGCCAGTGCGTAGGCGCACGAAGGATCCCGACAGCTCGTTGGGTGACCGTACTGAACGGCAACACCACAGCTACCGGAGCCAATTTAACTGTGTCGATGCAGATCCGAATATGCTCATCTAACCACCTAGCAACCTCCAGTCCGTGGTGATGGATCACGATTGTCCCAATTTCCGCTTGGGGATTTTGATCCCGGACAAATGAAAGCGGCACAATAGCCTTTCCATTGGTTACAATTCCACTGATCGTCGGCACCTGCACGGATTCCGCTTGGGACTGACTTGCCGTTACGTTGCAGTGCAGCATGACTGGCCACGAACTCACTGGAGCATCACCCAGTGCGTTAGTGACACAAGCGGAAAATGCGGACGCAGCTAGCTCGAGGGGACGAGCTCTTGCAGTTTCGTAAGTTCACTAGCAAGCGTAGCGTTGTGAATCTCGTCCAGGATGTACGTGCGCAAACCTATCGTGCTGGGCATGAGCGCGTTTGCTACAGTAGGCATAGGTACCAATGCGCAGAAGAGCTTCTTCGCGCTAGCACTTTCCACCCAATCAAATGGCAAGTGATGTTCCAGAAGTAGTTCCACGAGCGCGCGATGTACAGTAGAGCCATCAGGAGATGCTGCCTGCAATGTTTGTGGTGCATCTTGGTTGATTCGCTTCGCTGCCAACGGCACGATCGCATCAGGCGGCGTTGTTGCAGCCTCGGTCTCGCTACTGTGGTTCAAGCCAGCGTTGTAGGTCTTTGTGGACACCAATTCTTGCGGTATGTGCGGGCATTTAGCCAAGTGGGTCTGCATGTTGCTCTTACGGCCTGTGACATAAGGCGGTTCCATAGACGCCTTCAAGCTCTCCGAGCGTTTTCGTAAGCCTGCTGGCAGAAATTGCAGCGCGCATGGTAGTACGCACTGTCTTTCTTGCGTTCCATTCGCGTGAAGTACTGCCACTCGTCCAGCATCATCCGTGTCGAGCCTGTGCTGCCTGCAGCCGTATTTGTTTGAGCGACGACCACCCCAACCGCCGGGTCCACCATTCCGTCGACAGTTCCAGTTTCTGCAGTCACCTTCGCTGCCAGTGTACTGATAACTGCGCTATGCGGATGTCACCGATACGATGGCGGATCTGCCTCTCCAACGAAGGCAGTTCGCCCTTGAAGTTTGAACAATGCACTAGATGTTTGCGCAGCTTCTCGCGGCGGCCCACCAATTTCTCCGGAACGAGCAACGGCTTCTGGTCCTCCGACGCTTCGTCGTATGCTTGCTGGCAGTATCTGCAAATGGCGTGGAAGAAATTGGACTTGCCAATGTATCCATCCTCTTGAAGGCGGTTAAAGTGCTCCCACTCCTCCATCATGCAGTGCTTACCTCGTCCTCCTCGGAGTCCGCTGCTCCTGCGCTTGCGCTTCTTACCCGTAGTAGTAGTAGTAGATGCGTCCGTCAGATCTGTGGCAGTATCCTCCGCTTCTTGAGCATCAACTTCGGCCTTGGCTTGCTGTTCCATGTTGTACTCTGCACCGTAGATGGGGCACGCCTTGAGGTGTGCATGCATGGCGGAGCGACGGCCCGTGATTTTCGCAGGGGCATTTTGAGCTGCTTCTGCTCGTAGGCGAGCATGCAGTGGCGGCACATCACATACCAGTACGAGGAGTTGGGCACGCGGCCTTCCTCCGGCAGCTTCTGGAAGTGCGCCCACTCGTCCATCGTGCACCCGCGCCCCATTTTCGACGAGGAAATTTTGTGCTACTGCCAAATTTGCATTCGGAAAATTTACAAATCTATTTGCTTAGAGACATTAAGAGAGGCAACTAAAGACTACATTCAGTCAACGACAACCCCGTCGATGGCAAAACCACTGCTGTGTCATGTGACTTCATGGACTACATGTAACTAGGACCCATGCCTTTAAATTCATATGCTCATCTAAAACGTAAACGAGGCGTTATCCTGGTCATGACGATCCTGGCGCTTACGCAGCCGCTCGAAACGCGCTGTGAGCTCGTCGAAATCTGGAATCCCCCCTTGTGCTGCAGAGGCTGCCACTGAGGTGGGGGCGGCAGCAGCAGGACAATCAGTGTTCGGAGTAAGAGCTGGCACTGGATCGACAGACATGTCGTTGTATTGCTGAGGTGATGAAGACCTCGTGGAGTAGAAATGTGTTGGCTGGTTTGTGTATGTGTCTACTGTCCTCCGCGATAGAGACGTTGGGAGTGGCGCACGAGCAGCTTCATCAATAGGATTCGCGGACGGAACGTTTGGCAAATACGATGGAATGTGGGCAGGTGGAGGAGTCTGCATAGCAACAACCGAAGTTAACAAAGCGTTTAAACATATCTAACGGACAAGGCATGCAGGTAAGCAACATGTGTACCGAGGCGTAGAGTGCAGCAAACTCAGGCCCAGAGACTGCAGCACTGACGACTGTGGCGCCCGTAGGTGCTGGAATCGGTGCTAGCGGGTCTGGCACCTCAGCCTCATCAGGCTCCCAGTCCACTTTGAACTCTTTCGCAATCTCTTTCATGTAGTTCACCACCAGGAAAGCGCTCGGCGGCTGCACACTTAGCTTTTGGATGACACGTTCGTTCACGCAGCCGTCCACGTTGCGAATCGCTGCAGCTTCAAAGTCCTGGCCGTATTTCTTGGTCAGTTGTTTCTTCACCTCCGCCAGCTCCGGTATCTCCGTGCGGCTCGCAGCCCAGATGAGTGTGCATACAGCCTCGCGCATGTCATACGGACAATCACTCTCCGTCTTAATCAGGTTCTGTAGCAAGCACACGGAACGCAACACTTGAGTCATAGTTAACAACAGGCAGTTCAGCAACGTAGACGCACCGCTCGCTCCGCCAGCAGCTCGCACAACAGCTCTAGGATCTCGTATCCCTCCATCGTAAAGTCATCTCGGATGATTCCTTCCACTCGGATGCGCGCCTTCTCCTCCTTGCCGTCCCCTAGCAGCCTCGCCACCTCTTTTCGCTGCGCCACCGCCGCGTTGGCTTTCTTGTTCTTGACGATGCCGATACGGTGCACCGCCATCTTGAGGTTGGGCTTGAGTTTATTCACGTTAAACCCGAACATCCTGGCGTCGTCGGGTCTGGTTTGGTGCTGCTCTGGTCTACTGCTAAATGATGCTGGTTGCTTGATTTTCGGGTGTCATACAGTACCCAGTATATTGGTACCACTAGTATGGTACACACGTAGATGATTGCAGCTCGAGGGCGGAACATGCGTGGGCAAGCAGTGCGCGTGTATGCACGAGTGGTAATATATATGTTCATCAAAGGACAGTGTATTAGACCTACTAGACTCTCATGCAGATTCAATTCCTGACTTTACTACAGCACGGCAGATACACCACTTTTGTATGTCTCTCAGGGTGTTGTCTCTTGTGTCAACATTCCACACCGTCCCGTTAATCAGTTAAGTCAGTTTGACTGTTTGATTGCTGTTACTAATTACTCCGCCCACGACACGGGCTTCTTTCGTCCGACGTAGGTTCGTCTAGCGGTGCTATTGCGTCCTGGAGTCACGGGGTCCTCTGACGCGTTTGAGCTCGTCAGCAGGTCGTTCGAACTCGCGTCACTCACACGTCGCATGGCCTCGGCTGCCGCCTTGCGACGGCTGTGGAAGAAACTCTTCTTGCGGTTGCGCGTCCCGCTGCCGTCTGACCCACTGCTGGAGCCAGACTCGCTCATGTGGCTCGAGCGCTCCGACACGCCGCTGCGCTCCAGTCTCTCCTCCTGCTGGCGTCGCGTCACCACCTCCTTTGACTCGAAGTAGACCAGATCGGGGTCTCGTGGGCCGTCTACAGACTGTGGGGAGGCGGAGATGGTCCTGGTCTTGCTCTGTGGACTCTTGTCGAGCGCTTCCTTGTCGTTAGTGCCCGAGTATTTCTTGTGCAGCACGCGGAAGTAGTACCAGCTTGTGATGGTGGCGTAGGACGCCCAGATGAAGGTGCTTTTGCGTAGGCGGGGGCTACTCGCCAGCGCCACGACGACCACCAGAGCCACTAGCAACGTCCAGAGCAGCACAGTCATTGCGCAAGGTCTAATCGAAGCCTCTCAGTTCTTCCTTCTGGTAATGACGGCCAGTTTGCTAAATGGCTCAGGCGTAATCCTCCGAGGCAAATTGTGGTTTCTTTTACCAAGTATTTGTATGTGTTGATAAAATTAAATTGAAAATTCTAAAAAATATGTCGCACGAACGGCACGCAGCATCGTCAAACGGTGCCCTGCTAGCGACCGTCGACCGCTGCACTGCCCGTGTGCTACCAGAAAGACGCTGACAGATAGCCTGGAAATCCGTCCCATTCGATTCCTGAACGAGAAATACCATGGACCCGCGTCGGCAACGGGAGCATGGCAAAGCAAAGGGCAGTTCTTGTGTTCATGGTGTGGCTACACCACTTTGATCCGGCCCTTTGGTCTTGTCGCCGCGCCCCTTCAAGATCACTTGGGGATTCGCTGTCATGGGGGACTCGCTGGAAACACTGATCGCACGCACGCAGGAGCAACTGCAGCCACTGATCGCCAAGCCCAAGCTGGCCGACAAGCTCCTGGCCAAGCCTCCCTTTCGCTTCCTGCACGACGTGTTCACAGCCGTCGCGCAGAGCACGGGCTTCAGCCAGGGGCTCTACAATGACTTCGAGTTGGCTTCTGCCAACCTCAAGGACAAGACGCAGAAGACTGCCTTCCTGGACAAAATGATCGTGTGCGTGGGCCAGTGCACCGGCAAGGACGTGGACGTGCGTTCCGCCAAGATCGTGGCCGGCCTCGAGCCGGAAAACACTAATCTATTGTTGCAGGGCATTGCGCAAGCTGCCAAGGACAAGTCCCTGGGTTGGGGCAAGGCAGTGCAGGCTGCCCTAGCTAAAGTGCCGTCTTTGAGTGCCGAAGGAGAAATTTCTACTGCAGCAACTCCGGCTGCTGAAGCTGCTTCTGCAGCAACGCGCCCGTCTTCCAAAGATCGCAGTGGCTCGGCTGAAGCCAAGGAAAAGGTGTGGTTTGATGCATGAGCAGGACAGTGTCTTAGCTCATCAAGATGGCTGATAGTATTATTGTATGCATCGTATTTATCTAGGCGCGTCGAGACAAGGATGCTGCTCAGTTGCAGCCCCGAAGTGCAGAGAGCAAAGGAGATGGTCGCAGCAATACACAGGAATCACCTGCGCCGTCAAAGCAGGCGGCTCCAGAGACTAACCGTACTGCACCAAGCCGCACTAGCAGTGCCAGCAAAGAGAGTGGACGCAACGGCAAAGATAATAATCTTGATGAGGCGCTACTGCAGAGTATCGCGGAATGCAATGGTGACGTGGAGCGTACGAAAATGCTTATCGAACAGGTGATCACGAAACCCAAGATGTCTCCCAAGTTGTTGGGAAAGCCACCATTCCGCTTCCTACACGATATCGTGTCTGAGATAACACGTGTGACTGGATTTGCCGAGGGCCTTTTTGCAGGTGAAGAACTCGATTCAGGTGCTATCAAGGAGAAGGGCCCCAAGATGGATTACCTTACCAAAATCATCCTGTGTGTCGGGTGTCAGTTAAACGTAGAGGTGGAGGCCAAATCAGCCAAGATTGTTGCGGGACTAGAACCAGAAACCACGTGCAAGTTCCTGCAGCTGTTGTCAATAGCCTGCCGATCTAGTAGCTCCAGTGAGGCTGTACAGCGTGTGCTGGCGGGTGACACGGCCGTTCGTAATGCTGGCGCAAACGTCAAGAAACTCAGTAGTCGTGAAGCCGCTCCCGAATCGAAGCAAGCGTCACGTTCTAGTACGCCACAGGATAAATCGCGTGTTTCGCAGCAGCCAGTTGCAGAAGCCAAAGAAAAAGGCAAAGAGGCAGAGCCTGGTAGCTTTCGGGGCCAGTGAAGCCTCTGGCTGTGAAAGGTATTGCTGGGGATGCGGATAACGACAATGAAAAAGGTGGTAATCTTCACTTTGGCACGGGTTTTGCTGAGGCGAAGGCTGATGACGGGGCGATAGCACGGCTCGCATAAGCACGAGCGCTCCAGGCACAAGCGGAACTAGTCGCACATCTCGGCCGACGACCGCAAGGCGTCGTCCACCGAAACTCAAGGAGAATGTGACCGAAGTAGGACGGCTGCACGTGCATGATACAAAGGCTGTTCCTGTGGTAGGCATCATGAAAGACGGCGATAACGGCGACACAGACAGCGAAGATGAAGCTGGTGGCGGTGCAGGTGTCGGAGGTGACACCTCTCAACCCCATTCCGCCCTGCTACCTGGAGATGGTGGTGCACACGGACGTCTCGTGCGTGACATCCTCAAGGATCAAAATGCCGAAGAAGCTGCACGCCGTGCTAAGGAGGGCGAAGATATGGCTGCTACCACGAATGAAGCAGAGACAGGCATTCGCTTAGGTCGCCGCACAAAGTCCTTTAAGCCTGATCGCACTAAGAGCTCAAATGCTGCAGCCGCATCATCGCTTGCTGAAATGAACGCACTTCGTGCGGATATCCAGCGGCTGTGCCAGGCAGCCCATCCGTGGGTAAGAGCGTGGAGTTTGTGCATGAGGACTTAGATGCGATGTCCAAGGAGCTCGAGTTCTGGCGGAAGGAGTATGCACGTAAGCGCGACGCGCTAGCAGACGAGCAGAAGCATACCGAGGAGGCGCTGCAGCCTCTCCAGGTCCAGCTCCGCGAGGTCGAGGAGCAGGTCAAGGAACAGCTGCACAAGATCAACACGCTCAAGGCTGTCATTTCCAAAAATGAGGAGAAAACACAGCAACTACTCCGCATGGTGGTATCCGCGTGAACCAGCTTCGTGCCGGTCCGTAGCTCTCTTGCTCTAATGCGTCCATGTATAATCAGGAGGACACTCTTCCCAATTAACTCCAAACCCCTGTGTTTACGCGGTCTATCAACTCTTCGTTTTGTCCGACAGCGAGTCAACCTCAGACCGTTTCCTCTTACCCAGACGCTCTTTTACCTCTGGCATATCCTGTTCACGACGCCAAACGCTCTTGGGAACCCATGCCTCGTGCTTTTCGCGGCGCAGGTCAGTGAGTGGGCGAATCGGGACTCTACCGGACGTCCAGGGGTCAGCCTGAGCTTCCTGTGTCGGATTGCTCACTAGTTGTGGGAGCCACTTCTTACGTATGTTCTGCTTCTCTTGTTCACTGAGATCACCGCGCACCTCCGGGAACCAATCCAGCAGCCGTTGTAGAACTAGTGCCGTGGCCACTGACAAATTAAGGCTCTCACTAAAACCAAAGAGCGGCAAGTAAACTCGTCGATGTGCTGCACGTAGCATCTCGGGGCTCACTCCATCGATCTCACGGCCAATCACGACGGCCAGATGTGTAGGCAGCTCTTTGGGCTTGTCATTGGCCACGAGTGGTTCAGCCTGCGGAGACAAGTCCGTGGCCCAAATAGTCATCTCATTCTCATGTAGAGCCTGCAGACAATCCGCAATACTGGAGAATTCGCGTACGGACAACCACACAGCGCAGTTTTTGGTGATTTTCTTGCCGCTGCTTTTGCTCTTCTTGTGATTCTTCGTGTTCTTGTCTGGGTGCGTCTTGAGCTGCTGGTTGTTTGCTGCAATGAGCCACACGTGCTGAATGCCGAGTGCTAATGGGAGCAAAGCAGAGTGCCGTCAGTCAGTCAATCAGTTAGTTTGCATGTAGCAGGTAGCAAAAATTGTGCTGACGATAGCAGAAATAGCACCTTCAGCAGTCCGCAGCACTGCCTGGTGATTGTGCGAATCCATGCACTGCTCCAACACCAGCACGATACGACTTGTGCGGTGTGCTAACACCGTCTGCTCTACGCAGACGCTCCGGTGCGTCTTGAGCGACTTCATTTTCGCTTGTCTGCTGACTTGGAGGGTCGACCATTACTGTAACGAGGTACGCACCCCTGGTTACATGAAGAGCTGTCACTCTTCCGGACTAGTGTCCCTCACTAGTCTAGGTGGTCTATGTTAGGTCTATCTGTGTGTACCACATGAGACTTGGACATCAAACGAAGGGTGTCCTTGTGGTACATGGTACCAAGCTCGCCGGAGCCAACCAACCGGGATCGGGGTATTTATATGCATTTCTGTAACGGGGCAAATGCCAGTTACATGAAGAGTGACATGTGTCATTCTTCTAGACCAATGGGCCCTGGTTAGAGGCCATACAACATGTACCCTTGATGTGTGCATACAAACTGGTGTATCACACAAGCTGATGTGTCACACATCACTGGCCTCTAGAACTAACCATTCTACATTGATTTCGATTCAGTATAGTTAACAGGAAGTTTGCATTGCAGGCTAAACTAACCTTAACTATAAATATATTCAGTCTTAGTTTTGTTACTTAATCTGTAACTGATTCCCTTAAGACTGGGAATCGAGTGAACTGCCATTCACTAGGATTTTGTATACTCCAAGCACTTCCTCTGTGCAAGGTTCTGTGTGGTCCCGTCACACCTGGTAGCACTTGTAGCCACTCCTGCATCTACGCGGGTAGAGTGGACTACCTGAATCCTCTATGGTCTCAACGAGTGAGCCAAGATGGACCGAAGTGAGTTTGCTCATTTGAACGACTCCCAGTGGGAGTCTGTTCAAAAACGGGAGGCATCTTTGGTATGGGTGCTCTCTGAGACTTGGCAACGTCTTCGTCAACCGATCAGGTCGAGCGCATCAATGCGTTCGACAAATATAAACGTGGGCTGATCGCACACGTTTGCGGAAGCATGCAAGCGTCCGTGGCTGCGTCAAAGCCGGCGCAACTTAAGCCTTTGAGGCTGAACGTTTCTCCCTACGAAGGAAAGGAAGGGGAGAACCTTCACTTCTGGGTCCGAGAAGTGGAGATCGCCATGCAGTCAAGTCTCCTCTCTGACGAGTCACTTTGTGTGGCTTTTGTGTTGTCCAAATTGGGTGGTCGTGCCAAGGATTGGGGATTCACCATGGAGACTACGTCTCCTGGATGCTTTACATATTTCTGTGGTGAAGCGCAGTTCCCAAGTCTCGATCGATCAACGATCTGAGTGAAAGGATTGATGGAATCAAGATCGATCGACTGGAAGGCTACAACCCAGACTCAAAATTATCAGGTTCGGGTTAGGGGCCAAGTAAGAACTGGATCGATCCGATCCAAATCGACAATGGTGCCATCATTTCAATACAGATCGGCCCGATCCAGATCGACAATGGTACAATCATTTCAATACAGATCGGCCCGATCCGATCGACTGCGATCCAACTGGTGGGGTGCAATTATTACGATACAAGTTGCCACCTTTGTGGTACGTACTCCCAGCAAGATCCAGAACAGCCAACGAAGGGTACAAATCAGGTGATGTGCTAGATGGGTAGGAAGAAGGTTGAAGAAGGATTCTAAGGCATTAAACAGAGAGCAATTTTCCTTGCAAGACACAAGTGGTTCTTACTATTCCGGGGAGGGAAGTATATTGGCCCACCCGACGACAAGAGACTACTGGATTGCTCAAGGAAGATCGTAGAAGACCCTGGATCGCTTGGCCAGGTTACGACCGCTCTCTCATTATCAAGATCCCGCTATAGGAAGCGGCAAGCAAACGAAAAGGACACACACAAGGACACCCATACCCTATCAGCTCAAGTGTTCAAGACTACTGATCGGCCGATCGAAAACCGCGTGAAGAATTCCCGCGTGGTTATTGTTGAAGAACCAGTGTATCGGTGTTTCTGGGTTACCGGTATACTGGTGAGTACCAGTTGTACCAATGAGCAAACTCACCATCACCGTCATTCTCGTGTTTACGTCATGGTGTTTATGGGACGGTGTTTACGCCACGGGTACGACATGATTGTGGGTACAAGATGTGCAAGGATCTCCACGTGGCTATCGCTGATTGGATGAAGCAACTCAGGTATCCAGTAAAGAATCCAGTAATGTGTATCCAGTAGAGTATTCAGTGGATACAGTAGAAGGCTTAGACGTAGCAATGAGCTTGCGAACTAAGGACCCAAATCAATCACTTCCAAATATTCGATCAACTTCTCAAGTGTCCAATTTCTTCAGGTTATGAGCCCAAGCGCCATGTCCACTGCCCAAGACGCCAAGGTCGCCATTGACAAGTTCAACGGTGACAACTACGCGACGTGGAGCCGCTACATGCGTGGCGTGTTCCTGACCAAGTCCGTGTGGCAAGTCGTCAACCGTGAGACGTCGCCGTCGTTCACGGATCCTCGGGCCAAGGACGAATATGCGCACCAGCAACATCGCGTTCGGCTTGATGCTGCTGCATATGGATGCGGAGTACCATCATGTGGTGGACAGCTGCGAGGAAGCGTGGGTTGCGTGGGACCGCTTGCGTACGCTGTACCAAGGGTCGCAGAGGCTGGACGCATCTACTTGAAGCGTCAGCTGTTCAGCATCACGATGGAGGAAGGCGGCAATGTTCTGCAACATTGCAATGAAGTCCTCAACATCAGCGCCAAGCTCAAGAGTATCGGCGCCAAGATGGAGGAAGAAGACGTGGCGATATGTCTGCTGCGCAGCCTGCCCAAGAGCTACGAGAACGTCGTGCTGAACTTGGAAATGAGCACGGCGGAGCTGAACACACAGGACGTGATCAAAGTGCTGACGAATGAGCACATCAAGCGTCACGGCGAAGGTGTGAGTGTTAAGACTGAGGTGAACGCGAAGGCATTCAACGCTGATCGCGAGCTTCGTGAGTGTACTTTGCGGCAAGATGGGGCACACGGAGAACCGGTGCTGGACCAAGCAGAAGGAGGAGCGCAGGCAGAAAGATGAGAGCAAACCGCGTGACGTTTCGACGGAGAAGCCGTGCAAACTATGTGCAACGCTGAATAGCTACGACGACCATGATCGTGTTGCGTCTGCGGTCTCGGTGGAGTGTGACAATAATGTCTCCTCGAATGCGAAGTCGCAAGGGATGTGGGCGATCGACAGCGGTGCGACGCACCACATCTGCAACAACAAGAACAAGTTCGCTAGACTTGACATGCGAGACGAGGGCGAACTCAAGGTGGCTAATGGAAACAAGGTCAAGATCATGGGTGTGGGAACCATCATGCAGCGTGTGGTTCTGCCCGATGGCAACGAACGCGATATCTCTATCAACGATGCGCTATATGTGCCAAACATGGACAAGAATCTGTTGTCCGTCCCGCAGATCAATAAGTCGGGGAAGTTCCAAGTGGTGTTTGACGGACCAACATGAAGATTGCGAAGAGTTTCAGGCCAAGTCGTCGCCACAGCTGATCTCGCTCATGGACTGTATTGGCTGAAGGTCGCTGGCGACTCCATGGCTTCTGCAGCATCAGTAGCATCGGCGAACAGTGTCGACTTCCACTCGCGTATGGGTCACGCGTCATTCGACACGTTGCGGAAAATGGTCGATGCTGGTATGGTGAAGGACGTGATGATGCCTCCCAACGACAAGCAGTCTTCGATATGCCGTGGCTGTTCGCTCGGCAAAATGGTCCAGAAACCATATCCTTCGAACCGGACAAGCGTCGCTACCAGCCGTTCGAGCTTCTCCATTTCGACATCTGCGGACCTATGGAAGAAGATTCGCTGGGTGGGAGCAAGTATCTCCTGCTTATCGTGGACGAAGCAAGCGGGAGCATGAAAGGCTACTGTCTGCGGGCCAAGTCGGAGAGCGAGACGTCTGATGTCATTCATCACCAGGGTCAAGTCACAATTCGGCAAACGTGTCAAGTATGTGCGCCACGACGGAGCGAAGGAGTTTGCAACCAAGACACTCCAGAATTTCTACGATGACGAAGGCGTCGAACAGCAAAAGTCACAGTTCCGTATGCGCACCAAACAAATGGCACCGCGGAACGAGCAATTCGAAGCATCGTCACGATCGGCCGCAGCATGTTGTACCATGCCAACCGACAAGTCGTTCTGGGCCGAGGCTGCCATGACTGCCATCTACGTGAAGAACCGCCTGCCATCTCCGAGTTCGTCTCGAAACCCCATTTGCGAGTCGTCTATGGGTCCAAGCCAGTTGTTTGAAGTTGTTGAAGCTTGGAACGTGAAGACTTGGACCACGAAGTTGGTCGTCGGAGACTTCGGCAGGAGTCGAAGACTGAGTAGTTGATGGAAAGTTTTAAGTGATTGTTTATTTGGTTGAGGTCTTAGTTCGCTAACACCTAGCTACCTCTAAGCCTCCTCTACTGGATTGTCACTGGATTGTCTACTGGATTGTCCCACTGGAGGTTGTTCAGCCATCAGTAAATGACACGCGTGCAGGATCAGGCAACAGATGCCCGCACAATCATGAGATGCGTCCTACCGTAAACATGGAGTAAACATGTGGCGTATGCTGTGGTGTAAACATGTAGAATGCCTGTCGAGGCTGTGAGTGTTGGTCATTGCCATAAACCAGGCTGCACCAATATACCGGTTGACCCTCAACAGTCCCCTCAATGCTGACACTCTGGACGCCGAGAGATTCAGTGAGGTCCTTGTGACGCGGTCCAGCCATGGCCTTTGTCAGGATGTCGGCTAACATTACCGACGTCTGCGTGACTTCTGACGCCACGTTTCACTTCGTCGCGGATGTGGTGGTACTTGATGTCGATAATGCTTGGCACGGCCGTGGTTGACTGGGTTCTTCGTCATCTTGATGCACGATTGGTTGTCCTCGAAGATCTTGAGTTCTGGACACGGCATGTTGGCAGCGGAAAGTACTTCGCCCAGTACGCGGTGCACCCGCTTGCCTTCCTGGATGGCGAGGCTGAGCGCGATGTACTTTCGCTTCGTCGCTGGTAGCTTACTGCTTCTTGCTTCCCAGCTGATGGGACCACCAGCCAACTTGAAAACGTAGCCGGATGTCGACTTCGATCCGAAGATCTCCAGCCCAGTCAGCATCGAGGAAGCCTTCAAAGCGAATCGTGTCAGCGTGCTTGTACTGGATGCCATGAGTCTTGGTGCCTTGCAGGTAGCGAAGATACGCTTGACAGCGATCCAGTGCTCTTCTTGGGGGTTCTCCATGAAACGTGCCACGTATCCCATGGCGTAGGCGATGTCCGGATTCGCTCACATGAGGTGCATAGTGCACGCTCTCGGAACGGCGCGTTGATCTTGGAAGGTTCATCACTTGGAACCAACTTCGAGCTCATGTCGATGGGGACTGGCAGGCTTGCTCTCGTCATGGCGAAGCGCTTCCAGAATGTCGCTGATGTATCTGCGTTGGCACATGTGGTCACACTGCCGTCGGGGCCATCGATTGTTCCCTCCTTGAAACTTGCAAGCTCCTTTGTCGGTCATCTCGAAGCGGGCCTTGAGATCGAGGCTTGGTCTGGACATCATCTTCATCGAGCTTCCGGTCACTAGCACATCGTCCACATATGCAGTCTCACCTCCTTCTTGATGTAGAGGCACGGGTCGTATGCGAACTTTGAAACGCCGATGGAGCGCATGTACTCGTCGAAGGTCTCGTTCCAGACACGAGACGCTTGCTTGAGCCATAGATGGCTCACCAGTTCAGGCAGTCAAAGTTGTCGTCCACTTCCATGCCTTCTGGGATGACACAGAACTTGACTTCCTTCATCTCGCCGTAGAGGAACGCAGTGACCACGTCGAGTTGGTCGACAGGCCAGTCCATATGCTTGGCGAACGCGATCACCAGGCGAAGCGTCATGTACTTGACAACCGGCGCGAAGGTCTCGGTGTGATGATGCCATACTTCTGTTTGAAGCCCTTGGCCACGAGTCGCGCCTTGTACTTCTCGATGGAGCCGCCTTGCGTTTGATCTTGAATACCCACTTAGTACCGATGGCGCGCTGTCCACTCGGAAGCTTGGCAGGCTGGAACACGCCGCGCTTGGTCATCGAGTTGAGCTCGGCTTGGATAGCCTTGCGCCAGTGAACTTGTCGGTCGCTCACGGCTTCTTGGAATGTCGACGCTCGGCCATATCGCCCGCTTCAGCCATGTTGGGCACTCACACGCCAGAATGTTGGCGGAGTCGACGACTGACGCCGGGACTTTCTTCGTCAGCATATCGTTCAGCCCGTGCATTGATCGGCGCTTGCGGTGATGCTCGAAT
>VKKV01000288.1:0-22164 GCA_008080845.1 Phytophthora kernoviae
TGTTGAAGTTGTTGAAGCTTGGAACGTGAAGACTTGGACCACGAAAGTTGGTCGTCGGAGACTTCGGCAGGAGTCGAAGACTTGAGTAGTTGATGGAAAGTTTTGAAGTGATTGTTTATTTGGTTGAGGTCCTTAGTTCGCTAACTACCTAGCTACCTCTAAGCCTCCTCTACTGGATTGTCTACTGGATTCCTGAGTTGTTCCAGCCAATCAGTAAATGACACGTGCAGGATCAGGCAACAGATCCTGTACCCACAATCATGAGATGCATGTCCTACCTACCAAACATGTAAACATGTGGATGCAAACATGTAGAATGCCTGTCGAGGCTGTGAGTGTTGGTCATTGCCATAAACCGGTACTCACCAATATACCGGTTGACCCTCAACAGTCCCCCTCAATGCTGACACTCTAGGACGCCGAGAGATTCAGTGAGGTCCTTGTGACGCGGTCCAGCCATGGCCTTTGTCAGGATGTCGGCTAACATTACCGACGTCTCGCAGTACTCCACCGTGACTTCGCCACGTTTCACTTCGTCGCGGATGTGGTGGTACTTGATGTCGATATTGGCACGGCCGTGGTTGACTGGGTTCTTCGTCATCTTGATGCACGATTGGTTGTCCTCGAAGATCTTGAGTTCTGGACACGGCATGTTGGCAGCGGAAAGTACTTCGCCCAGTACGCGGTGCACCCACTTGCCTTCCTGGATGGCGAGGCTGAGCGCGATGTACTCTGCTTCGCTCGTCGACAGTGACACACTTGACTGCTTCTTGCTTCCCCAGCTGATGGGACCACCAGCCAACTTGAAAACGTAGCCGGATGTCGACTTGCGATCTGAAAGATCTCCAGCCCAGTCAGCATCGGGTAGCCTTCAAAGCGAATCGTGTCAGCGTGCTTATACTGGATGCCATGAGTCTTGGTGCCTTGCAGGTAGCGAAAGATACGCTTGACAGCGATCCAGTGCTCTTCTTGGGGGTTCTCCATGAAACGTGCCACGTATCCCACGGCGTAGGCGATGTCCGGTCGACTCGCACACATGAGGTGCATGAGTGCACCCACAGCTTCTCGGAACGGCGCGTTGATCTTGGAAGGTTCATCACTTGGAACCAACTTCGAGCTCATGTCGATAGGACTCACGGCAGGCTTGCTCTCGCCCATGGCGAAGCGCTTCCAGAATGTCGCTGATGTATCTGCGTTGGCACATGGTCACACTGCCGTCGGGGCCATCGATGAGTTCGATCCCTAGCACAAACTTGCAAGCTCCGCTGTCGGTCATCTCGAAGCGGGCCTTGAGATCGAGCTTGGTCTGGTTCATCATCTTCATCGAGCTTCCGGTCACTAGCACATCGTCCACATATACGAGCACTAGTGCGCAGTGATCACCCTCGCTTCTTGATGTAGAGGCACGGGTCGTATGCAGACACTTCGAAGCCGATGGAGCGCATGTACTCGTCGAAGGTCTCGTTCCAGACACGAGACGCTTGCTTGAGGCCATAGATGGCTTTCACCAGTTCCAGGCAGTCAAAGTTGTCGTCCACTTCCATGCCTTCTGGGATGACACAGAACACGACTTCCTTCATCTCGCCGTAGAGGAACGCAGTGACCACGTCGAGTTGGTCGACAGGCCAGTCCATATGTTTGGCGAACGCGATCACCAGGCGAAGCGTCATGTACTTGACAACCGGCGCGAAGGTCTCGGTGTAGTCGATGCCATACTTCTGTTTGAAGCCCTTGGCCACGAGTCGCGCCTTGTACTTCTCGATGGAGCCATCCGCCTTGCGTTTGATCTTGAATACCCACTTAGTACCGATGGCGCGCTGTCCACTCGGAAGCTTGGCAGGCTGGAACACGCCGCGCTTGGTCATCGAGTTGAGCTCGGCTTGGATAGCCTTGCGCCAGTGAACTTGGTCCGGTCCGCTCACGGCTTCTTGGAATGTCGACGGCTCGGCCATATCGCCCACTTCAGCCATGTTGGCACTCGCACGCCAGAATGTTGGCGGAGTCGACGACTGATGTTCGCCGGAGTCACCCTTGGTTTCTTCGTCAGCATATCGTTCAGCCCGTGCAGTTGATCGGCGCTTGCGGTGATGCTCGAATGTCCTTTCAGGAGCGCTTGCTTCTTCGAGATTTGTCGCTGGGCGAGGTCGATTGATGGGCATTGGTTCTGGTTCCGACTCGGGCTTTCGCGAACGCTTACCGGTTTGTCGGAAATCGCTTGGAGCTGCAGCCTCATCTTCATCAATGTCGAGATCGTCCATCTGCTCAGTCATGTCGGTGAGATTGCTGTCCAGTGCAGCACCACCCATGGTTTGCTCGTCGAAGGTGACATCGCGACTGATCACCACCTGGCCCGCCTCGATGTCATAAACTCGATACGCCTTCGACAGTTCCTCATATCCCATGAAGATACCAGCGCGAGACTTGGGATCCCGAGCCGCTTCTCCTTCGGGGTGAGGATGTACACCAAACATCCAAACACACGCATGTGTTTTACGCTGGGCTTCGCCTTGTGCACCAGCTCAAACGGTGTCTTTTCCGCAATCTTGGGTGACGGCAGGCGGTTCTTGATGTAGATGGCAGTCATAGCCGCCTCCGCCCAAAAACACTTGTCCAAACCGACGTGATGCAGCATGCTGCGACCGATGGTCACGATGCTTCGAATGGCACGTTCCGCGGTGCCGTTAGCTTGGTGTGCATACGGCACCGTGACTTGCTGCTCGATACCTTCATCGTCGTAGAAGCGCTTGAGCGAGGTCGTCGCGAACTCCTTGGCACCATCATGACGCACAAACTTCACATGTTTGCCGAACTGCGTCGAGATCTTGGTGATGAAACTCGTCAGGTGTGCTTCGCTCTCTGATTTGGCTCGAAGGCAGTACCCCTTCATGCAGCCGCTGGCTTCGTCAACGATGAGCAGCAAGTACTTGCTCCCACCGAGAGACGCTTCCTCCATCGGACCGCAGATGTCAAAGTGGAGTAGTTCGAAGACATCATACTTGCGCTTGTCTGGGTTACTTGGGTATGGCTTCTGGACCATCTTGCCTTGCTTGCACCCGCGACATACTGTCGAACTATCGGAGCTGGCAGGCGACTTCGCGTCCTTCACCATGCCACTTGACACCATCTTGCGTAGTACGTCGTTCGGGCGTGGCCCATTCGTGCATGGAGGTCTACATTGTTCACCGATACACCTCGATGTGATTCACGTGAGGGAGTGCGTAGCCAGTAGAGTCCATCTGCAAGATCAGCTGTTGCCACGACTTGCTTGGAGTGCTTCTGCGCAATCGTCACGTTTGGTCCATCGAAAACCACTTGGAACTTCCCGCTCTTGTTGACCTGCGGAATGGACAGCAGATTCTTGTCCATTTCCGGCACGTACAGCGCGTCCTTAATCAGGATCTCGCGCTCGTCGCCGTTGGGCAGAACCACTCGCTCGTTGATGGTTCCCACACCCATGATCTTGACCTTGTTGCCGTCGGCCACTGTTACTTCGCCCTCGTCACGAATTTCGAGTCCAGCGAATTTGTTCTTGTCGTTGCAGATGTGATGCGTTGCACCACTGTCGATCGCCCACATCCCGCTCTTCTTCATACTTGTGGAGACACTGCACTCCATCGAAACCGCAAACGCGACGCGATCATCGTCGTCCCAGTCGCGCCGCTGGACGAAGTTGGCTCCACGCCCATTGCCACGGTTTTGGCGAGGCTTGCGATTCTCATCCTTCTGCTTGGTCCAGCACCGGTCGACCGTATGCCCCAATTTACCGCAGTAAGTACACTCGCGAGGCTCACGGTCAGTGTTAAACGCCTTGACCGTGCCTTCACTCTTCACCATAGGTTTCTCACCTTGGCGCTTGATGTGCTCATTCGTCAGCACCTTGATCACGTCTTGCGATCTCAGCTCAGCGTTGCTCATCTCCAAGTTCAGCACGACGTTCTCGTAGCTCTTGGGGAGGCTGCGCAACAAGCATATCGCTACGTCCTCGTCCTCCATCTTAGCACCGATGCTGCTGAGCTTGGCGCTGATGTTGAGGACCTCATTGCAATGTTGCAACACATTGCCGCCTTCTTCCATCGATGCACTGAAGAGCTGACGCTTCAGGTAGATGCGTCCAGCCTTCTGGGAGCCTTGGTACAGTGTACGCAAGCGGCCCCATGCAACCCACGCTTCCTCACAGTCGTCCACGACATGATGATACTCCGCGTTCATGTGGAGAAGCATCAGACCGAAGGCGATGTTGCTCGATCGCTCGTACTCATCCTTGGCACGTGGATCGGCAAACGTCGGTGACGTCTCGCGGTTGACAACATGCCACACAGACTTGGTGAGGAACACGCCACGCATGTAGCGGCTCCATGTCGCGTAGTTGTCTCCGTCGAACTTGTCGATGAAAGTCTTGGTCGAGGCGTCTTGGGTAGAGGACATCGTCGTTGGGCTCATAACCTGTTGAAGTTGTTGAAGCTTGGAACGTGAAGACTTGGACCACGAAAGTTGGTCGTCGGAGACTTCGGCAGGAGTCGAAGACTTGAGTAGTTGATGGAAAGTTTTGAAGTGATTGTTTATTTGGTTGAGGTCCTTAGTTCGCTAACTACCTAGCTACCTCTAAGCCTCCTCTACTGGATTGTCTACTGGATTCCTGAGTTGTTCCAGCCAATCAGTAAATGACACGTGCAGGATCAGGCAACAGATCCTGTACCCACAATCATGAGATGCATGTCCTACCTACCGTAAACATGGAGTAAACATGTAGAATGCCTGTCGAGGCTGTGAGTGTTGGTCATTGCCATAAACCGGTACTCACCAATATACCGGTTGACCCTCAACACAGTCTCTTATAATCCGACCATGAACTACACTTGTTGTTGCGGCATTTACACGAGGGCATGCTGGTAGAGAATCTGAGCACGAAGCAGACAGACACTTCTGTAATCGGTTTTCAATTCATCCACTTTTTCAAGGTTTATGTTGCGTTGCTGGCAAGCCGTTGTTGCAACCACAATCTCACTAAGCTTATTTGTAAGAATATCGATGGTCGTGTTGTTCAATGATGAGCACAATTTCTCAATACAAGCTTACCGCTGGTTGGTTTCCCAGTTCTTCGGCTCGTACACCGGCACGTTCTCCTCGGGAGGGCAGGTTTACCCATGATCATATCGGCGGCCTTCTGCCATCATGATTACAGGCGCATTGGTATTGCCACTCACGATATTTGGCATGATGGACGCGTCGACAATGCGGAGACCTTCCAATCCGTGGACACGAGTCTGCGGGTCTACCACCGAATTGGTATCCATTCCCATGCGAGCTGTGCATGACGGGTGGAATTCAGTGGCGATGTACCGACGAGCCCACGCATCGATCTCTTCATCGGATTGAATGTTGTCCTTCGGAGAAATTCCGTTGCCACAAAACGCCTCAAAAGCTTTCTGAGCGAAAATCTCACGTGTTAGTCGAACACCAGCTCGAAGTGTAACTCGGCTTTCTTCGTCTGCCATGTACTTGGGATCAATGATGGGGTGGTCGCGAGGGTTTGCGCTGCGTAACTTGAGATAACCGTCTCTGGAGCCTCGCATCAGTGAAATATGGCCGCTCATGGCGTGGCCAATTTCACGGAGTTGGTAATGTTCGTCTACTGCGCTAGGACTAAATTGAATTTGCAGGTCTGGTTGACGCTTTCCAGGAGCACTGTACAGTCAGACAACGAGAAAACGGAGGGGTTAGCTATGATCGATCAACATTGCAATCTGGAGTTCATTGACATACGTTCGAATAAATCCGCCCACTTCAACGTGTGAGGATGCACCTGGGCCAGTCTTCGATGTCGCCCACTCGTATCCAATCTTGAGCACCTTAAGAGGGAAGCGCTTGGTGGCATTATACAGTGTAATGGGCTGCTTGCAAGCAAATTGCAAATTCAGCCCCACATGATCCTCCATATTTTTTCCAACGGCTGGCAGGTGGTGCACCAGGGGCACCCCACTTCTTTCAAATGGTTTGCGTCGCCCACACCGGAGAGCATGAGTAGTTGTGGCGAATTAATAGCACCACCTGAAAGAATGACTTCCTTTCCTGACAGCACCTTTGACACCGCCTTGGTCTTGTTATTTTCCACCTCGATGCCCACAACTTTTTGCCCTCAAAAACCAATTTATTCACGAAGGTGTCCGTCATGACCGCTAAGTTGCTACGGTCCATCACGGGTGCAGGAACCCCGCTGCCGTACTCCAGCGCTTGCCCTTGTGGATGGTTAAGTCCATCCATCCGACACCTTCCTGTTGGAAGCCGTTCATGTCGCTTGTGAATGGATAACCTGCCTCCAAACCAGCGTCAAGAAACGCCTGAAAGAGAGGTTGGTCTTTCTGGGTGTCCTCGACACGTGGAAAGGGCCATCGCCTCCTCGGTAGTCGTCACCACCAAGCTGATGGCTCTGCGAACGCTTGAAGTATGGTAAACAGTCCGCATAACTCCATCCTTCGGCTCCATTTGCCTCCCAGTCATCGTAGTCATGGTAGTGGCCACGGTTGTACACCATGGCATTAATGGACGATGAACCGCCCAGTACACGCCCTCGTGGAAATCCAATGCGTCGGCCATTCAGGTGCTTCTGCGGCTCTGTGAAGTAATTCCAGTTGTACCGCTCGTCTGCGAGGTTGATTGGGACAGCTGCGGGCATGTCGATGAGTACTGAGTCCCAACGGTTGCGGTCACTAGGCCCTGCCTCCACGAGCAGAACTTTGTTGCTCGGATCTGCACTCAGGCGGTTGGCAAGCACACAGCCAGCGGAACCTGCTCCCACAATAACGAAATCAAACTCATTCGGAATCGTTGCAGAGGCGAATGTACGAGTTGCCGCTGTCAAGAGCGCGCGGCGACTACTTCCATTTGAATTTCGGAAACGCAACGCGCAGTGAAGCATGCCGACAGATCAACAAGACGCCTTAGAGATGGAGGGGATATGAGACTGTGGAGGCGGTTCCTATCATAAAAGATTGGGAATACGCCGATCCGTTGTCGGTTTGCGCATGCTGTATGCAATGACCCCTCGCTCTACACTGGCCCTGTGCTTCATTTGCCAGAGTGTACGGAGAACTGGTTAAAAGTACATAAGGGAGATTGTCTTCACATCTAGAGTAGGCGCACTATATTGGCCCAATGTCATTGGGATCACCGCTTTCAAATTCCATTTGGGTGTACTAGTTTCTGAAATATCTTGCTTGAATAAAATTCCTGATTTTTGTGTCAGAACGGAGTCTCTTCTTGAGAGAGTTCTGTCGAGTCTTCATCTTCATTAATCACCCCTTTACTCTTCTCTTGGAGTAGGTTTGGTCATAGCGACGTACACGAACGGGCCGCGAACTGGGTGCCAACAGCGCGAACGACATCTTAACCGTGCCAAAATAAACCTGCACTAAATGATCCTTGAAGCACTGAGTACTGAACACTACTCCTTCACCCCAAGCTCGCGAAAACCCCGCATCTCAAGCCAGTGGAGCGCACGCGAGCGCTGAAGGAGCTTCCCGATGCCGCCGTGGACGCAACGGCGTTCACCACACCTCCTGCTACACCCGAAGTCACCTCCTACATGATTGCGTCTCCAGTCGCACAACGAACAGTGAGGGCTCTGCTCCATTGCTGAGTCATTGCGGGAAGGTGGAAGGCAAGGTTAACGCATATCTGAGCCACGAGGCTACGATCAAGCGCTGACAGCAAGTCGATTCGTTCAATTGGTGGTGCAGCAATCAGTCTTCGTACCCCGCACTTGCTCTACTGGCGCGGAGGTGGCTTCCTGTCTGAAAATTTTAGGTCGCCTCAACATATAGTTAAACGCACAAGCATGCAGGCGGGTATCGCGATGAAACAATGCATGGTGTCGCTGTGTGCAAATGTATGGCCGCAGCCGTATTTGTGTTTGAGAAGAATTGGGTTATCAGTTTTAGTTGATGTGGATCCCAGACGTACCGCAATCTTTGTCTTGATTGTCACCTAGTCATTTGTCACATCAGGATTCTGTCCATATGTTATGTTTTGCTAATTGCCGCCTCCAAAATAACTCACAAGTGCCAGCAGTATCAGTGCTGGGACGACGACGTTGTCGACTGCTTCTTGAATAAAGCGATGCAATCTATATAATGCTTGGCACTGTTTTAGCAACACCTGTTTTTTAGCAGCACATGAGCATTGGGGGGGACAATTAACACAGAGATTACGGTATCAAAAACAAGATACTGTTCATGATAGATGTGGTACTCACAAATGACAAAGGTTATGGCAAGGAGATGAGTCTTCACAAATCCAAGTCGCTTTTTCAACACCGTTTGCGCACGGTTTGCGCCGTACCAATGTACAGTGCAAACGTACACTCAACATTCACACCATTTGCTGAACGTAGATACCACTACTCATGGGTCCATCCTAACCGACTTCCGACCAGCTTTTTAGCAGCCAACCCACTGTAGCTGGTGCTTGTCTTTCCATCATCACCAAAGCAGCATGAAAGCTTATATCCTTGCAGATATGGATTTGGTTACCACTACCCACATGTGTTACTGCCTGTTAGGGCATTTACGGCACCGCATGGCGACATCTACGATTGCCAAAAGTGCATCACATAAGATTTCGCCGAAGATATCACTTCGCGATGTGCGTCATATCGGAGGCACGTGAATTCTTCCCAAGATGTATTATTGCGATGTGCACACAATGCAAACTCTCACTGTCAGCCTCTCAGTCTGCAATTTACTCGTCTCGAGACATTCCCAATCACATAATAGTAGAGCAAGATCAACCATGCGCCTGGGCTTCGTGGTAATCGCTCTCATATTCCTTGCAAGTGGCGAGGTACTTTCGGCCACAGGACCCAAGATCTCTGTGGCGGCCTCGGCTAACACTCCGCTCCAAATTCGCGATGAGCTGAACAACAGCAGCAAGAAGAGATTCCTTAGAAGCAAAGAGACGACTGGAGATGAAGAAGAGAGGAAATTCCAAGTGCAAGGGCTGCAGAAAATTATCAAGAAGCAGCAAGCGCTTTCCAAAGCGCTTTCAAAAGGTTTATCGAGAAGGAGCTTGTGGTGTTCAAGGAGTGGATGAGAGCTGGAGAAAACCCCAAAACTTTATCCAAACTGTTTGGCTTAAATCGAAACCCACTGAAACGTAACGACCCGAACCATCTGACGTGGGTCAAATTTTCACGCTACTTCAAGATATTGCAGAAGCAAACGAAGACGATGTGAGGACGGACAGTGTTTCTTTTGTCCAAACACTCTTGACTCGTGACGCCAGTGTGAAGTGGAGCCAATTCTTTGGTGCTTTCTCACGCTTTAATACTAAAACTCATGGATAATCTTGGATTGGTGTTATAGTTTTCGTTGTCCTAGTAGTAGTAGTAGTAGTAGAAACCTTTGAGGTTAGACTTTCGGTTCTGTACTTTCAATCTGGTGTTTAAAACGATAGAAGCCTCCACCACGCAATTTATCGTAGCCTTCAGCAATACTACAGTATGCTCTATTGGGCTTTAGCCCAGTAGAGAGAAAGCATTGCTTGCTTGCGCTATCAATCAATCCATCTCGGATAGACACGCTACACTGTACTGTAGACTAAGATGCAGCATCGCTGCGTTTATACCTGGACTACATGTACCTCACAACAAACAACACGCTGTAAGGAGTGTCATCTGCCTACTCAATCTTTTTCTCGATCTACTGCAGCAGGAGCTTATCTCTGGCTGGTCTCCCAGTTCTTAGGCTGGTATACCGGAGCCGTTGACTTCGGCAGAGGAGTCTTTCCCATGATGATATCGGCAGCCTTCTCAGCGATCATGATCGTCGGTCCATTCAGGTTACCACTCACAATATTCGGCATGATGGATGCATCCACGACACGCAGATTCTCCACTCCGTGCACGCGCGTCTCCGGGTCAACGACCGTGTTGTCATCCACACCCATCCGGTTCGTACACGACGGGTGATATGCGCTCTCCGAGTGCTGGCGAATCCACGCGTCAATCTCGGCATCAGTCTTCACATCCTTGGACGGAGAGATCGGGTCACCGCGGTACTCATCGAACGTCTTTTGCTCCAAGATCTCACGCGTGAGCTTCACACCAGCACGCATATCGACGAGATCTTCCTCCACGCTAAGGTAGTTCGGCTCGATAATTGGGTGGTCATGCGGGTTGTTGCTACGTAACTTGAGCCAACCACGGCTCTGGGCACGCATAGGCGAGCAGTGTGCCTGGACGGCGTGATACGCTCCAGGCGTGAGCTGGCCAGTCAGTGATCCTGGCAGGAAGTGATACTGCAGGTCAGGGTGACGCTTTCCGGGGCACTACGGATGAAGCCACCGGACTCCAAGTGCGCTGATGCCCCCATGCCAGTTTGGCGGAAGATCCATTCAGACCAATTGCAGCCATTTTGTGCGGGTACTTCCTGCAATGGAAATCAGAAGCAAATGAGAAGACAAATTCAAACCAACGACTCTCGGAAACAAACAAACAAAACAATAGTCCAGCGACGTACCAGGTGGCGTTATGCAGTGTGATCGGCTTCTTGCACATGTACTGAACGTACATGTCGAGGTGGTCTTCCATGTTCTGGCCTACAGCAGGCACATGCTGAACAACAGGCACGCCCACCTTCTTGAGATGATCAGCATCTCCAATACCCGAGAGCATCAGCAGTTGAGGCGAGTTAATCGCTCCACCTGACAGAATGATCTCTTTCGCAGCGTGAATCTGCGACGTGGTCTTCGTCTTGCGGTCTTCAGTCTCCACACCCACCGCCTTCTTGCCTTCAAAGACAACCTTGTTCACAAAAGTGTCCGTCTTGACCGTGAGGTTCGGGCGCTTCATCGCTGGTCTCAAGTAGGCCGACGCAGTGCTCCAACGGAATCCCTTCCACACCGTCATGTCCATCCAGCCGAACCCTTCCTGCTGGTATCCATTCATATCTTCTGTAAATGGATAGCCAGCCTCCACACCAGCGTCAATGAATTTTTGAACAAAATCTGGTCCTTTTGGTTACCACGAATGACATGGAGAGGGCCATCTCCTCCGCGATAGTCGTCGGATCCGAGCTCGTGGTTCTGCGCCTTCCGGAAGTACGGGAGGCAGTTAGCATAGCTCCAGCCGTTGGCGCCACTCCTCCCAGTCGTCGTAGTCGAAGGCGTGTCCACGGATGTAAACCATGGCGTTGAGGGACGAGGATCCGCCGAGCACACGACCTCGAGGCCACGGCAGACGACGTCCGTCCAGGTGCTTCTGGGGCTCTGTGTGGTAGAACCAGTTGTACCTGTCATTGGAGAGATTGTAGGTCAGAGCTGCTGGCATGTGGATTTTCCACGAGTCCCATTTGGTGCGGTCGTTGGGTCCAGTCTCCACCAGGAGCACCTTGTTGTTGGGGTCTTCCGTCAGGCGGTTGGCCAGCACACAGCCGGCGGATCCTCCACCTACGATCACGTAGTCGTACTCAGCAGAAGCAGCAGAGCTTATAGATCGAGATGCGACTGAAGCTTGGTAACGTAATGCCGACGAAGAGCGCATCGAGTGGCGCAGCATCTTTGCTTATTGGGGAGCTTGGGAGACGTGGACGGACGTTCAACGTGTGCGGTTCCGAGCCAATCTTGAAATGACCACTTTAGCTCTATCAGCAGTTACAAACCTATCATCCAGAATTATAAACTACTCAAACACATATGTTGCCTTTCAAAAACAACCTCTTTTTTCTTCTTCTTCTTCTATAGGACAACCTCAGCCACTACGGCGAGCAAAGAAAAGATTGGACAAGAAGAGCTGAAGGGGGTGTTGCATGTAACTCTTACACAGGCACTCCTCACGAGGAGTCTGCGAGCATTGGCAATGCAGCTGATGAATCAACACATTTTGGCTCGCGTTTCAAAAATTGGTCACTTGAGACCACATGTCGCATATTTCGATGCCCGAAAGCAGTCAAAATTTCCGGAAGTAGGTGGGTTGGCCAGAATGGCTGTACTAAGTTTATTAAAAACCATCGCGTCTTTTGGTATTTCAGTGCTCGCCATTACTGAAAGATACGGATTATAGTCCTGGTTTTTGTGGCGCTATCGCTGTGCAGTGTTGAGTAGGCGTACCTACGGCGAACCTACACGAACGGGTCGCGAACCAAGCGCCAGCGGCGCGAACGAGGTCTCAACCATGCCAAAATAAACCTCCACTCAATGATATGCAAAATAACATTCTACGATGGACCATGGACGTGGCTTGTCAGCCACCCATCCACCTTGAAACACTGAGCACTGCTCTACAACGTGAGCTGCATGGCAAACGGAAATGGAGGCATTTAGTTCATGCGAAGACGGCGAGAGCGAGAACTCGGGGGGTATGGGCCAACCAAGCTCTTCTACAAGCCCTTCGAACGTGCCTTCTCAACTGGAGGAAACATTGTGACGGCTAAGCGATGTTCGCTCACACCATCCCTCGTGCACGACATTGTGTTCCTGTCTGAAAATTTTAGGTCGACTCAACATATAATTAAACGCACAACCATGCAGGCGGATATCGCGATGAAACAATGCATGGTGTCGCTATGTGCAAATGTATGACCGCAGCCGTATTTGTGTTTGAGAAGAATTAGGTTATCAGTTTTGGCTGACGTGGGTCCCAGACGTACAAACGATTTACAAGATGGGTAGTCTCGCTAATGCTGTTCATGGTGATACAGATTTGGCACTCGTACGAGGCAGAATTTGTAAAAGGTGACAAAAGCCATTGGCAATGAAATGAGTCTTCACAAATCCAAGTCGATTTTTCGGCACGGTTCGCGCCGTACGAATGTACAGTGTGAACGTACACTCAACGTTCACACCATTTGTTGAACGTAAACACCGCTAGTGTTGAGCCTCGCTGGCGGTGCTCACCAGTGGCCACCACTAACTGTTGCAGCAATGCAGTTCGCTTGCGCTTTAAATACCGAACGCGTGCGTTTGATTTGGTAGGCTCTGCATTGTTCCCCTTGCATGTGCTTACTATGAACGCATTACTGTTCTGGTATTAGTAACGGGCGACACCATCGATGCGAGTTTTGATTGCTGTTGTCTGGGTCGGTTTATGAAGCTCTGCTATTGGTGCCGTAGGGTTGCTGAGCAATGAATCGCGAGTTATGATCACCACGCTGTCATGGTCACACCAACGTATGGAGACTTCATAAATCTGTTTAGTGGCTGCACAGCCGGAAATCCTTTAACTGCACTCCCGGAAGGACGTATATGCTTAACTACCGCACATACACGAAGTATCCAGATAAGCTCAAATAGACATGCGTCCACGAAACCTGCCACGACCAGAAGGTAATGGAGATGTCAAAGCAAAAGATTTGTTACACGCGCCATGTCTTAGACCAACGAACATGGCTCTTAGGGCAGCGTTCAAGTTAAGGAGATAACCATTACTGTTTAGTCCCATTAAAGTTAATCCGCCCCAGGTCATTAAGGGGAGTCAGTGTTCCTTGGAGTACGACGTCAGACTAAGTGGGCGGAGGTGATCGCGTTCATCAGAAGTTCGATCCGTTGGTGCGTGGCAATCGTCGCATCGCAAACGCCAGAAATAACGAGTCAGATTAAAGTGGCAGGCGACACTTGTCAGTGAAAGCCACTCTGGATACAGCGCCAGAAGCAGCAAATATCTGGTAAACGATGCCGTCACCTCATATGACGACGACGACGACGGACGCGATGCTGCCAGCACATGAGCGACGCACAGGCCAAATCACCAGTCTCCACGAGTTCCAGCAACGCGCTGCCCGCTACGAAAGACGCGGCGGAGTCGACCATGGCAGCGGTGGAGGGTTTCCAGGCATCCCCAATTGGGGTGGAAGAGCTGATATTGATGTGACTCCTGATCGCCGCGGGAGTGGCAGTGCATCAGACCTCGCGAATTTCCGAGCGTATGGTACGAGACGCTCTATCTCGAACGTATCCCTCTTTGGTGGCAATAGAGGCCGCGTTAAGAGCAGCCATCGATACTTTCGTCGTCAGCTTAAGGCAGTTGGTTTCCTGATTCTGCTGGGTGTCATTGAGGGCCGATGAACTACGGCATTCGGGTGTAAGTGGCCTTCTATGTCAAAGTGCATGATTTTTTACTTCAGCAAAGCGTTTATTTAACGATATGTGCTATGTATGCAGTCTGTTCAATTATCTCATTGCCCTACGAGAGTGGCTCGTCAGCCAAGCGCCTACATACATGTCAAAACTCGCCGCTTGGACGGCACATACCATTCTCTTCTCTGGGCTGGGATTATTCTTCACACAATTTGCACCTGTTGCTGCTGGTTCGGGCGTCTCGCAAATGAAATCGATCCTCACTGGAATCGATCCACGGATGTACCTCCCAGGGTATTTCGACTTCTCCACGTTCCTCGCCAAAGTTGCGGGCCTTGTTTGTTCTGTTGGAGCAGGCTTAATTGTCGGCACAGAAGGCGCTTATGTGCACATCATGTCCATTGTCACGCACCATCTACTGAAGACACCGATGTTTGAAGGCTTTAGTGCGCATTTGAATGGCCGACTTCAACTGCTATCTGCAGCTTGTGCCGTCGGCGTATCGTCGGTGTTTTCATCGCCCATCGGCGGGGTGCTTTTCTCCATGGAGGTCACTTCTACCTATTACCTCATGTCCAACTACATGAAAGCGTTCCTCAGTGCTGTGTCTGGTGCTGTAATGTTGCGTTTGACGCTGGTGTTGGCTCAGAGTAAAACTTCCCTTGCAACTCAGGCAGTACTGAAGACGCAGTTTCCTACCAGTCCATACTCCATATGGGAGATTCCGCTTTATATCCTCCTGGGGGCCATCTTAGGACTGTTTTGCACGGCAATGATGTGGTTTGTGCGCATTATTGCCGAATGCCGTAGAGATTTACGAAAATCTTCGCAGACGTGGAAGAAAGTATTGGTAACGTGGATCGATCCCCTCGTTGTGGCGACGTTAACGGGAGTACTGACGTTTGTTCCTGGCAAATATGCTCGACATAACTCAATGGATGACCTAGCCATCTTGTTTACAGAAGGTGAGCTACCATCGACGTGGCAAGAGGTCTCTAACTACTACACACTCTCGGTCATGGCAGCTGTGTATATGTTCCTGCTTCCGTTGTGCATTACGCTCAAAATCCCAACTGGGATTTGGGTGCCGACATTTATCGCGGGTGCTGCGATTGGGCGCATGTTTGAGAGATCATCGCCACGTTATTCCCTCGCCTCAACGCATTGCCTGGTGCATACGCCTTGGCGGGAGCTGCTGCGTATGGAACTGCAGCAACTCGTGCAATATCCGTGGTAGTCATCACACTGGAGATTACAGCTGCGATGTCAATGATCCTCCCGCTGTTTTGTGCATCACTGGCAGCAATGGCAGTCTCCAACCTATTCAAGGAAAAATCTGTCTACGACACGCTGCTGGTAGTGAATGGTATGCCTTTCTTGCCCCTCATCGACTTCGAATCCACGAAAACTGCAGGAGACATCGTGGAAGTTTGTTTGGTATACTTGACGAAACGAACGACAATTTCCCGTGTGCTGCTCGCACTGCAGCGTCTCCCCCACCACGAAATACCGGTTGTTGACGACGAAACTACGATGGTTCTGCTCGGCGTTGTCAGTGGCTCACAACTGCGGAGGTTCGTGAGGAGCTATTATGAGGTGCACCGAATTCGTGGCGTTGATGAAGATCTCGGGGAGAAGGCCCAAAAGGAAGAACCTTTGCTGTCGTGGGCCACAATCAAGGACAAGCTCACATTTAAGGTGCTGACCGACAACACTGGAGGATTCCACGGATTGAATTCCGTCGACATTACGTACAACGCGCTGACAACCCAGGGACCGCACAATATCGACCATGTGGAAGGCGCTGTCCCGTTCCTCATGGATGATGAAAAGATGTTGAGACTGCTAAATGAAGGCTGGGATGCTGCCAAAACCGCCAAGCTCAACGAGATAGTTAAGATCACTGAGGGGAGGATCTGCACCATTCGGCCGATGGCCATGACGATCTCCAGCAACACTCCGCTGGACGACCTCCACATGATTTTCACCATGCTGCGTTGTGATCACTGTTTTGTTTGTGATCATGGTGCACTGGAAGGAGTCGTCACCACGAAAGGACTGCTGCGCTCAGGCAAGTACTCCACTGCAGCATCAGAGCTGTCGGTTCGATATGTCTAGACTTTAAGTACAGCTCTGAAGGCGTTATTTAGCGCTGTACTGGTCTCGACTAACTACTAGTAGTATATCATCGCTGTCTCTGAGGGTGTCTAGGGGTACTCTAGGTGCTCTTATATGCGATGGTTGAGCGGACGATGAGCGGACGACGACACATAGACTAGACTCTCTGTACGCTCTTCTAGTGCATAGGAAGGCGCGCAATGTAGCCATTATGTTGATCTACACGATCTTTGTAGATCAACGAATTAACAATTACTGTCTGAGATAGAATCTCAATGTGATACCGTCCTCAAATCGATGATGACACTGACGCCATTGATGCCAATGCCGACTCAATTACGGAATTCCCATACTGAGAGACACCAATTTGCGGCAGACCTATGAAACTTTATGTTGCATAACGGTCTCAGCTGATTTAGATGCGTGAGATGATAAGAAACGAAGTGGATCAAAACAAAAGGGGTGTCCCTCTGAAATTGGATGATCTAATGTGTATGATTCCTACGAACTATGACCACGACATCATAACAAAAAATAAAACCGGTATTCACAAAAAGTGGTCAAAGGCATGGATTCATGGACTATTATAGCCAATCAAATCATGAATTGGCATGAATCAGTGAAACTACCCATGGATCCATGATCTGATTGGACAAAAATCGATGTCACTCGCGCGAATGCTTGAGTCTCTTGTCCGATGAGGACATTCATCGCCACCATAACAAACCTAATATCCCCCACAAATCGATGGTGCAATCGACGTCATTGGTATCACAGACGACGCAAACAGCGTTTTCCGATACTGAGAGATGAGTTTTTGCGGCATCCCTCTGAAACTTGATATGTCGATCGTATGGAATCCCACCGACATACACAACAATGAAACACCCCGGTTTAAGGACAAAATGCATTAGACACATCTTAGGATACGAACGAACCGGTTCTGAACACAAGCGAGGCATATTTCAGTATATACCGACCAAAAATAAAAGACCGATATGACATCCGCGATGTTGCTTTATTGATTTCGATACCGAAACGATTCATAGTTATTGAAATCGTTATGGCAAAATCAATCAATAAATCTATAAGAAACTTCAACCAATCAATCTATAAGAAACATCAACCAATCGTGTTTGAGCGATCAATCTATAAGAAACATCAAGCGAATGCCGCGATGTCGCTTTATTGATTTCGATGCCGAAACCATTGATAGACATCAAAATCGTTATGGCCCTAGTAAAATTCATTGGACCTGCTTGTCCCAGCAACATCCAGGTCCAAAAGTTTTATTAATTATGCAGGTTAGAGATCTTCTCGTTAGTCTTATAGTACCTTTATATTCTTTGTCCCAATGGACCTACTAAAATCATAGTTGTCTATAGAAATATCTCAGTCAATGATCCATCATCATCTATCATCTTTTGTAATAGTGGAGCTACAACTTCACTTTTTGCTGGGACAAACTGAAACACGCGGATTCACTGTGAATTTGCATTGTGATCGCTTCTCGTGTAATGAATCGATATGATTTTGCCAGGGACGACAATTTTTTTCCTGGGGACAAAGATATTATACACTCCTTCAACGGAATCATATGTTTCCAATTAAATGGTTATCGATTCAATCAAAGGGACGCACTCGCGGATTCATTAGACAGACAAGCGGTCAAAACTGCCTGGGTCTCGTGATACCACAGCTTTCTAGTACAAAAAACATAAGGAATCCATAAGGAATTCATAAGGGATTCATAAAGAGAACATGACAAGAACATGCTAACAATTGCAAATACACATCGATCCAACGTTTCGTTTGCAATCTGAATTCACTCGTCTTGAGTTAGTTGATCTAACTCCTTCTTCAACCTTGGGCAGTTCGAATTAACGAACTCATTCTTGATTAGCCAAGCAATGTAACCTTTATCCTTATCGTAGATCCACTTTATCGTCTTACCTTTGTATTTTCCCCATGTCATCACAAACGAAAGGTCAGACCCACGGAGCTTTTCATCGAGGAACTTCTTGATTTCGGGGTACTCACCAATTAGAATCTCTTGTGGGTACAGCCACTTCGCGTATTGTTGATCAACTTCCCAGATCTCAGCAATTTTTTTGCCTCGGTACTTTCCAAATGTACTGTGAGTGTATCCATATTTAGCCTATACCTATAGACCGATACCTCTATGAAATAAATCAAATAATACAAACCACTAGCGCAAGTCCCGTAACTTTTTCCTCTTAGCTCATAAACGCGAAATGTTGATAGATTCAATGGATCTGATAAGACATAGTTAATCTATAAGAAACATCATCAAATAGTGGCATCCGCTAGATGTTACTTTGTTAATTTACATACCGAGAGTATTAATCGACATCGATATCGTTATGGCCCTTCAATCATCCATAAGAAACATCAACCAATTGTCTATAAGAAACATCAATCAATAGTGACATCCGCGAATGTTACCTCACTAATTTACATACCGACAGCATTGATAGACATCAAAATCGTTATGGCCCTAGTAAAATTCATTGTCCCTGCCTGTCCCTGGATATTGCTGGGACAAAAGGTTTATTAATTATGCAGGTTAGAGATCTTCTCGTTAGTCTTATAGTACCTTTATATTCTTTGTCCCAATGGACCTACTAAAATCATAGTTGTCTATAGAAATATCTCAGTCAATGATCCATCATCATCTATCATCTTTTTCTATTAGTGGAGCTACAACTTCACTTTTGTTGGGACAAACAGCCACAACACGAAACGCGGGGGAATCGGCATTGTGGTTGCTTCTCGTGTAACTAATCGCCATAAATTTACCCAGGGACGACAATCTTTTTCCTGGGGACAAAGATATTGCACAATGCTTTCACGAAATCATATTTTTCCGATTCAATCAAAGGGACGCAATTGTCACGTCCAAGGGACATAAGAAATTTCTATTCCGATGTTTGACTATAGTAAGTATATAGCATTGTATATAAGAAATGACTTACTCAAGCGACCGTTATCAAATCCATAGAGAGCTGATGCTTGAAGCACAAAAACGCTACTATCAGAAGAACCGAGAGGCTAAGTTGGCCAAGCAGAAAGAATACAATGAAAAAACAAGGACAAGCTTTCTCAATATCAAGAAGCGTACAGAGCGCGCAAGCGGGTGGAGAAAGCCCGAGTGGAGATCAGATCGTGATACTCGAATTGTTTTTTTCTCGAGAACAATCTTCAGGTCCGAGAAAATTTTCTATTCTGATGTTCATCTATTAAAGTATAAGAAATATCTACACATCGAATATTATAAATTTGGGAAATGTGCTCTGTCGAAAACTGTACCCGTACATGCTACAAGGCAACACCTTGCTGCTGGAACCATAGTGGTCACGTGAGTAAATTCACTGCGGTTGTTGAGCCCGTTGTAGAATTAGTTCCTGAAGTCAAGCCAGTTGTAGAACCAGTTGTAGAACCCGCCGCCGAACTAGTTGTAGAATCAGTTGTTGAACCCGTCGCCGAACCAGCTGTTGAGACCGTTGTTGAAGAAATTGTCAAATCAGTTGTGAATCCAGTTGCTAAAGCGGTCGTCAAGCCAGTTGCTAAAGCGGTCGTCAAGCCAGTTGTTGATCGAAACCTTGAGTATGAATACAACTATGTCCATCGCGGACGCCAATACGAACATTGGATTAAGAAGCACGCCAGTGGTGTTGGTAATGTAAGCTACTCACTATATGGAGAAGGTAAGGAATATCTCTATGGTGTGAAGGATGCGCATGTGTTGCAGGTTGTTGATGGCAAAGGAAAGAATCGTCGCTTCGTTTGGCTATACAGCCATGTTGATAGATCTGCATTTGTTAAATTTGCTCATGAGCAGTTGAAGCATGAATGTCATGAAGTATTCATTGGCAATCGCAAAATCAAGCTCTTTATCGATTGCGATCAAAAGCTCACCGATGCGGAATTCAATGCATATGAAATGACGACTGGTGAATTGGTTCTTCAAATGGCTACTGATTATATGGCCGCGGTTAAGCACGCACTTGAATATATCGATTGCAATTTTGCTATTTATAGAAGACGACATTGATTTTCTTGTGACGAATCGATCGCGTAAAGTGGACGGTGGGGTCAAATTATCGACGCATATTGTTACCAACATCGGATTTACTGTTGCGGAATGTAAGGCTATTATCAAATATATGGTGAGGAATCTTTCACACAAATCAGTGATGTCGGAGAGTCTTACATCGGATTTTAAAGTCGTGTATTGATCTCCAGCCGTATCGCAGCAATGGATCGCTTTCACTTCCAGGAGGAAACAAACGAGGGAATGTAAATCAAGTAGTCAAACCATTTAACTCTACCTTCAACACGCCATTTTTTGTTGGATACTGCTGCTGATATGGCATACACTGATCACGACTTAACGAATGATTTGGAAATCAAGTCAGTTGATAAGCCGCAAGAAATCTTCGCCGAATCGAGTAATGAGTTCATTGACAAAGCGATTCAAAAGATTAGCAAGATCCCAGATTACGATCCATCAAAATTTGATGTTTATGGACGGGCTCTAAAGGGAACTTCGTCTATGTCAAACGTACTGGCTCATCGCATTGCTCTGTTTGTGACCGGACTCATGAATCGGACGATACGATGCTTCTAATCTTTAATGAAGAAAACAATGTGCTTGGTGGAAATGTACTCAGGCGATTCGCTGGTATGGACGCGGAAAACTGAGATTTCAGTTGATGAGGATGCATTCGCGCCAGAAGACATTGAATCATTCGCTGCTATCGCTGAGGAAACAGTTAAACCCCAAGCGGAACGCAAATATACTGAAGCTCAGCGGCTAAAGCTAAAGTTGATCAAAGTCGTTGGCGATAAATACAGACGTTCATATGGCTCAGGACAATCTATGAACGTCAGACCGATTATTATTACACCTACAAATATAGTGATCCAAAGTTATTTCTGAACCATATATTTGCAAACAACGAATCATATCAATTGTCGTCGAAGAAAGAATCTGACGAATTGCTCCATTTCATTAAATATACGGTTCATCCAGGTTTGCATTCATGACATTAGATCATAACTATATTGGTTTCAGCAACGGAGTTTATGATTTATCAACCGCTAGATTTATTAATGCAACAGATGTCCCAAAGGGAATTCAGGTTCGTAAATACATCAATCAGAAATTTGAAATCATTGAGACGCCGCTGTTTGGTAAGTACTTTTCATTTCAATTCACGGAAGAAGAGGACCGCGAGTTCATTTACTTCCTCATTGGTCGATGTCTAACCGTTTTGGATGACAAGTTTGACTTCATGCTAATGATTCATGGACAGGGAGGATCAGGTAAAAGCCTTTTGGCCAATCTCATAAAATTTGCATTTGGTCAAGATCAGATTGGTCTTCTAAGTAACTTCAATGCAAGAAAAATTTGGCCTAAGTGAATTGCCATGAAGTAAATCGTTTGCTGCGATGACATGCCTCATAACATCGCTAAGGACACTCCCTCGATCAGATTTCTTATCAATGATGACTCGCGGTTCTATTTCGTGCCCTGTCAAAGGGAAAGGCTCCATTGAAATGCTTGATTGGGATATTCCAACTCTAATCAACTCGAATCATATGCCGAACTACAAAGACGAAGCTGGCGAAATCGTTCGTCGTTTGATGATTGTTGAATTTGGCAAGCAAGTCCCTGATGATGAAGTAGATGTGGAACTTGAGCAGAAAATCAAAGATCAAGAGTTCGCAACATTCTTGCATCGATGCCGTTCAAAGTATATCGAGTTCAAAGCCAAATACGCAAGCAAGAAGGTGACGGCATTTGCTCCACAGTCATTTCTTGATAGAAGCAATGAGTTCCGCGAGACTGCTAATAACAGCTACGGATTCGCAATGGGAAACGTAGCATATGAAGAAGGAGCAAAATATCAAGATCTGAAATGCGGAGATACCTGCTCGTTTGATGCAAGAGAA
>VKKV01000028.1:0-61603 GCA_008080845.1 Phytophthora kernoviae
TCTTACAATTTCTAATCAGTTACAATAGGAGCCGATAAATGACAATGTTTTATTATATATTCGGACATGATATATCGATCGAGTTGAGTGATCTCCTTAGGAGTTTTCTCGAACCGACACACTCACTTCGTTAGCACACCGCCTAGTCAACTCGTAGGCCTATAACGCTAGTCAAGTCCAGCTCTTCTAGCAGGTCTCCTCGACGAAGGATACGCCGATAGATGCATGTCTCGCTACCCGAGCATGCACATGTTCTTGTGGAAAATATTTGTTGCTGCGTTAACATCTCGATCCAGCACTACGTTGCATGACGGACACTGAAACACGTGCTTCCCACCGAGCTTGTGGTTGATCGCACCACATCGCGAGCATGTCTTGGAGGTGTACTCCTCCTCACAGTTGATCATCCGACCGCCGGAACGAACCATTTTGTATTTCAGGAGCATGTTGAATCTGTAATGAGTCTGCGCCATCATAGCGCGCGCTGTGGAGCTCCGGATCTTCCGCTTCAAGACAGCAGCTCTCATCTCGTCTGACACTGTCTCGGGAGTGGCGTCTGATGCTACCTCTTTAAAGTGCTTGCTCACCATCTCTGCCGTCTGGAATGACGGGAGAGAGAACGGTGTAATAGTTCGCAGAGAGTCAGGAAGAGAGTTTCTGCTGCAAGTCGGTCATGGCCCGTGTGGCCTTCCTCGAAGTAAACCAAATCCGTCGGCGTAGCCGGTAGTGCAGCCGCCCTTCCTCCGTCTTCGAGTTGGTTCGTCCTCGTTTGTTCTTGGTCCTTTTCCGATCTTGATGTTTTGCCTTGGAGGCATTGTCCATGCGTTTTAGGAGCGTTTTAGGAGAGATTTCATCTGATCGATAGCCTTGAACTTATTCATCATGATAGACTTACTGTCTGTCACACTGAATGTGTGACCGTCCGGGTCGTACACTGTGGCAAAGTTACGCACACCCGGATCGATCGCGCAAACGCGTTCACTGGATGACTTGGCGAATTGACGGAGTCTAGGTACGATCAAGAAGTATGAGCTTTCTCGTAGACGTTGAAGGCGTACCGACATAGTTACTTCTGGTAGATCCTCGTGGATAAAAATCCCATCGCTCTTGTTGAAACCAAAGAACTTCGGATGAAATCAAACACACTCGTTGTCACCTCGCTGGACGCGACTAATAGAGCGCTTCGCAATTTCAATGGTGTTGGAAGGTGCAAATTTGCTCTTGAACCGCATTTCAGGAAACACCATCTTCTCGTTTCTCGACTTTGTAAAAAGAAGCCAGCGATTGAAGCCTTCATCGCCTTAATAAAGTCCCGAAATGCCGAGTCTCGCACTTCATCATTCACTGCCTTGTGACGCTGGAGCACCTTCTTATTTCTGAAGTACTTCGAAATGTGTCGAAGCCTCGCAATAGGTCGGTACTTGTGTTCGAATTCAGCCCAGGACATTTTGTCCACTTTCGCTGCGAGTCGAGTCTTCCGATCTTCGGCAGAGCGGGCAGTCAGTTTATTGTACACTGCACGATTAACGGCGAACATTTGGTCGAGTTTTCCTTTTTGTACTAACGTCGGATACAGTCGTAATTTCATAACACTGTTCACAGGTCCGTCGTCGTCTTCAATCAGCTCTCCGAGCTCTCTCAGCTCTCTCTCTCTCAGCTCTCTCAGCTCTTCCATGATGGCTCGTGTTGCACGAGCAGGTGGCATGGACGGTGTCCTCCACTGCTGCCTTCGTGGTTGGTCAATGAAATTAGACACTTCAAACCACGAGGTCAGCAGTGGCTCCAACATCCGCTGGTTGTCGGACCCGCTCACGAATGTGGGGTGCTTGGAGGGTTGCGGGACTTGATGACGGCTTCCAGCTCCATTGGCTCCGGCATCCACAGGTCGTCGGCGATACTCTGGTTGAACCAGACGCTCGAATGGATGAGATCCTCCCTTGACCGCTGTTTTCCTTTTGGCTTGCATTTCTTCTTAGGCTTGTCCTCGTAGTCTGACTCAGGGATGATCTCGTCTATTGGAACCCGCCGTTTTCGCTTTCGTGGTGAAGGTTGTTTGGTCTTGGACCGAGTTGACGACTTCATGTCGTATTGCATATTGCGTTGACACTACAGACTATCGACTTGGCAATCCACAACCACGTCCGGAGTTGAACTATTTAGATTACTATCGATTACTCTAGCTCTTCCTGGCGATATTGCACCTCTTGCTGTCTTTTTGAAGTTTCTGACATTGAGACCGCTGTCGGTCTCGTATTCCTACATGCATTCTGCTCCTTGTTTTTCCATCTGCTGCAACCAACCACTACAAACCTTGGTCCCAAGTTGCACTTCCATAGTCTCCCATGAGGTGTACAAAGTGCTGCTGCATCGAGTGGCATTTTAACACGCAGTGTGATTTCGCCGGCTCAAATTTGATAATGACGGTTCGTACATTCACCTACTACATGTACCTATCGGCGTATCCTTCGTTGAGGAGACCTGCTAGAAGAGCTCGAGTTGACTAGCGTTATAGGCCTACGAGTTGACGAGTCGGCGTGCTTACGAAGTGAGTGTGTCGGTTTGAAAACTCCTAAGGAGCAGTGACAGAATCCAAAATGACGTCACCCGAACTCTCGGTTTTGGCGCGTTCAATCACGGCTGGTCGGAACGACAGCCCCATCAAAAGGCTCTTGAGACAGCACAACACAGAGGAAGACGACGATGAAGAGGATACTCGGGCTCAGCTTCGGTAGCGGTGTCTACGTTCAGCGGACGGTGTGAACGTTTAGTGTATGTTCGCACCGTGCATTCATACGGCAGGCGAACCGTGTCGAAAAATCGATTTGGTTTTTGTAAAGACTCCTTTCTTTGCCATGACTTTTGTCACCTTTACAAAGTCTGCCTCGTACGAGTGACAAATCTGCATCACCATGAACAGCATCAGCGAGACTGCTCATCTTGTAGATCGTTAGTACGTTCGGAATCCACGTTAGCTAAAACCGATCACTTCATTCTTCTCAAACACAAATACGGCTGCGGGCATACATTTTCACACAGCAACATCATGCATTGCTTCATCGCGATATCCCCCCTGCTTGTGGGTTTAACTATATGTTCTGCGTCGACCTAAAGTTTTCAGACAGGAATACAATGTCGCGCACGAGGGATGGTGTAAGTGAACATGCTTACCCGTCGTACTGTTTCCTCCAGTTGAGAAGGCGCGTTCAGAGGGCACGGGTGTAGCGACATATCAAGCCACATCCGCGCCAGTAGAGCAAGGTGTGGGGTACGAAGACTGATTGCTGCACCAATTGAACGGATCGACTTGCTATCAGCGCTTGATCGTAGCTGTGTAGCTCAGATATGCGTAAATCTCGCTTTCCACCTTCTTGCAATGACTCAGTGACGGAGCAGAGCCGTCGCTGTTGGTCGTGCGTCTGGATTCGTCGTCAGGACCATAGAAAGAGCCCAGGAGCGCATTTTTCACATCTTGAGACGTTGCGACCAGAGACGCAATCATGTAGGATGTGACTTCGGGCGTAGCAGGAGGTGGTGAACGCCGTTGCGTCTACGGCGGCATCGAGGCTCCTTCAACGCTCGCGTGCTTCACTGGTTTGAGATGTTTTCGCGAGCTTGGGGTGAAGGAGTGTAATCCAGTACATCTCCCGACTCAGACGCGAATCGTTCATCGGACAGTGAGTAGCGCCCGTTGTATCCGTTGTATGAGGGTCAGCGTTTCGACCACGAAGACTTCGCTCCCTGTCTGAGCTGCGTCTACAGCAAAAATGTTGCTGTCCTGAAGTGACTTGCGAATGTGGCGTTGACACGGGAGGCCATAGCAGTGTAGGATATCGCTGGCCCTCTAATGCTTCCGTAGCACTAGCAAATGGCACCAGAAGAGTCCACAGACACCGGGTTGTCAGCCACTGTTGTAGTATAGGTCAGGCGAGTTTAACATCTGAAAACTCCAGCGCTCCTGACGGCGACTCGAGATACTGGAAGAAGCATTCTACTCCCGGCTGAAGTTTCAGACAGCGCTGCAACATATCCCACGTAGAATTCCAGCGCGTTGGACAGCCAAGTACGAGCTTGAGGTCCTTATGCGGCTTTGGTACTGGGGTAGCTGACGCTGGATTACGAGCAGCCGATCTCCGCCTTCAGACGAACGGCGGAAATATGCCGGGAGTCTGCGGAAAACCTGGACGGTCCCGCACATCGCCAGTGATTCTCGCTTTTTGGCGTAGTATTTTGACTCGATGAGGTTGTCCAGAAAAGTTTCAACTTCAGCATTTGCTTCATCCGCAGCATGGTGAGCACTACACGCTTCTCTTCACTGTCCATCCTTATATCTTCATAGTCAACCGCTTGGTTGTCGCACCCTTGGATATTTGTGGTGCCAGCAGACGTTGTGGAGGTAGCGGCCACGTACTGCCGACTGGTACTAGCATCTCCACCATTGTCGACGCCACCCGGGAGCCCACTACGGAGTCGTTGATCGCTCTTTTTCTTTAATGAGCGCACCAGCCACTACCAGGTGGAGGCAGTGCGCAAGACACGACATGTGGTCGATGCCCATAATATTGCACGCTGCAACAGCGTTCGAGCCTCCATCATGCAGCACTTTAGTGCAATATTCCGGGTTGAGCCTCCAGTTATCCATGGCCGTTTCAATCGCTGTGGTAATCGCTGCTCCTGTGTGTTTTCCGGGGAAGTGTTAAACCTCCAGCATAAAGCTATTTGGCCAAAACTGCGGGTCGAGGTAGGAAAGCTGCGTTGTGTACAATTCGTCTAGACGTCTGTTGTAAGTGAGTAGTAGTAGCACTCCTTTTGGATCTAGCGTTTGAGTTTATCACGTAGTTCGGTGACGGTGCGAACGATATCACCACGAAGCTCGGTTCTTGAAGGGACTGGCAGGTCGGTTTCCCCAAGATCACTAACAACATTGCGAATATAAGCCCGAAAGTCTTCATCCTCTACCCATTGCAAGTAGACGCAAGCTGCGCGATCCACATCACTAGAAATTGCTTTGCTTGCGCCTGATCTTCTTTTCCAACGGAGCGTTTTTCCTTTTTGCGACGGGCTCACTGACGGCCTTGAACTCGTTGTCGAGCGTTCACTGAGCTCGGACTCGTGCGACGCCCGATACGCTTCGACGTCTTCCGCGTGCCATTTCATCAGGTGTTTCCCCATCGCTGCTACCACGCTGACAGTATACATACTGGTCACACTTTAGGCACCAAACTGACACGGCATGGCTACTGGTGAGGTTCATGTCAGGGAGGTTCCTGTACTCGGGCTTCTTCTGGGGTTTCATCTTGTAGAAGAGCTTGTTTGGCCCTTACCCCTCTGTGCCCTCGCTCTCGTCGTCTCCGCATGAACTAAATGCCTCCATTTCCGTTCGCCATGCGGCTCACGTTGTAGAGCAGTGCTCAGTCTGACAAGCCACGCCCATGGCCCATCGTAGAATTTTATTTTGCATATCATTTTGTGCAAGTTTATTTTGCCACGGTTAAAGACCCCATTCGCGACCCGTTCGTGTACATTCCTCATTAAGAGTTTTCTCGAACCTACATTCTCTTTGTAAGCACGCCGACTCGTCAACTCGTAGGCCTATAACGCTAGTCAACTCGAGCTCTTCTAGCAGGTCTCCTCAACGAAGGATACGCCGATAGGTACATGTAGTAGGTGAATGTACGAACCGTCATTATCAAATTTGAGCCGGCGAAATCACACTGCGTGTTAAAATGCCACTCGATGCAGCAGCACTTTGTACACCTCATGGGAGACTATGGAAGTGCAACTTGGGACCAAGGTTTGTAGTGGTTGGTTGCAGCAGATGGAAAAACAAGGAGCAGAATGCATGTGTAGGAATACGAGACCGACAGCGGTCTCAATGTCAGAAACTTCAAAAGACAGCAAGAGGTGCAATATCGCCAGGAAGAGCTAGGAGTAATCGATAGTAATCTAAATAGTTCAACTCCGGACGTGGTTGTGGATTGCCAAGTCGATAGTCTGTAGTGTCAACGCTATGCAATACGACATGAAGTCGTCAACTCGGTCCAAGACCAAACAACCTTCACCACGAAAGCGAAAACGGCGGGTTCCAATAGACGAGATCATCCCTGAGTCAGACTACGAGGACAAGCCTAAGAAGAAATGCAAGCCAAAAGGAAAACAGCGGTCAAGGGAGGATCTCATCCATTCGAGCGTCTGGTTCAACCAGAGTATCGCCGACGACCTGTGGATGCCGGAGCCAATGGAGCTGGAAGCCGTCATCAAGTCCCGCAACCCCTCCAAGCACCCCCACATTCGTGAGCGGGTCCTTGACAACCAGCGGATGCTGGAGCCACTGCTGACCTCGTGGTTTGAAGTGTCTAATTTCATTGACCAACCACGAAGGCAGCAGTGAGGACCTCCATGCCACCTGCTCGTGCAACACGAGCCATCATGGAAAAGCTGAGAGAGCTGAGAGAGCTGAGAGAGCTGAGAGGCTCGGAGCTGATTGAAGACGACGACGGACCTGTGAACAGTGTTATGAAATTACGACTGTATCCGACGTTAGTACAAAACTCGACCAAATGTTCGCCGTTAATCGTGCAGTGTACAATAAACTGACTGCCCGCTCTGCCGAAGATCGGAAGACTCGACTCGCAGCGAAAGTGGACAAAATGTCCTGGGCTGAATTCGAACACACAGTACCGACCTATTGCGAGGCTTCGACACATTTCGAAGTACTTCAGAAATAAGAAGGTGCTCCAGCGTCACAAGGCAGTGAATGATGAAGTGCGAGACTCGGCATTTCGGGACTTTATTAAGGCGATGAAGGCTTCAATCGCTGGCTTCTTTATTACAAAGTCGAGAAACGAAGATGGTGTTTCCTGAAATGCGGTTCAAGAGCAAATTTGCACCTTCCAACACCATTGAAATTGCGAAGCGCTCTATTAGTCGCGTCCAGCGAGGTGACAACGAGTGTGTTTGATTTCATCCGAAGTTCTTTGGTTTCAACAAGAGCGATGGGATTTTTATCCACGAGGATCTACCAGAAGTAACCATGTCGGTACGCCTTCAACGTCTACGAGAAAGCTCATACTTCTGATCGTACCTAGACTCCGTCAATTCGCCAAGTCATCCAGTGAACGCGTTTGCGCGATCGATCCGGGTGTGCGTAACTTTGCCACAGTGTACGACCCGGACGGTCACACATTCAGTGTGACAGACAGTAAGTCTATCATGATGAATAAGTTCAAGGCTATCGATCAGATGAAATCTCTCCTAAAACGCTCCTAAAACATGGACAATGCCTCCAAGGCAAAACATCAAGATCGGAAAAGGACCAAGAACAAACGAGGACGAACCAACTCGAAGACGGAGGAAGGGCGGCTGCACCGGCTACGCCAGTTTGGTTTACTTCGAGGAAGGCCACACGGGCCATGACCGACTTGCAGCAGAAACTCTCTTCCTGACTCTCTGCGAACTATTACACCGTTCTCCTCCCGTCATTCCAGACGGCAGAGATGGTGAGCAAGCACTTTAAAGAGGTAGCATCAGACGCCACTCCCGAGACAGTGTCAGACGAGATGAGAGCTGCTGTCTTGAAGCGGAAGATCCGGAGCTCCACAGCGCGCGCTATGATGGCGCAGACTCATTACAGATTCAACATGCTCCTGAAATACAAAATGGTTCGTTCCGGCGGTCGGATGATCAACTGTGAGGAGGAGTACACCTCAAGACATGCTCGCGATGTGGTGCGATCAACCACAAGCTCGGTGGGAAGCACGTGTTTCAGTGTCCGTCATGCAACGTGGTGCTGGATCGAGATGTCAACGCAGCAACAAATATTTTCCACAAGAACATGTGCATGCTCGGGTAGAGACATGTACCTATCGGCGTATCCTTCGTCGAGGAGACCTGCTAGAGGAGCTGGACTTGACTAGCGTTATAGGCCTACGAGTTGACGAGGCGGCGTGAGTGTGTCGGTTCGAGAAAACTCCTAAGGAGGAAATCTTATATACGATGACTTTCAATAGAGACACCATCCACCTACCCTATGACAATGCTGGACACCAAATTGCATTGTTGCGCTGCATCAAAAGCGCTGCCGGTACAATACTGCAGTACGCACACCATATCTTCGACGCAGCACTCTGGTTTGTTTCGTGAACTGCCCGTACCACTGGGTGCTAGTCTGTTCGAGATGCTTGCCTATTGTAGGTGCCCGTCGAGATGCAATAAAGCACTTATACGGTTGGGATTGCTGGATCGTGATCTGAGTTCCGGTCCAGTGCTCCACTAACGCTAGCCATACTTGCTGCGCGCGGGAATCCCAGAACAGGTGCTCTAGAGTGTCTTTCATGCGGATGCATGTCGGTGCCATTTTGCAGTGAGGGTTGTGTTGGCGTCCTTCGTGATACAAATTTAACTATCCTTCCATTGCTGGAATTGATTTTCTGCTACCGGAACAAAAATCTAATACTGTTCAAGTGTCAATGTGGGCATGCTAACTGCATTTCAAAGTAAGGCCAACGTGCTGTTCGAGCAAGCCTTAGCAACAACACACCTCAGACAAGTATCTACGTTAAAAAGGAAGTTGGAAACACTCGGGTAGATTGAGTTTGTTAACACTACTCTACCTTGCTCTACTTTCAAGTCCACACAGAGTAGTCCATCCCGGAAGGCATCCCATCTGTTAAAGGAAATTCGGGCTTGAACCTACAACTCAGTGATTGAGTTTGTGAAACTCAATTCACCAACCCGCAAGACCACGTGTTATGCAAACACATGTCCAATTTTAAAAATACTGCAAGCACACCACATGCCATATGTAAACCAGGAACACAACATCCCTCTACAACAGTTTATTCACCAATAAATTCGCTGAGGTTTTGGTATATGAAAGTGCTAGCCACCGTTGCAAGGGCCTAGCACTCTAATCATTAGTAACAATATTATATGTCTGAAATCAATCACGGTAAGCCCGAGTCTTATCACTATGATCTATTCCACAAGTGTGCCCCTGGGGCCCACAAAGTGTTTTTTCTGCTGCTTGGTCCGTCACTGGTGTCAGAAATGTGACGGCGATACCCTGCAGGGTCTGTAGGGTGACTGGTCTACACCGGCTTCTCTATTGCTCTTGCGGTTTCGAAAGGATTTCCTCGACTAGCTTTCTACCGGTCTAAAAGAGAAAGTAGCTATCTAGTTCTTCTTCTGTCTTACCGCTTCAGACCACTAAGTAGGCTTCACTTCTCCGACTCCTTTAATTGTGCGAAAGCATTGAAACACAAAACGGGAGCGCCTGCTTGTCTTAATTTTTATCTTCCTCAATAGAATTGAGGCCTGTCATTGGCTGATGAAAGCGTCACATCAATGATGATGAAATGCATAAACTAGATACATAAAAAAAACGTATTTCACACTTTTGGGGCTATCGCGTACAGGATTCTAATCGCAAGTAAAGTCCCTGCGTCAACAGTTCGAAACATCCCATATTTCCCAAAAGTTCAAAACCGGCTTTTCGATGGTGGTAAAATGCAGCGGCAGTAAGGTTGTGACTTTGAAGTCGTGGGAAGAATCTAAAGATCCCAGTTTGCGATTTGTTCTTATTATTAAGCTACCCTTTGGAGTCTAGTGCTATTCGCTGCGTGAACCAACAAATAGTGCCTCTACTAAAAAAAAGGTCTTGTCTCTAACAAGGGCTCTCTCAAGAGGTCTTCGCATTGCAACGCACAGTGCGTATACGTCAAGCATATGAATATGCGGAGCTCAACTGTTTATCGATGAGTTTACGAACTAGCTCTCGACTATCTCCTACGATCTGCCCTTCTCGAATTCCTCTCCAACGATCTACCCTTCTCGAATTCCTCTCCAGCAATCTGCCCTCACTTCTCAAATTCCTCTCCAGCAATCAGTTCACCAGCATCAAAGAGTTTTGTCAAGACCAGCCATGCGCCTGCATTCCTTTGCGCTACTACTGGTAGCTGCCCTCCTCGCAAGTGTCGAACCTGTTTCAGCAGCCACCAGCTCACAGCTGACCAACTCCGACACCTCGACCTTAGTTCGTCCAAACCAAAACGATGTTCCGGTGGTTCATAGGTTCTTGCGGGCTGACAACACAGCGGATGAAAGCGACGAAGAGAGAGTGACCAATGTTAAAGCAATCCAGGACCTCAACAAACTCGACGAAAAAATCCCCAGTGTCAAAGCAATCCAGGGCCTCAACAAAGTCAACGAAAAAGTCCCCAGTGCCAAGGCGTATCCCGATAAGCTCTTCGAGTTGTTAAACCTTAACACCGGACTAGATACGATTCTTACCAGCCCAAGATTAAACCTTTGGGTCAAACTCGTGGAGTCTTTCAGCACGAAGGACGACAGGTTGAAAACGCCTTTGATTGATACTCTTAGGTCTTACTACAACGACAAAGATCTGCTCAGGATGTTCAATCAGGCGAAAGCAAATGAGAAAACAAAGAAAGTCGCCACGAACTTGGAGGCTGCTCTAGTTAGCCAGCTGAGGCTTACTCGGTTCAAGAATGAAGCGAAACGCGCTATAGCCAACCCCAATCTTTGAAGCAGTCATCGCTCCACTGCCTTCGCATATAAAGCCTTAATGATTCATTGTCTGAAAATAAGTTTATTACATTTTCTTGAGGGTAATGACAATTAGAGTAGGAACGTGTCCATGACATGGTGCACGATGTCGATACCCGAATCTAAGGGTTTGTCCAGCTTTGCTCTTTTGGCGATAATGTGTTCATGGGCCATCACACTGCCAAACAAAACGTCAATACGACGCCACCCGACACTTTGAACAGACAGAAGCATGCCACGCAGCTCGTCTTGCTCGGCGTCCGACGTGAAGGCGTAGGGAAGCTGGTCTAAAATCACGTCTCCATCGACAAACGGCTCTGGCCGGGTCTTGCCACCATGTCGATGGGAATGTGAGGTTGAAGGTGTACTGCCCACTGTTTTCCCGCGACGACGGCTGTGAAACAATCCGCTGTGTTCTCTACTGCCACTTGAAGTTGATGCAGATTTCTTCCTTTGAGGCTCTGATGCATGACGGCGGTCATTCCAGCTATCGAAGTTGCTGACACCACTTTTCTCCTCTTCATGGCCGCTGTAGAGCACATCCTCGACGTTTGTTAGAGCTAGGTGACTGGGTTTCATGTACCTCAAGGCAAGACGCTTGATTCGGAGGGAGAGTGTCACGAAGCTTACGCGCGTTCTTCAAAGAGTCGAACACGATGTGAGTATAAATCGGAGACATCAAACTATCCTTCATGCTCTGGCGGTACGGGTTGAATGCCCGTATGGCTGCGCACGAGTACGGCACTTGCATATCGAAGAACATGTTCGCGTATAGAGTGCGGACTTTGAACATCTGCAGTGCCTGCATGAACTGACCCCGCGTCATGCAGCTGAGTAGTGTTGGAGCAGTCGAGTTTTGAGGCTGCTGAGTCTTGCCATTACCAGCTGAAGTCAAGCAGTGCATGCCAAAACTGGCATTGCTGAGTGCAACGAGCCATCGCCAGTCACGCTGAATGTCTTCCTCCGGAATTCGAATCACGCAGAGGTTGGTATCAGCTGGCTTTCCCGTGTATGCGGAAGTCACCTCGACGGGCCAACGGATCTGAATATCAAAGTTTTCAGAAGCCTCGGTATTTTCCTCGCCACTGTTTCGCTGACCCCATCCTATAAAGCTGGCGTATAAGTCACCGGCATTTTCTTGGGTCAATGGAGGCAGCAACACCTTCACGACTGCATGAGTGAGGTCAATTTCAACCTTTGCCTTACCCTTTGCTGCCTCGTCTGTCTGCTCGAATACGTGCAGCCTCCGATCAGAGAGGACACAGTTGTAAAGTTCGAACGGTGTATCCGAACTATCTTTCTGCAACTCGCTTTGTCGAAGACTGACAAGGAGAGTGCCCTCCTCTGTTGACCATGCTGCAGGGAAAGAAGAAAAAATCGGTATGAGCATTCGCCACTGATAATCTTACAGAGTAACCAGACTGGCTGCATATAGTACCCGGATAAAACTCCTTGTCTAGAGAGACATCAGTCGTGGTGCTCAACTTTGCGTCATTTCGTTCGCCGAATCCGTCAGCGTTAATTGCTGCCCAGTCCTGCAAAAATAAAGCCATCCATATCAGTTCGTATGTAGCTCGTGGTCACACAATTCGACATCAGCAATGCAATTATTACCTGCTAAAAATCTTTGTCATCAGCGCATTGAAGACGACGTTGGTCGCGTGGCGATGAGATCGTCGAATACCGAGATGTGGTGTCGCGAGCGTCACAAAGTTCTGCAAAATATGACAATAACCGCCACCTCAGTCAGCACACTCTACTGGTCAACACTCTGCAAGCTCCTTAAAACTCACCACTGGCTCAATCTTGTCGAAGAATCCTCTGGCCAGCAGTACGCCGATGCAGTAGCGGTTGTAGAGTCCCCCAACGAGTGGCCGATCATTGAGAGTTTGCGCAGATTCGGCATCTTCTCTGCCAGTTGCAGGATCTCGTCTGCGAGTCTCTCGCCGCCCTGGTCTACGCCATCGTACGTCTGGAAGAAGCTGTTGTCGTTGCTCTCGCCCGAGTGGAGATATAGGCCGTCGACATGGAATTGCGAGCGGAAAGTCTCCACGAAGCGACCGAAATCGCGTTTGCTGCCGAGAAGTCCGTGCTGGAAGACGGCCAGGTGGGTGGCGGACGCGATTTTTCGGGGTCGTCGACGGGGCGTGGTGATCGCATCGGATGGCGAGGTGTATGCTGTCCACGGCTAGTTTTGAATTGACATGGAGCTTCCTGGCATGTCATCATCCTGATTTTGTTGAGGATTACATCGTTAACCTTCGTGCGACATTACAAAATGGCATCATCGAAAGAGATCCAATCAGTTGTATAAGGGTGGGTGGATTGCTACAAACTGGATTATAATTGATGGTGAGATAAAATGGCGTAGCAAATAGTGGTAATCAAAAATTACGATCCCAGATACACATCTCCTCCTGTTTGTTGCCCAGGCCTGGGCTAATCTATTGCTGCTACTGGGACTTTGTCGCTCGCTCATCAACGACAGAATCACCTCCAGTCGTGTCCAACGGTGCTTTCCCAAGCATCTCAGCTGCGGCGGTTGCAGGCGATGGAGTCTCTGTGATTCGCGGCTTGAGTCCAATTCGCCGACGGAAGTCATTGTTGTTCATGGCAAAAGTCTGCGCCATGGACGACCAGGACGCGCCGAGCCAGTAGAAGAACACACCCTGAGGAAGCGATGCCAGGAATGGAATGGCAAATATACTGCCGTATTGACCGACCTGCAGAATCTGCGTCCAGAAACCGCTCTTGGTTCGAATGGACAGTTCCAAGTTCGAGTACGTCGAGGTTGCTGCGAGAATCGGCAGTACGAACGTACTATCCGTCTCCATCAAATTCTTCCAGAAAAGAAGTCCGCCCGTCTCGAACCCCGCGTAGTTTCCGGAGCGCACCATATCGCGCGCACTGTAGGCCATGAGGATGAAGATGGGGATGTACGCGATGGAGCCCATGACCGTCTGCACCGGGTTCGTGTTGTACTTCTTCATCACTGCGTCAACACCTTTTTTGCCAAGAAGAATGGCATTAAGGTGTCCTCTTTGGTCCGACTTGGGCTGATCACAAGAATTTCCAATCAATAATGCACTCTGCACGACAACTTGATAGCGAGTATCAACACTCGTACCGTAAAGTCCGCGCGTACTTGTACGCCGAGTACAGTTTGCTAAAGTCCGGTCTGGCCTGCATCAGTCTAAAAACATCCAAAACAACAGGAACACAATCTCCTCAGCGTATTGCACCAATGATCAGCAGCATAGGACACTGTACCTCTGCATGGCCCGAATCTGGTACACGTAGAACGGGAAAATGGTCGCACGCAGCGTCACACCTGAGAGCTGCAAGACAATAAAAACATCAGCATCAGCCTCAAGATGAGCATAAACAACCTAATCCAGTGGCTATTCAATAGCTGCAATTCCTCACCAGCAGCGTGGCCCACCAGGGCAAGCCTGTGGTCGTGTGGACCGCGTCCAGCGCCGTCTGAACTGCGTGTACGACTGCCCAGGGCTCGTGGCCCGTGCCGTTGCCTGCCACTGCCGCTGCTACATCTACATTCATAACGTAGTTAGTTCACTACATACGCATTCCCTCTCCTACTGTAGTTGAATTGATTGTTTGTTATGAACCTGTGAGTTGACCGTCCGCCATAGTGAGTTCCAGTGTAGGTGCGGCATCGGATGTGGAGTAGTGGCGATTGTCGTGGGAGAATGGAGATGATATAGCAGATAAAGCTGCAAGAAGAGGGGCTTGATGCTGGCCACGCACTAGCGGAGCCCGTCGTAGCCCCAGAGCGACGCCCACAGAGCCACGACGCAGTGCCCCTAACTGGCGGAGCTGGCTCATATTGTCCTCAGAGTTGACAAGTTAGTGTACCATATATGTGGTACACCCCTAAATACATGGCTACATGTAGCCATTTGCCGGTTGAAGTGTACTTCCAGAGTATTCAATGGAGGAGCACGACGCACGAGATATCTCCAGCCGCATAAACTGTAGTGATGTTATGGAGGACACCGCTTGGTTTGGGCGGGGAGGGACGATGAACTCAACGACGACGACTGCTCTGCGTACCACGCGCAGTTGATGGATACCACGACATGAAGGAGTTGCGTGCTGCTTTGAATCGCAGCGAAATGCAAATCCAGAAAGAGGGTCATCTGCAAGAGTACGTGTCTCGCAAGACCAATCGCTTGCCGTCAACGAATCTGCGACAGTGTTACGGACTGCCACGGAGCAAGCAAGCGATAAAAAGGCAAACCATGTCAGCCAGATCGTCCGTGCGTCAACCGAATGGCGAGGTGAACTCTGCGAGCCGAGTTGGAAATAGACCTAGTACATCAGCAGCAGCAATAAGGTCAATGCCCGTCGGAATCAAGGCGGAGGAATTCTCGAGAATCCTGAAGGAAGAAGCACGCCAAGTTCGAGGTAACTTTGGTATGGCTGACTCACCTGCTAATAACGTGGGCTCTTACTGAAGATGGCTTTGTTGTCGTAGAGCTGGAGCATCGATATGAGGACACTAAGAGATCCTTACTTGACGTGAGTAGATTGCACCCTGATTATTCACGCATGTTGTCTAACACCACTGTCTATTCTTTGGCAGTATATCGACGTCGTTATTTCATGCAAACCAAACGATCGAGTTGGTGGTCAAGAAGTCTACGAGCAGCTTGCGGATTTGCTTTCTTTTTCAGCTCAGTGTGGCACCCAAGAGGAGCACAAGTAGTCACTGCTCCATTACACTTAAGTATGCTAGGACGTATTTGCAAATGATATCAAACTAGATTGAGGTCAGGATGCGGTTCAAGTTTTATTCCCTGTTTGTGCGGTTCTCACAGCCGATAAAGCGACTGAGTACCCATCCTGTGGTGCTCAGAATAAGTTGCAGTCGAAAAATGACGTCGACTTCTTCGTGGATGTGAGCTCGATCGTGGAAAACGAGTTTTCAGAGAAGTCTACAAGTCGCGCTCGGTGGATCGCTGACATCAAGTCGTGAAAGGCCATGTCTACGTTGAGTCCGGTTTTGGCCGACGTCTCGATATACGCCATGTGATGCGCAGCCGCAAATTGTCGTGCTTCCTCTGCTGTCACTGCCCGTGCTTCATCGGGGACGTCGCACTTGTTCCCAACAAGTGTTGCGTGTAGTCCTGGCTCAGCTACATTGAGCAGTTGGTCGAGCCACCTTTCGACGTCAAGTAAACTCGCACGGTTGCCGACGTCGAAGATGAGAAGGGCCCCGGCAGCCTTACGATAGTAAGTAGCCATCATCGCGTGAAATCGTTCTTGCCCAGCGGTATCCCAAATTTGAGCCTTCACCTCGACGTTGTCAACGTGCACAGCGTGTGTAAGGAATTCCACGCCGATAGTGGACGTAAATTCGTCGTTGAATTCGCCTTTGTGCAGCCGGCTAATCAAATTGGTCTTCCCAACGCCTGAATTTCCAAGCAAGACAACTGTCGATAACGTCAAAGTTAGATAGCTACTCACCTCAGCTGACATAAATGTTTCGCAGACAATCAATAAACGTACTTTTGATGACGGAGCGTCTGCTTGGGCTACTGGGGGTCGAAGGACTCAATGCATACGCGGTTTCATTCGCTGAGGGGCTTCTAGGGCTGCTAAGGATTGGCGAGTGCACGGGTTCACTGCTGCGAATCTCATTTGAAACGGGTGGAGGCTGCGTCGAAAACGCCGTGCCGTACCTGTGCGCAATGCGCAAGTAAACAAAAAGTTCATAAGTCCGACATCAAGGTGAAGTTGAGCGCGATTTCCAGATTGCGTTGCGTACTTCTTGTCGAGCTCTACGTAGAGCAGCGGCATTTGGTGCCCATACGTTTGCACAAGGGTGTTCACATCTTTTAACTTGTCGTATAGTCCACGCTGTGTATAGAAATCCCGAAGAAATTCGTGCGGAGTGAGGGTTTCTGCGTCGTCGAACAGTGCAAGAGGGTTGATGCTCGCGAGGAACCCCATCGCTGACGAGTTACGTGCATTGGTCGCCATCTTTCTTCTTCCGCAAGTTGTTCCCAGACAAGACAAGACAAGACTGAATAACTTGTGATAGGTAAGACAGCACAAGCACCTCCTATCTATCGTACTTCAATATATAGGAGCTTCAGGAATAGCTCGTCAGAGTTGATGAAACGATCGTTCGCGATTGATATCCTCTTCTAAGTCCATTTAGTTTCGCCCCAAGAGACGATGCAACGTGATGATTTAGGTGAGGGGTCTCGCATAGCGATCAAGAATTGGCCTAAGCTCGCCGATGACACCACACCCAAGCCCCTGAAGCAAGAGGGGGTGGAATCTTCGCTGAAGGCCGATCAACTACAGCGTTCGCGGAATATTGAGACGTGGAATACCAAGTGTATCGAAGAAGGGCAAGACTTTCAGCATCAAGGTGAATTCAGTAGCATAGGTGTCTTAGGGATGATTTCCCAATTGAAATGCAGCTGGTCGTTGTGTATTTCCCCACAGCTTCTCGCGTTGAGTACGACTTTTCAAAGGCACTGCAATCCACAGATCATCTGGGCGTCCTGAATCCTCTTCGCACAGCGATCTGTTTCGATGTACTGGCAAAAATTAGCACGAAGTTCCAGCGCTTTCAGAATCTCACGAGGGTGGCAAGGACGGAGTTAGAGCGAGCTACATATATGAATGATCCTTCAAATACCTTGGGGTGTAAAACGGCTAGTACGGGGTACGAGGGATTTAGCAGCATCTCTGCTGATGTTTTGCAAGGATCACTTGTACGTCGAGCCTACTTCACGGAGCTGAAAGAAGTGCTGGCGGAGAAGGAGTCATTGAGCAACGTCTGTACGTTTTCCCTCCGAAAAATACAAGATGACATGGCTGACATGTTCCTTCCTTCCTGTGTGTGCACTGAACCAGCTCCCGTCTCGACTCGCTACACGAGTTCATGCTCAAGAGGTTGCGTAACAATGAACTCATGGTAGATCGTCTCGCAAGTCGGTGGGGGCGGCTCGTGATGCGGCAGACGCTGGCAGATTGGAAGAAGATTATCATCCGAAAGAAGTACACGCGTGTACTACTGGAAAAGACTCGCTGGCGATGGACGAAGCAGCGACTCATACGGCTGTTTCATCGTTGGAGTGACTACGCTGTGGCTGAAAAAGTGCGCAAGGCGAACGAACAGATCCAGCTTTTTCGCGACAACAAACACGATTTCCAGGATCTCATTGGAAGGTTGCAGGTACAAATCGAAAGCGCCAAGGTGGAGATGAAGGCCCACCGCGAACATTTAGATTTGGCCAAACGGCATACACTGTCCCTGGAAGATCTGCTTGGTCAATTGGAACTTCGAATCCGACAGAGCCAAGAACGTAATCTGCAAACAACTTCTAATCAGTGGGGCAAGCTGTGCTTCTCTTTCGTCGACTGTGAATGTGACTACTTGCAGAACATGCTGGATGCAGTGTCTGTGGAAGACTATGTTGATGTAAGTACTCTCCTTATGAAGGGAGAAGATGAAAATGATCTTCTTCGTTTGTCTTCGGAGATGCTGGTTCTGAGGTGGATTAATGTTCAGTTGGAACAGTGCGGAGCCTCATTCAAGCACTTTTCCCGCTCCGGTGCTGAGTTGATTCAAAATTTCTCCTCGGATATGCGTTGCTACTACATACTCCGCCACATTCTGCATCGCTTATTGATGTCCAAGAGGCAAAGGCAACCAGCTAGACCTTTGCGGACGTCGACCACTTTTGCTCCCGTATCCCGAACTGCTATGGATAATGATCCTACCAATCCCATGCCTCGCCAGTCTCCGTTTCCAACGCGTGAAGAGCTTCACGAAGCGCTAGCAGAGCAGCTACGCCCAGGCTGTCCAATATTTTTGTGTGACCATGTGCTCAGCAACGAAATGGCAGGTGACCTGGTGTTTTGCTTGTTCGGGTTCTTGGTATGTGAGCATCAAGTCTTACCAGTCATCAACCTGCAGTGGGGCAAGCATCGAACTCAGTAAACTCCTACCCGTGGCATGAAGCCCAGATAGCATTGAACGATGCACGAGCTATTTGGGATTCTGTGAGATCACAATGGAAAGAACTTCACACACCATTTGACGTTCTGGAGGCCACGAAGTCTCCACTGGAAGGAACAACTCCACCGCAGTTGCTGACGAAGGCAAATATTGCTCTTCAAAACGCCGTGAATACTGTGCAGTATGCATGTTCGAAGCGTAGTGCTGCAATGCGAGTTTGGGGATGTCTGCAGCGCCGAATTCAACAGGATGCGCTTCGGTTACTCGCAAGGCGAGGGCGCAAGCAAGCTCCATTCGCATTGGTCGACCGACGCGCCTGGCGTGAGAAATATATGTTGAGCACGCTTCCCACGACAAATCTCATTCAAATGTTTCTGGATCGGAGTGACAACACACAGACCAGTGAAGAGTTGACCGACGAGTTGCAGCGAACAGAAGAGGTATTGGGGGAGCACTGCGAGCAATTGAACCGAGTCTATCGCTTCTATGCCAACATCGATTCGAGTCGTGTACCTAACGATGATAATTCACAACGCAATGGAGGCAATGCAGTGGACGAAGCGCGATTCTTTCACAAGATCTCCGCCTGCATGTCGTTAGCGGAGTTCTACAACTTGCTAAAGGATTGTCAGGTTTTGGCAAGACTAGGCCTTTTCCGTACGACTTCATCCAAAACATTTTTGATAAAGTGAGCCCTGAGGTTTCAGCATCAATGGGAACCGCGACGTTGGTGCTGCCGCTTACACACACGCTTGCTGCGCCAGCCAAGGAGATCGGTCACGGAAGAGAGATGACCCCAGCAGAGTTCGTGGGAGGGCTGGTCCACATTGTCTGTAGCAATCACGTCCAGTGGAAAGGCGTCGATAATACGCCAGCTACAAGGCTGTCTCAACGATTGCGCAGCTTTCTGGAAGAGATCATTTTCCCAACTCGATGCGCCCAGATGAAGAAAAGAGCAATGTTTTACGGCCGCAACTACTAACTGTCGAATGTCGGGAGGTCTTTACTGCACACCATAAGAAACTGCGTTCAATCTACGCATACTTTGCGGCGAGCGAAGCTAAACCGGAGGCGAGTCGAGAACTACGAGGATCGACGAAAATGCTGACTGCAAACGGCTTCGTCAGCTGCTGCCAGCATTTCGATCTTTTCCGCGACAGTACACTGCACTTGGATGATGTTCAGTACGTTCTGGCCGAAACGCTGCAGCTTGAGCGCGATAGCATTCATTTTGATCTCCCAAACGTGACAACTGGCACGAACGACACATCTATCGTTGCGGTGGACATACTTGGGGATAGGAACTACGAGATCAAGCGGAAATTGAATACGCCTCAGTATCAGGAAACAGTGCTGTTGACCCTGGGTGAGTTTTTGGAAGCCTTAGCAGCAGTGGCGTGTTACTTGAACCCAGACGCATTCGTCCCTCTTGCAGCAAGGCTCGACGTGTTCTTTAGCGAGCGTCTTGACCCTATTGAGCCTGTGCAGCTTTAGCCTACGATAGCAGCAGGTAAGAATGATAAAGTCACGAGTGGGTCATGACCATGCGACCTGACATTCGTCAACACCAGACCAAAGTCAACTGTTACCCAGATGTTATCTTAGAGAAATGAGCAGATACGCCAAAACCTGAATATTTCGTTTTTGTTGCGATATACTGATCGCCGCTGCTAGTAAGTGGGGTTTCACCTGAGATGGCTGCACAGCCTAGGTTTCCCCACATAATGAGTTTTTGTCCTACGGGGTTTTGTCCACTTATGCATGATACTGTTAGGGAGACAGGGGGCTAAGAGAAGTGGCGAGACCGCAAGAGCTCACTTCACAAATATACTACAAACACTCACATCGTTTTCCGTGTGGTTACTTGAGCTACCAGCACCTGCCAATTGCAAGTGTTTTCATTGGTAGAATAACCCAGTCAATGTATGTCTTCTCCTATTCACAGAACGGAGCCTCACAGCAAATCGACGCCCTGAACAGAGCCAAGCCAGCGCTATGGCATTCGCCGCAATGAGACACTACTGACGGCAGGTCATTTTGGCCCAAAACCAGCCCCACAAAGCGTGCTCCTGTCGTCATTACACACGTGTGGCATCGGTACATCTGTAGACCCCTGATGACCGTGACGAAACGTGTCTCAGCTTTACTAGCAATAAGAGAGCTGGAGTAAGGACCATACCAAGGTCTCACAATTCTGTGGCGTTCACTACATGCACGAGAATGCATGTTGTGTACGCAACTGCTGTTACAGTGGCCTAACATCTAACTTATTGGCTTTGACCTACACTGGTGCTCATTATGCACAGGGGACAGATGCTTGAAATGGCCTGGGACCGTGAGGTCACACCGAAATCAATAACTGCAAGCTTAGGCCAGACATGAAAAGCTGCTACTTCAGATATGATGCTCAAAACGAAGTTGAAAAAGGTATCATGCTATATTCATCGATGCGAATGAGTAATGTACTAAACTAGCTAATAAGTTTGTCTGCTGTGTAGCCACTTCAAAAACACGTCAATACTTCTTCGCCCACATTCGCTATCAACCTTGTGGATGTTTGCCTCGATTGTCAAGCCACCTCCAAACACGAACGCAAACGCAAACGAAACCAATACTACACGATACACCACATGCAAGCAGCCGGCTGTCGCATCTTGACCCAGCAACCAGTACGGAAGCTCAAGCAGACACATCACACTACTCGACACACATACTACGTCGAGACGGTCAGCACTGAGCTGTCACCATCGAACCTTACAGAACGATGATAAATTGCTGCGTTGACACGATGTAGAAGTGACCACCACAGTGAGTGGCTAAACGGTCGTGTGAAGTTGTGAGAGTAGCTGTTTTACACCACAACTCACACGATCGGGACGTGTGCTGTTGTTGTTTCGGAGAGCATATATAGTGTTTCGGGGTCCTCCAAACACGGTACAACGTCGTGTTGACAGTGTCTAGCAGTAGCCATGACAGGCAGCGGCAGAGAAGCACAAGAGAGCAACGTGAACAGCGTAAGCAGCGTAGGAGCAAAGTAAGAGACAGCAAACATAAAGCTACGGTTGAAGAGCAAAGACGGGGCCTCACCGGGAATCGAACCCGGGACCTCTCGCACCCGAAGCGAGAATCATACCACTAGACCACGAGGCCACTCCAAACAGTTTCACCCGCCAGAAACTTCACAAACGCATTACGCCTCCATACCACCTCTCACACACCATTACGCACGCTTCACACATGCACTGTCCATCAGTCTACCCACTCATATCCTTACAACCTCAAACAACCACAAACAACCGCCACTATCGACTGATACACTCGCTGGACTCAACTACTCTCTTGAACCCCACGCAAACGCAAACGAAACCAATACTACACGATACACCACATGCAAGCAGCCGGCTGTCGCATCTTGACCCAACAACCAGTACGGAAGCTCAAGCAGACACATCACACTACTCGACACACATACTACGTCGAGACGGTCAGCACTGAGCTGTCACCATCGAACCTTACAGAACGATGATAAATTGCTGCGTTGACACGATGTAGAAGTGACCACCACAGTGAGTGGCTAAACGGTCGTGTGAAGTTGTGAGAGAGTAGCTGTTTTACACCACAACTCACACGATCGGGACGTGTGCTGTTGTTGTTTCGGAGAGCATATATAGTGTTTCGGGGTCCTCAAACACGGTACAACGTCGTGTTGACAGTGTCTAGCAGTAGCCATGACAGGCAGCGGCAGAGAGAAGCACAAGAGAGCAACGTGAACAGCGTAAGCAGCGTAGGAGCAAAGTAAGAGACAGCAAACATAAAGCTACGGTTGAAGAGCAAAGACGGGGCCTCACCGGGAATCGAACCCGGGACCTCTCGCACCCGAAGCGAGAATCATACCACTAGACCACGAGGCCACTCCAAACAGTTTCACCCGCCAGAAACTTCACAAACGCATTACGCCTCCATACCACCTCTCACACACCATTACGCACGCTTCACACATGCACTGTCCATCAGTCTACCCACTCATATCCTTACAACCTCAAACAACCACAAACAACCGCCACTATCGACTGATACACTCGCTGGACTCAACTACTCTCTTGAACCCCACGCAAACGCAAACGAAACCAATACTACACGATACACCACATGCAAGCAGCCGGCTGTCGCATCTTGACCCAACAACCAGTACGGAAGCTCAAGCAGACACATCACACTACTCGACACACATACTACGTCGAGACGGTCAGCACTGAGCTGTCACCATCGAACCTTACAGAACGATGATAAATTGCTGCGTTGACACGATGTAGAAGTGACCACCACAGTGAGTGGCTAAACGGTCGTGTGAAGTTGTGAGAGAGTAGCTGTTTTACACCACAACTCACACGATCGGGACGTGTGCTGTTGTTGTTTCGAGAGCATATATAGTGTTTCGGGGTCCTCCAAACACGGTACAACGTCGTGTTGACAGTGTCTAGCAGTAGCCATGACAGGCAGCGGCAGAGAGAAGCACAAGAGAGCAACGTGAACAGCGTAAGCAGCGTAGGAGCAAAGTAAGAGACAGCAAACATAAAGCTACGGTTGAAGAGCAAAGACGGGGCCTCACCGGGAATCGAACCCGGGACCTCTCGCACCCGAAGCGAGAATCATACCACTAGACCACGAGGCCACTCCAAACAGTTTCACCCGCCAGAAACTTCACAAACGCATTACGCCTCCATACCACCTCTCACACACCATTACGCACGCTTCACACATGCACTGTCCATCAGTCTACCCACTCATATCCTTACAACCTCAAACAACCACAAACAACCGCCACTATCGACTGATACACTCGCTGGACTCAACTACTCTCTTGAACCCCACGCAAACGCAAACGAAACCAATACTACACGATACACCACATGCAAGCAGCCGGCTGTCGCATCTTGACCCAACAACCAGTACGGAAGCTCAAGCAGACACATCACACTACTCGACACACATACTACGTCGAGACGGTCAGCACTGAGCTGTCACCATCGAACCTTACAGAACGATGATAAATTGCTGCGTTGACACGATGTAGAAGTGACCACCACAGTGAGTGGCTAAACGGTCGTGTGAAGTTGTGAGAGAGTAGCTGTTTTACACCACAACTCACACGATCGGGACGTGTGCTGTTGTTGTTTCGGAGAGCATATATAGTGTTTCGGGGTCCTCCAAACACGGTACAACGTCGTGTTGACAGTGTCTAGCAGTAGCCATGACAGGCAGCGGCAGAGAGAAGCACAAGAGAGCAACGTGAACAGCGTAAGCAGCGTAGGAGCAAAGTAAGAGACAGCAAACATAAAGCTACGGTTGAAGAGCAAAGACGGGGCCTCACCGGGAATCGAACCCGGGACCTCTCGCACCCGAAGCGAGAATCATACCACTAGACCACGAGGCCACTCCAAACAGTTTCACCCGCCAGAAACTTCACAAACGCATTACGCCTCCATACCACCTCTCACACACCATTACGCACGCTTCACACATGCACTGTCCATCAGTCTACCCACTCATATCCTTACAACCTCAAACAACCACAAACAACCGCCACTATCGACTGATACACTCGCTGGACTCAACTACTCTCTTGAACCCCACGCAAACGCAAACGAAACCAATACTACACGATACACCACATGCAAGCAGCCGGCTGTCGCATCTTGACCCAACAACCAGTACGGAAGCTCAAGCAGACACATCACACTACTCGACACACATACTACGTCGAGACGGTCAGCACTGAGCTGTCACCATCGAACCTTACAGAACGATGATAAATTGCTGCGTTGACACGATGTAGAAGTGACCACCACAGTGAGTGGCTAAACGGTCGTGTGAAGTTGTGAGAGAGTAGCTGTTTTACACCACAACTCACACGATCGGGACGTGTGCTGTTGTTGTTTCGGAGAGCATATATAGTGTTTCGGGGTCCTCCAAACACGGTACAACGTCGTGTTGACAGTGTCTAGCAGTAGCCATGACAGGCAGCGGCAGAGAGAAGCACAAGAGAGCAACGTGAACAGCGTAAGCAGCGTAGGAGCAAAGTAAGAGACAGCAAACATAAAGCTACGGTTGAAGAGCAAAGACGGGGCCTCACCGGGAATCGAACCAGGACCTCTCGCACCCGAAGCGAGAATCATACCACTAGACCACGAGGCCACTCCAAACAGTTTCACCCGCCAGAAACTTCACAAACGCATTACGCCTCCATACCACCTCTCACACACCATTACGCACGCTTCACACATGCACTGTCCATCAGTCTACCCACTCATATCCTTACAACCTCAAACAACCACAAACAACCGCCACTATCGACTGATACACTCGCTGGACTCAACTACTCTCTTGAACCCCACGCAAACGCAAACGAAACCAATACTACACGATACACCACATGCAAGCAGCCGGCTGTCGCATCTTGACCCAACAACCAGTACGGAAGCTCAAGCAGACACATCACACTACTCGACACACATACTACGTCGAGACGGTCAGCACTGAGCTGTCACCATCGAACCTTACAGAACGATGATAAATTGCTGCGTTGACACGATGTAGAAGTGACCACCACAGTGAGTGGCTAAACGGTCGTGTGAAGTTGTGAGAGAGTAGCTGTTTTACACCACAACTCACACGATCGGGACGTGTGCTGTTGTTGTTTCGGAGAGCATATATAGTGTTTCGGGGTCCTCCAAACACGGTACAACGTCGTGTTGACAGTGTCTAGCAGTAGCCATGACAGGCAGCGGCAGAGAGAAGCACAAGAGAGCAACGTGAACAGCGTAAGCAGCGTAGGAGCAAAGTAAGAGACAGCAAACATAAAGCTACGGTTGAAGAGCAAAGACGGGGCCTCACCGGGAATCGAACCCGGGACCTCTCGCACCCGAAGCGAGAATCATACCACTAGACCACGAGGCCACTCCAAACAGTTTCACCCGCCAGAAACTTCACAAACGCATTACGCCTCCATACCACCTCTCACACACCATTACGCACGCTTCACACATGCACTGTCCATCAGTCTACCCACTCATATCCTTACAACCTCAAACAACCACAAACAACCGCCACTATCGACTGATACACTCGCTGGACTCAACTACTCTCTTGAACCCCACGCAAACGCAAACGAAACCAATACTACACGATACACCACATGCAAGCAGCCGGCTGTCGCATCTTGACCCAACAACCAGTACGGAAGCTCAAGCAGACACATCACACTACTCGACACACATACTACGTCGAGACGGTCAGCACTGAGCTGTCACCATCGAACCTTACAGAACGATGATAAATTGCTGCGTTGACACGATGTAGAAGTGACCACCACAGTGAGTGGCTAAACGGTCGTGTGAAGTTGTGAGAGAGTAGCTGTTTTACACCACAACTCACACGATCGGGACGTGTGCTGTTGTTGTTTCGGAGAGCATATATAGTGTTTCGGGGTCCTCCAAACACGGTACAACGTCGTGTTGACAGTGTCTAGCAGTAGCCATGACAGGCAGCGGCAGAGAGAAGCACAAGAGAGCAACGTGAACAGCGTAAGCAGCGTAGGAGCAAAGTAAGAGACAGCAAACATAAAGCTACGGTTGAAGAGCAAAGACGGGGCCTCACCGGGAATCGAACCCGGGACCTCTCGCACCCGAAGCGAGAATCATACCACTAGACCACGAGGCCACTCCAAACAGTTTCACCCGCCAGAAACTTCACAAACGCATTACGCCTCCATACCACCTCTCACACACCATTACGCACGCTTCACACATGCACTGTCCATCAGTCTACCCACTCATATCGCTTACAACCTCAAACAACCACAAACAACCGCCACTATCGACTGATACACTCGCTGGACTCAACTACTCTCTTGAACCCCACGCAAACGCAAACAGAAACCAATACTACACGATACACCACATGCAAGCAGCCGGCTGTCGCATCTTGACCCAACAACCAGTACGGAAGCTCAAGCAGACACATCACACTACTCGACACACATACTACGTCGAGACGGTCAGCACTGAGCTGTCACCATCGAACCTTACAGAACGATGATAAATTGCTGCGTTGACACGATGTAGAAGTGACCACCACAGTGAGTGGCTAAACGGTCGTGTGAAGTTGTGAGAGAGTAGCTGTTTTACACCACAACTCACACGATCGGGACGTGTGCTGTTGTTGTTTCGAGAGCATATATAGTGTTTCGGGGTCCTCCAAACACGGTACAACGTCGTGTTGACAGTGTCTAGCAGTAGCCATGACAGGCAGCGGCAGAGAGAAGCACAAGAGAGCAACGTGAACAGCGTAAGCAGCGTAGGAGCAAAGTAAGAGACAGCAAACATAAAGCTACGGTTGAAGAGCAAAGACGGGGCCTCACCGGGAATCGAACCCGGGACCTCTCGCACCCGAAGCGAGAATCATACCACTAGACCACGAGGCCACTCCAAACAGTTTCACCCGCCAGAAACTTCACAAACGCATTACGCCTCCATACCACCTCTCACACACCATTACGCACGCTTCACACATGCACTGTCCATCAGTCTACCCACTCATATCCTTACAACCTCAAACAACCACAAACAACCGCCACTATCGACTGATACACTCGCTGGACTCAACTACTCTCTTGAACCCCACGCAAACGCAAACGAAACCAATACTACACGATACACCACATGCAAGCAGCCGGCTGTCGCATCTTGACCCAACAACCAGTACGGAAGCTCAAGCAGACACATCACACTACTCGACACACATACTACGTCGAGACGGTCAGCACTGAGCTGTCACCATCGAACCTTACAGAACGATGATAAATTGCTGCGTTGACACGATGTAGAAGTGACCACCACAGTGAGTGGCTAAACGGTCGTGTGAAGTTGTGAGAGAGTAGCTGTTTTACACCACAACTCACACGATCGGGACGTGTGCTGTTGTTGTTTCGAGAGCATATATAGTGTTTCGTCCTCCAAACACGGTACAACGTCGTGTTGACAGTGTCTAGCAGTAGCCATGACAGGCAGCGGCAGAGAGAAGCACAAGAGAGCAACGTGAACAGCGTAAGCAGCGTAGGAGCAAAGTAAGAGACAGCAAACATAAAGCTACGGTTGAAGAGCAAAGACGGGGCCTCACCGGGAATCGAACCCTGGACCTCTCGCACCCGAAGCGAGAATCATACCACTAGACCACGAGGCCACTCCAAACAGTTTCACCCGCCAGAAACTTCACAAACGCATTACGCCTCCATACCACCTCTCACACACCATTACGCACGCTTCACACATGCACTGTCCATCAGTCTACCCACTCATATCCTTACAACCTCAAACAACCACAAACAACCGCCACTATCGACTGATACACTCGCTGGACTCAACTACTCTCTTGAACCCACGCAAACGCAAACGAAACCAATACTACACGATACACCACATGCAAGCAGCCGGCTGTCGCATCTTGACCCAACAACCAGTACGGAAGCTCAAGCAGACACATCACACTACTCGACACACATACTACGTCGAGACGGTCAGCACTGAGCTGTCACCATCGAACCTTACAGAACGATGATAAATTGCTGCGTTGACACGATGTAGAAGTGACCACCACAGTGAGTGGCTAAACGGTCGTGTGAAGTTGTGAGAGAGTAGCTGTTTTACACCACAACTCACACGATCGGGACGTGTGCTGTTGTTGTTTCGAGAGCATATATAGTGTTTCGGGGTCCTCCAAACACGGTACAACGTCGTGTTGACAGTGTCTAGCAGTAGCCATGACAGGCAGCGGCAGAGAGAAGCACAAGAGAGCAACGTGAACAGCGTAAGCAGCGTAGGAGCAAAGTAAGAGACAGCAAACATAAAGCTACGGTTGAAGAGCAAAGACGGGGCCTCACCGAATCGAACCCGGGACCTCTCGCACCCGAAGCGAGAATCATACCACTAGACCACGAGGCCACTCCAAACAGTTTCACCCGCCAGAAACTTCACAAACGCATTACGCCTCCATACCACCTCTCACACACCATTACGCACGCTTCACACATGCACTGTCCATCAGTCTACCCACTCATATCCTTACAACCTCAAACAACCACAAACAACCGCCACTATCGACTGATACACTCGCTGGACTCAACTACTCTCTTGAACCCCACGCAAACGCAAACGAAACCAATACTACACGATACACCACATGCAAGCAGCCGGCTGTCGCATCTTGACCCAACAACCAGTACGGAAGCTCAAGCAGACACATCACACTACTCGACACACATACTACGTCGAGACGGTCAGCACTGAGCTGTCACCATCGAACCTTACAGAACGATGATAAATTGCTGCGTTGACACGATGTAGAAGTGACCACCACAGTGAGTGGCTAAACGGTCGTGTGAAGTTGTGAGAGAGTAGCTGTTTTACACCACAACTCACACGATCGGGACGTGTGCTGTTGTTGTTTCGAGAGCATATATAGTGTTTCGGGGTCCTCCAAACACGGTACAACGTCGTGTTGACAGTGTCTAGCAGTAGCCATGACAGGCAGCGGCAGAGAGAAGCACAAGAGAGCAACGTGAACAGCGTAAGCAGCGTAGGAGCAAAGTAAGAGACAGCAAACATAAAGCTACGGTTGAAGAGCAAAGACGGGGCCTCACCGGGAATCGAACCCGGGACCTCTCGCACCCGAAGCGAGAATCATACCACTAGACCACGAGGCCACTCCAAACAGTTTCACCCGCCAGAAACTTCACAAACGCATTACGCCTCCATACCACCTCTCACACACCATTACGCACGCTTCACACATGCACTGTCCATCAGTCTACCCACTCATATCCTTACAACCTCAAACAACCACAAACAACCGCCACTATCGACTGATACACTCGCTGGACTCAACTACTCTCTTGAACCCCACGCAAACGCAAACGAAACCAATACTACACGATACACCACATGCAAGCAGCCGGCTGTCGCATCTTGACCCAACAACCAGTACGGAAGCTCAAGCAGACACATCACACTACTCGACACACATACTACGTCGAGACGGTCAGCACTGAGCTGTCACCATCGAACCTTACAGAACGATGATAAATTGCTGCGTTGACACGATGTAGAAGTGACCACCACAGTGAGTGGCTAAACGGTCGTGTGAAGTTGTGAGAGAGTAGCTGTTTTACACCACAACTCACACGATCGGGACGTGTGCTGTTGTTGTTTCGGAGAGCATATATAGTGTTTCGGGGTCCTCCAAACACGGTACAACGTCGTGTTGACAGTGTCAGCAGTAGCCATGACAGGCAGCGGCAGAGAGAAGCACAAGAGAGCAACGTGAACAGCGTAAGCAGCGTAGGAGCAAAGTAAGAGACAGCAAACATAAAGCTACGGTTGAAGAGCAAAGACGGGGCCTCACCGGGAATCGAACCGGGACCTTCGCACCCGAAGCGAGAATCATACCACTAGACCACGAGGCCACTCCAAACAGTTTCACCCGCCAGAAACTTCACAAACGCATTACGCCTCCATACCACCTCTCACACACCATTACGCACGCTTCACACATGCACTGTCCATCAGTCTACCCACTCATATCGCTTACAACCTCAAACAACCACAAACAACCGCCACTATCGACTGATACACTCGCTGGACTCAACTACTCTCTTGAACCCCACGCAAACGCAAACGAAACCAATACTACACGATACACCACATGCAAGCAGCCGGCTGTCGCATCTTGACCCAACAACCAGTACGGAAGCTCAAGCAGACACATCACACTACTCGACACACATACTACGTCGAGACGGTCAGCACTGAGCTGTCACCATCGAACCTTACAGAACGATGATAAATTGCTGCGTTGACACGATGTAGAAGTGACCACCACAGTGAGTGGCTAAACGGTCGTGTGAAGTTGTGAGAGAGTAGCTGTTTTACACCACAACTCACACGATCGGGACGTGTGCTGTTGTTGTTTCGAGAGCATATATAGTGTTTCGGGGTCCTCCAAACACGGTACAACGTCGTGTTGACAGTGTCTAGCAGTAGCCATGACAGGCAGCGGCAGAGAGAAGCACAAGAGAGCAACGTGAACAGCGTAAGCAGCGTAGGAGCAAAGTAAGAGACAGCAAACATAAAGCTACGGTTGAAGAGCAAAGACGGGGCCTCACCGGGAATCGAACCCGGACCTCTCGCACCCGAAGCGAGAATCATACCACTAGACCACGAGGCCACTCCAAACAGTTTCACCCGCCAGAAACTTCACAAACGCATTACGCCTCCATACCACCTCTCACACACCATTACGCACGCTTCACACATGCACTGTCCATCAGTCTACCCACTCATATCCTTACAACCTCAAACAACCACAAACAACCGCCACTATCGACTGATACACTCGCTGGACTCAACTACCTCTTGAACCCCACGCAAACGCAAACGAAACCAATACTACACGATACACCACATGCAAGCAGCCGGCTGTCGCATCTTGACCCAACAACCAGTACGGAAGCTCAAGCAGACACATCACACTACTCGACACACATACTACGTCGAGACGGTCAGCACTGAGCTGTCACCATCGAACCTTACAGAACGATGATAAATTGCTGCGTTGACACGATGTAGAAGTGACCACCACAGTGAGTGGCTAAACGGTCGTGTGAAGTTGTGAGAGAGTAGCTGTTTTACACCACAACTCACACGATCGGGACGTGTGCTGTTGTTGTTTCGGAGAGCATATATAGTGTTTCGGGGTCCTCCAAACACGGTACAACGTCGTGTTGACAGTGTCTAGCAGTAGCCATGACAGGCAGCGGCAGAGAGAAGCACAAGAGAGCAACGTGAACAGCGTAAGCAGCGTAGGAGCAAAGTAAGAGACAGCAAACATAAAGCTACGGTTGAAGAGCAAAGACGGGGCCTCACCGGGAATCGAACCTGGACCTCTCGCACCCGAAGCGAGAATCATACCACTAGACCACGAGGCCACTCCAAACAGTTTCACCCGCCAGAAACTTCACAAACGCATTACGCCTCCATACCACCTCTCACACACCATTACGCACGCTTCACACATGCACTGTCCATCAGTCTACCCACTCATATCCTTACAACCTCAAACAACCACAAACAACCGCCACTATCGACTGATACACTCGCTGGACTCAACTACTCTCTTGAACCCCACGCAAACGCAAACGAAACCAATACTACACGATACACCACATGCAAGCAGCCGGCTGTCGCATCTTGACCCAACAACCAGTACGGAAGCTCAAGCAGACACATCACACTACTCGACACACATACTACGTCGAGACGGTCAGCACTGAGCTGTCACCATCGAACCTTACAGAACGATGATAAATTGCTGCGTTGACACGATGTAGAAGTGACCACCACAGTGAGTGGCTAAACGGTCGTGTGAAGTTGTGAGAGAGTAGCTGTTTTACACCACAACTCACACGATCGGGACGTGTGCTGTTGTTGTTTCGGAGAGCATATATAGTGTTTCGGGGTCCTCCAAACACGGTACAACGTCGTGTTGACAGTGTCTAGCAGTAGCCATGACAGGCAGCGGCAGAGAGAAGCACAAGAGAGCAACGTGAACAGCGTAAGCAGCGTAGGAGCAAAGTAAGAGACAGCAAACATAAAGCTACGGTTGAAGAGCAAAGACGGGGCCTCACCGGGAATCGAACCGGACCTCTCGCACCCGAAGCGAGAATCATACCACTTCCAAACAGTTTCACCCGCCAGAAACTTCACAAACGCATTACGCCTCCATACCACCTGCACGCTCACACATGCACTGTCCATCAGTCTACCCACTCATATCCTTACAACCTCAAACAACCACAAACAACCGCCACTATCGACTGATACACTCGCTGGACTCAACTACTCTCTTGAACCCCACGCAAACGCAAACGAAACCAATACTACACGATACACCACATGCAAGCAGCCGGCTGTCGCATCTTGACCCAACAACCAGTACGGAAGCTCAAGCAGACACATCACACTACTCGACACACATACTACGTCGAGACGGTCAGCACTGAGCTGTCACCATCGAACCTTACAGAACGATGATAAATTGCTGCGTTGACACGATGTAGAAGTGACCACCACAGTGAGTGGCTAAACGGTCGTGTGAAGTTGTGAGAGAGTAGCTGTTTTACACCACAACTCACACGATCGGGACGTGTGCTGTTGTTGTTTCGGAGAGCATATATGGTGTTTTTGGAGGCTTCTATATGGTGTGTGGGACGCGAGATCGAGCAGTAATGCGTTTGTGAAGTTTTTGGAGGGTAGAATGGCTTGGAGGACCTCGTGATATAGTGGCATGATTCAACCATACACAAATTAAATCGTTTTTTGGTCTACTAATCCCAAGGATAAGCATATCCAGCGGTTTCTAATGGTTTATAAAGTACGCTTCAGTCTGCGCCAAGTTCGTGCTACTGTCACGGCACTACAGTCGTAGTTCGAAGAACTATATACAGTGCATCGTTATTAACACTTCACTGTGGCTGTTACGATTGTTTTTGACTGTTTTTTATAACCAGCATTTCTGTGTGGATGTGGACGACAAGAGCTTTTAGCACACAGGGCCCATAACTCAGTGGCATCCGATCGATATATATGTGTAGACTACAACGACTTGATTGATCACATAGGGTCCTTGTGTAGCACTGCGGTTTTCTGATCGGTATTTTCCATAGTCTTCAACTACATCAAAAGTCTTTCCCTTGTCTACTTACTAAAATCAAATCAAGACGAAGTGGTCGGAAACTTTGAGGTTGAAGTCGGGTGTATTTTCATGAAAAGGGACAATAGGTATCCAAGTTGGTTAATCAACGTGCTGATCGAGATAACCGAAAGGGCGGACGTGTCCTCCTTATTTTAAAAGGGATAAAAATAAGGATGAATGAATGAGGCAAGCCTGGCACGTTTGTCATTTGCGGATTTTACTTGGGAGCACAGAGCTGGCGCTGGTAAGGCAACATGAGATTTTATTGTGCTCAATATACAGCATCAGCAGCTAATCATATGTTTTTTTGCGTTGTTTGTGGCTAGACGGGAACGAGCACTGTGGGTGGTACTATTGAGTACATGTGTGCTGCTGCTGCGCAGCAATTAGACGATAGCTAACTATTTGAATTGATGTAGTGCTTAGTTAGCCATGCTGCACTGAACCTCCACTCCCACACGTACCAAATAGAGCTGGGGTTCTTCAAGCTATAGTAATCTGCTGGTCTTGACCCCACGCTAGCGATACCGCCACCTATGCGTTTCTATTGGTTACCTTGTAGGTCGCTCTACGAATATATCTAAGCACGAGAGCGTGAGAGCTGCTGGTATTGGCGAGGGTATGGGACAACAATGCGTAGTGGGACGTTGATGCTGTCGTAGCGCTGCGACGTATCATGGCAGCTTAATGACTGTATGATGGTTGCACGTAGGTAATTATTTGGATTTGCGTGTTGCTCGTGACGTAGGTGATGGGTATAAGCACCAGAATAAACGTGGAAGTGGGCGCTATTTGGTACTTGGACGGCTGAAGGTGAAGGTCGATGGCGGCTGTACAGCATAAATACATCGTTCCAGTTAGCCGTTTTGGGATTTGGGCTGTGTTCTTCCCCTTACTAGACCGCGGATTGATTCACAAGAACGTGAGAATCAAGAACGCCATTTGGCACGTGTGCGACAAGAGAGGTTTGTGCTGATGTGATGCTTGGGGTTAGCATCGAGATAATATATGGTGGTGGTGTAATTATAGGTGAACGCCTTGGCACAATAGAAACGGGTGCATCCAGGCAGGAACAGCAGCGACGGCGACAGCACAGCCATCAACACGGTATAATGAGTTGTCTTCGTTTGCGTTTGCGTGAGGTTCAAGAGAGTAGTTGAGTCCAGCGAGTGTATCGGTCGATAGTGGCGGTTGTTTGTGATTGTTTGAGGTTGTAAGGATATGAGTGGGTAGACTGATGGACAGTGCATGTGTGAAGCGTGCGTAATGGTGTGTGAGAGGTGGTATGGAGGCATAATGCGTTTGTGAAGTTTCTGGCGGGTGAAACTGTTTGTAGTGGTCCGGCTGGGAGCCCATCGTAGTTTGCTTTATTATAGACAGGATGTATTGCGGTTACAGGTCTTAGCTAAACAGAGAAATAGGCACTGTTAATGCACAGCGCTTGTCAATGAATGTCTGCAGTATTCATGTAATCGTATTGTTTGGCAAAACAACGCCTGCAAAAACCTTAATCAGCCCCCTAAAATCTACACTACATACACTCATCAACCACGCATATGTTCCAGTCTGTCTGCACTTTGGAGATAATCTTGCTCTTGCTGCATGATACTACCATACAATCTAATCTGGGCCTCGAAGCCCAATAAGTTTCTGTATTCTGTTTTTTAATCGGCAGCAGGAGTCAGATAATAATAAATTTGTGAAAAAGATCTGCATCAGTTAGAGATGTTTTATCTTCGAGCTACGACTTTCCCCGGGAGCCACGATCCTGGGTAGGCCAATACAGTAGCATCTACGGTACTTCGAATTGTTGTAGTAGCACTAATCTGGTTGCGTACCAGGCACTAATCTGGTTGTTCCCAAAAATAACGTACTTAATGGAATTGCGCGTACTTATCTAAAAGATCCGCGACTTTTCATGATCATTATTGAGCGCCATGGGGCAGTTGCAGGGCAAGGCTGCGTATCTGAAGGCGACGACGCCCTTCCTGAATGGTATCTCCATCTCTGCTTTCCTTCTGTTTTTTCTTTGTAAAAAGGTAAATATTAACCTGTGTGTTCACCTCCTGTGCGCAGCTTCCGAGCGGGACGTGAACAAACTTTGGGAATGTTTCAACGATGTGGCAGAAGGTTTCGGACTCAATCAAGACGAACTGGTGGAAATCTGCCGCTCAATGCAGCCCACACTGGAGATCCACGCTCGCAACGAGATGGACCAGCTCAGCACCGGGCTCTTTACGGCGTTGGATACTGACGAGGTGTGAGAAAACTCACGCTCTTCATTGAGTCTCTTCATTGAGTTTGCAAGTCAATTTTAACCTCTTTTCTGATGTTGCTGGGGGTCAGAACGGACTGGTGGATGCCCTGGAGTTCCTTGGGACGATGGCCATGATGTCGGCTATGCCAATTCCTCAGAAACTCACTTGTACGATTGTCAGCCTTTATGGCTGCCTCTTCAGATTCAATTGATGAACCACTGACTTGACTCCTGATTACTTGTGCTACTGCCTGCAGTCTTGTACAATTGCTACGATTTTAACGAGACGGGTCAGTTGTCCTTGGACGAGCTTACACTAGCGTTCAAGTCTACCTTGACAGGACTGTGTAAACTCTGTGCAGCTGTCTCGTGCCCTACAGAGCTCGTACTGGAAGATTTGGCGCAACATGCTTTCCAGCGCTCACAGAAGCCTGGTGTGGACGATTTCTTGACGCTGCCTGAGTTTTTACGCTTTACGGAGACAACGCCGGAAGTGACTTCGTGGGTGGACTATTTCGACTGCCCACATGAATTTGTGGACGAGCAAGATGGAGATGATAGCGATGCAGAGCGTGAGGCGGTCGTGAGCTTGCTGGCACCATCGGCACAGGACGATGAGAGCATAGCTAGAAAGCGAGACGCGAGTCTTCCCTATGATTCAGCAGCGCCTGATCTCACGACTAACAAAGTGTTGCCCCGTCGCCCATGGCAATTAGCTGTGGGAAATACTGCACCTAGTGCACCCCATGATTGACCCACGCATGCCAGCTGCAAGTCTCGAGCTCGAGTGGATCTACGGCTACAACAGTGATATACGAGGTGTTGTACACTATATATCCCCTGCTGAAGCCATCTACCCGGCAGGCAGTGTTGTTATTGTCTATGACATTGTGGCGCACCGGCAGCGATTCGCATGTCATCACGCAGGACTTATTCAGGCGTTAGCTGTTCATCCGAGTGACCGAAGTGTAATTGCTACGAGTGAAGCTGCTCTGAAGCCAAAAATCGTTATCTGGACTACGCAGGGACTGAGTGAGAGCGGCGCCGGAGGTGGTGGTGGAGTACTCAGCGTACTGCGCGGCTTCCATAGAAATGGCGTGTCACATTTAGCGTGGATGCCTAATGGGCGAACCCTCGTGACTATCGGTCAAGACGAATTTCACTGTGTGGCCGTCTACCAGTGGGAGAAGGCAACAGCTTCAACCGATGGGAATGTCAATAGTGATGCTGCAGACTGGAGTAAACCAGGCGAGCTCATTTTTGCTGGCCGTGGGGGACGGGAACCTGTGCATGGACTCGCCGTGTTAAATGGACCATCGGGACAGTCCCAGTTCGTAACGGGCGGAAGGCGCCACTTATTTTCTGGGCACGTGAGCGTGATGCACGCTATTCAAGCCCCCACGCGCTCTTTCGCGGCTACCAGGAGTGCTAGGACGCAAGGCGAAGGTGCAAACGATCATGACTGTGGCAGCTCTGCCAGCTGACTCTCAGGGAAGTGGGGCAATTGCCGGCACTGCGTATGCGCCACGCATCATTTCAGCTACACGGGCTTGCCACGCATCCGATACGCCGCGAGTGCTGCTCTGTAGGCGATGACCGGACAGTGCGTGTTTGGGACCTCTCATCACATCGTCAATTACGCATAACTGTGCTTGACGCACCTGCTCGAGCTTGTGCATATTCTCCTGACGGTTCCAGTGTTGCAGTAGGCCAAGGTGCTGAAGATGATGAGGATGAAATGACAGTGGATACTGACCCAGATTTGTTAGCATGGCGGCGACGACAACAGCCTAAGTTGGTTAATCCGAACAAACAAGGCGCTTTCGCGGTGCTGAATGAGACGTCACTGACTGTAAAATTCGAGGCGAAGGACTCCAAAAGATCTATCCGAACTCTTCGTTTTTCCGGCGACGGACTCACACTGGCCGTGGGCTCCAACGATAATTGCATTTATTCGTATCACACGGAGGATTGGGCGTCGAAGGGTAAATGCCGTGCTCGTGATGCTGGCGTTGTACTTAACACCTTTGACTTTTCGACGACAGGCGAATACATTATGGCGAACTCGCAGAACCGCGGTGAATTGGTGTTCTTCGAGAGTTCCTCGGGCGTTGAGGTCACACGTGTAGCCACTCTCAAGGATGTCGAGTGGCTCTCGTGTTCATGTCCGTTTGGGTGGGGTGTCCAAGGCGCGTGGCCTATACACAAGGCAAATTCGTACGAACTATCCGTGGTGGATCGCTCACTAGGCCCAGAGACCCCGATGCTTGTGACGGGGGATACGCTGGGATCACTGCGTCTTTTCGATATCCTTGTGTGAACCCAGAATCGTTGTGCCAAGTTGCGCGCGGTGCTGCCAGCACCATATCAGCCGTGCGGTTTACTGCTGATGGGAGCCACGTCGTGGCCACTGCGCGCGACGAACGCTGCATTTTTCAGTGGCGTATTGAGCGTGAAGAGATCGATGTGGACGGAGGGGTGAGCGGCAGCGAAGATGGTGCCGACGTCCCTACCACATCTGACGATGAAAGAGAGGTAAGCCGTGGAAGCGAGCGCTCAGCATTCGAGGAAGCTGTAGCTGCGGGTGATTTTGCTCTGGAGATCTTGGCAGAAAGACTTCATGACCCGCCTGAAATCGAAATAGATGCGACAGGAGAGGAACCTCCACAGGCCAGTACTATCCTTTCTGTACCTTCAGGTCCACCCCGTCCAAACCGTGGGTAAGCAGCAGTGTGCCTCCTGCCGAAGCACCAGACGAAAGCGATCTAGAGCTTTCTACAGTACCTAACGACAGCTTGGAGCTCGAATGGGTTTACGGCTATCGTTGTCACGATGTACGCAACAACCTCTTTCTGACCCGCGCCAAAGGCTTGCTCGTCTATCCGGTCGCAAACATCGTCGTGATATTGGACAGCAAGCTCTGGCTGCAGCGCCACTTCAAGCAGCACACAGACGAAGTAACGAGTCTCACCACGCACTTTGGTATAAGTGGGAAACCGAGTACGGCGCTGGAGATTGCAGCGTCCGGACAAATGGGTCGTCAGCCAGTCATTCACGTGTGGCGTATAGATTCACTAGAGATATTGACATCTTTGCGCGGGTTTCACCGTCACGGCATCGCTGAGCTGCGCTTCAATACAGCAGGAAATCTGTTAGCAAGTGTTGGGTTGGATGATCGTAATTCACTCGCGCTCTACGACTGGCGCAGCGGGGAGCTCTAGCGCACACAAGCACCACGTCTGTGGGACGTATTCTCGGTCTGAGTTTTCAACAGGAGCCCGCCGCTAAAAGTGTTCCAACCGTAGCAGTTTCCGAGGATCAAATAAACCCCGCAGAAGCCCCCGTCACTCCCATTGTAGTTGTGACAGTGGGCGTCAAATCAGCAGCTTTCTGGCGGCTTGCTGCAGGCCAAACGCTTGTAAAGAAAGATGCATTGGTTGGACGCAAAGGCCGCCAAGGAGGCACCCCGCCTTCCTTCCTAAGTGTTGTATGTTGCGGCAAAGACGCTATCGCAGGCACCGTCAGTGGGGATTTATATCGATTCAAGGGCGTCGAATTGATCAGCATTGTGCCAGCTCATTCACGTGGTGTAGCCGCTTTGTACAGCTCCACAGCAGCCTCGGGTGGCATCGCAAGTGGCGGGCAAGATGGCCTTGTGAAGCTTTGGAGCGCTGACTTGGAGTGCTTGGCCGAATTTGGCGAGTTCAATGCATCAGCACGGCACGCGATACGTAGTGTGTACTGGGATGAAACCCGAGATACGCTGTTGGTAGGCACCCGAGGTAGCACGATTCACTTGCTTTCATCCCTGGATGGCACCCTACAGGCTCTAAAAACACCGGACGGCACACCTGTGACATCACTGGAGGGTCATGCTCGGGGGAGTTGCACGGTCTCAGCGTGTGCTACACCAAGGCGCGAGGTTGCACTACCGGTGACGATGGTGTCTTGCGCATCTGGGACTTAGCGCACCACCTTTTAGTGGTCTCCACCAAGCTGGAGACCAGCAGCCGTGCGTGCGCATACTCCCCAGACGGAGACTTTATTGCCGTAGGATTGGGAAGCGGGGGAACTGGTAGACGTCATAAAAAGGATGGCAGCATGCTGGTGTTTGAAGACCGCGGGCAGAGTGTGGAGCTTGTGTATGAGACGCGTGATACGAAGCAGTCGGTAACGGTTTTGCGCTTCTCCCCTGATGGCCAATCGCTCGTGTGCGGCGCGCTGGATGGCTCCGTGTACATCTATGACGTGCCTAGCAATTATACCAAACGCGCCGTATTCTCGAAGCACAAAGCTCCGATCACGCACCTAGATTTGGCGAGTGATTCACAGTACGTGCGAAGCAACTGTCGCGGATTTGAGTTACTCTTCGCTGATGTGACTACGGGCTCGCATGTGGCAAGCGCTACAGCACTACGCAACCAAATTTGGGACACCTGCAACACCATCTACAACTGGTCCAACCAGGGTATTTGGCCTGTGGCGCCACCGGGTCTTGGCGATGCTGCGACGCGTGAAATCACTTGTTGTGCCTGCTCGATGCCAGGCAGCTCATATCAAAGAAGTAACGCCATTCTTGCAGCTGGAAACTCGCACGGCGCGATCAACATCTTCAAATTTCCGAGCTTTGTGCAAGGATCAGGAGCCAAGACGTACTATGGACACAGTGGTGCTGTCGCTCAGCTCGGGTTCTCTGGTGCTGGTGGAGCACTTTGCCTCAGTATTGGGCGCTCAGATCGTTGCATGCTTCAGTGGCGACGGCTTTACGGTGTCGCAAGTGAAGGTGACGGTACAGTCAACGGGAATGCAAGCGTTGCAAAGACCTAGAGGACGACCCGGACCTGGAGGTTGAAGGTCGTTTTCTGCCAGAGGCGTTCGTAAATGATGGAGGTGGTACTCAGAACGAAGTGAAACCATACGTGAGCGCCATCCTGCCTCCTTCGGGCAACATGCAGGAACCTGGTGAGGTTGATGGGGTCGCTCGTCAGTGTACGTTCGAGTTGGAGCACGTATTTGGGTTTCGCGCTCACGATGTTCGCCAGAACGCTGTATATACCCGGCCAAAGCGCGTGGTGTTTCCCACGGGATGTTTGGGCGTGAGTTACGACCGACGAGAACACCGACAGCAATTCTACACTGGACACATACGTCCTATCTTCTGCCTGGCTGCGTCTCCATGCGGTGCATTTGTGGCCTCGGGGAGATCTGTGCCCAGACTTTCGCGCACGAGCGACCACGCATCCACGTGTGGGAACCAGATACCTGTACACGGGTAGCAGAGCTAAGCGCTTTTCACCGCAAAGCTGTGACCTCCCTTGCCTTCAGCATGCCTGACGGGAAGTTGCTAGCTGCTGTGGGTCAAGATGAGTTTCACTCGCTTGCTGTGTATCGGTCTGTCTCGGGGCAATGGTTTGACGGTGTACTAATTGCGAACTCACGTTCAACTCGCCACCCCGTACTCTTTGTATGCTTCATTGAGGAACCGCAGGCCTCTGGCGGCTGCCGCTTGGTCTCAGGCGGTGACAACCACGTGCTGTTTTGGAAATTGACGCCGCCAGCACTCACGGCGCGTGAAGGCGTGTTCGGTGCTCGCGCACAGCGACAACCCGTGCTCTGTGGTGCGTCGATGGGCAGTCTCGTAGTCACTGGCTGTGCGTCAGGGCATATATACTTGTGGGAGGCTTGTGTTGTTGGGCGCGTGATTCCAGCACACTCGGGCAGTGTGTACGCCATTCACGCGACGACGTTGGGGTGTGCAACAGGCGGTCGTGACGGCCACGTGAAGTTGTGGGCCCGCACAACGTTTGCACCTTTAGCTGACTTTGACGTGTCGGGGTGTCAGCCAGCACCTCACAATGCTGCTGTGCGTTCACTTTGTTGGGACGTAGCGGAGGACCGCCTGCTCCTGGGGACAAAGGCACCGAACTGCTCGAGCTCTCTCGCCTCACAGGAGATACGATCTTGGTGACTGAAAGCCACTTCGATCACACTGCTCAACTACAGGGACTCAGTGCGCACCCATTGCGACCAGGACTAGTAGCCACAGCTGGCGGAGATCATACAGTTCGTGTGTGGCACTTGGAGAAACGCTGTGCGATCGCTAAGACTACGCTGGATGGTGCTCTGCGGAGTGTGGCTTATTCCCCGGATGGCAAGTGGCTTGCCGTGGGATTCGGTGGGTCCTCAGAGACCAGCAAAAACAGTCATAAAGACGGCGCGTTCGCCGTACTGGATGCACAGACACTCGAGCTGCTGCATGAAGGCCGAGACAGCAAGCTGAGCGCTCTAGATATGACGTTTTCACCAGATCTAACGCTGCTGGCGTTGGCCTCGGCTGACAATTGTTTGTATATATATTCGGCGCTGGACAACTTCTCGCTGCGTTTCAAGTTTTCTAAGGCTAGCGGTCGTGCTACTCGTGTGGATTTTGCTGCGGACAGCAGCATGGCGCGCATGTCAAGTGATGCTTTTGAGCTGCTGTTTGTTAGTACGATGGATGGTAGCCATATCACATCACCAGCCAGTGCGGCTGATACGGTGTGGGCCTCTCACAAGTGTCTCTTTGCGTGGGCTGCCCAAGGTGTCTGGGACGTAGCTGGCCGGCCCGACGACCGTGTGCGTGCTCTGGCTAAGGCGAATACGCAACAAATGCTAGTTGCGGCTACCAATCAGGGTGAGCTGCGCGTGTACAACACACCGTGCATTTCTAGGCATGCTGAGCAGCATACGCTACATGGTCATAGTTTGGACGTGGCTAACGTGGTCTTCACTTGCGATGACTCGAGGTTGGTTTCCATCGGCGCCAATGATAAAAGCCTTCTAATATGGAGAGTGAACAAACGATAGACACTGAAAGTATAAACTTCAACGCAGTACGAGTTCAAACATATTCACGAGGTCTCCGTTGCCTGGAACGACTGCAACAAGCTAAACACACTGAGGAATAACAAACAAAAATCAAGGAGACTTGTACAGTAACACCGTCTGCATCTCTGGCGCAGAGCAGTCGCTTACGATTGCGTCGGATCGTTGTCCGGTGGTGGACCCCACGATCCGCTACCCGACGGAGGGCCCATGGCATTTGGGCTGGCCACACCGCCAGCTGCAGTGATAGTCGAGGCGGCGCTCACACTCTTAGCCAGCGTCATGTCCACACCCACTGAGATCCACGCGAAGATGCCGTCTTCTACTGTGTCACCCAGCAGCACGTACTCCATGACGGGGTCGAAACTGGTCACCGTTGACTCGTTGTAGATATTATCGTTGGCGTTGAGCGTGAGCTGTTGCGTGTTCGTCGCATACATGCTTGTGGCCTCCACCTCCGAAATGAGATCTTGATCGAAAAGAGTTGGCCCACGTGAGCGCCAACGCCACCCGAGTATGTGTTGTTTTTGAGAATGGTGCCGTTGTAGGAGGCTAAAATGTGGATATGTGTGGCGCGCCCCGTGTAGTGACCTGGGAACAGCGAGGTGAAGGACACAAGGCCTTCACTATCCGTCGGTGCAAGACCACGGAGCGCCGTGTTGTTGATGTTGGAAGTGTCCGAGGTATCGCCGTTGCCGTTGGCCACTACACCCGAGTATACGCCGGTGGAATTGCAGTGCCAGAAGTCCACAAAGAGATTGTCCACAGGTTCGCATGTGTTCACATCCACGAATTGTAACTCGACGTAGAGACTGACGCCAGCTTGACCTTCGGTCACATTAGAGCGGATCAATTCTCCGTTAACGTAGTACGGGCCTTCCGTCACCTCAGGTTCAAGGATGCACTTAACATCGTCTCCGAAGAGAGCGTTCGTGTCGACATCAGTGATGTCGTCGATCTCAAGCTGGATTGGTGCTCCGTTGTGGGACTTGGGGCTTCGATATCCGTTTGTGAGACGTCAGCATATCCTCCGAGTCGACGCTGAGCCCGCAGGTTATTCAACGTGGCTGTGCGGCGGGCGATGTTGCGATCATGGAGCTGTCGCGTCTGGGGCGAGTCCTTGCAAGTTTGTAGCGCGCGATGGCTGTTAGACTGGAAAAGACGTCGTTGCGCAACTTCTGCAACTGAGTGCGTTCGTGGTTGTTGATTAGGGTGGGCGGAGGCCGTCAGGACCGAGACAGCCAAGGTCGCGAGTGAGAAGAAGGCCGTCAACTGGACCATTGCTGGTGCGTTGGTTGTTGCTGGAAGAGACGATTCTTGGTGGTGGCAGGTTGGAAAGTGAATTGATGCGAGCAGATTTCTCCTCGAACTGGAGCCGATCTCTCCTGGTGTAAGCTACTTTTTCTCCTTAAAGTGTTGTGTGGCAAAAGGTGGTATCTGCAGCAGTTGGCAGTCCGGTGGTGCGGTCGGATCGAGGCGGACAACAGATAGCTTGGGATCGACTGGTGAAATGATATCATCTTCAAAGTTGAAGCTGCTGTTTCCAGTGCATTGTCAGTCGCTCGTGCTCCATCCAAGTGGGACTTGCTCTCATAAAAGTTGCTAAACTTACTACGAAAACGCCACTCTAAACAGCAGTCCGTGCATGTAGTTTGCAGTTGTTTTAAAATTAAAATGAAAACGAATTCGCCTCAAACAAATTCTACTTACAAAAGCCAAATGAAAAGATTTTAATGTTTTCATCTTCAATGCATCGTAATCAGAAAAAAAGTCGATGGGCCGTGTCTTTGAGGAGTACGTGGACAGCGCGCGGATCTTCCGCTGCGCCAAGTGCGGCGCTCACCTGTCTCGCAATGAGGACATCATCTCCAAGGTAAGGCTGCAGAGAGGTCAGAGGTCGATCAGCTGCTTCTAACGCATTCTCTACCTACCGTCTCGTGTGTAACAGAATTTCCAAGGCACCAGTGGCAAAGCCTATCTTTTCGACACTGCGTGAGTCCCAATCGCACACTAATTCTACAGAGTAGTGTAAAAGCCACGTGAGCTCACTGTGCTCTCCATCTGTCAAGTGTCAATGTGTGCACGGGTCCTCCAGAGGAGCGGATGCTCATGACGGCTGCACGTCGTGCTGGATTTGTACTGCAACACGTGCTGGAGCCCCGTGGGCTGGAAATACGTACGCCATAAACCAGCTCACTAGATAATTCACTCTGTAAGACTGAATCTAAGCTCCCCCATTTGCTCTTGTCGTTGCCTGCAGAAAGAAGCACACGAGGCATCAGAGAAGTACAAGGAAGGCAAATTCATTCTCGAGTTAGCCAAAACGGATCAGTTGCCATGACGAGGGAGAATCAAGACAGCTATGTGAAAACCATACAGCAAAACCTTCCTCCCTCTGTCTGCCTCATGCGTTTTTATCCCGGAAGAATACCAGTGAACATTTTTGTGTGTGCAATCAAACACTGCTGTACTTGACTTGTCATGTTACAGCGTAGCTCGTCACAGGAAGCTGCTCGAGTAGTGCTGTTGTTCCAGCTCCTGCAACGGGTAATAGTGCGCCTGCACCTGGTTTCCACCGAAAAATCGGCCGTGAAGCGCCTGCTTGGCCTTCGCAGCCCCGGTTGTATCATTGAACAGCGCAAAAATACGCACATGGTCCCCCAGCTCCTTGATCTCCACCTTCTTGACACCTCCAAATTTGCTACATTCCCCGCGCACCTCATCCTCGAGTTCGTCATCTACATCGCCGCGGTTTACAAGATTCAACAAGCAGAGACAACATCTCTCATCTGCACCGCTGTCCGCAACATCTTTCACGCCTTCAACATCGTCTTCTTCAAAAGGTGCGGCTTTCTTCTGTGTTTGCATGGTCGATAGGTCACCCACAGCCTCAGCACCTGGACCTTCGCGCACCACCTTGTCCTGACTGGTGGCGAGATTGATTAGCATTGCTGCTTCGCTGGCCTTACCTACTTTCAGTGGCTGGCCAGCCAATTCAAACCCATTCATGTGTTGGATAGCACTCTGAGCGAAATTCTCTTCCATAAACTCCATGAAGCCGTAGCCACGGTGCTGCGGAATTCAACAACAATACATATGTATCAATATCTTGCGTTCTCTTGTCTAATGCCATAAATGACAGTTGCCTACCACCCCGGACTCTAACGGCGACACAGCTGTCATAACACACGAGCGGATCGCACCAAACGGAGAGAAAATACTCTGCAACATGCAATGTTAATGAAGTCCGGTAACTTCGTCAGCACCACGCCACTGAAGAGCATACAAACAAACTCATTTATAATCGAACGAACCTCCAAGTGATGGCTGTTGAGCTCCACACGGACATTGGAAATATAGATGCACTTCGTTGGCACACTAGCGAGCGCCGAGAGTCAGGTTAGCGTTAGAAACCCGATCATTAAGTAGCTTCAAACAAGCAGGCTACTCACTTCTTGATCGCTTCCTGTCCAATTGAAAGCGAATCGTTTGGGTTCGTGTTTCCACGATGAGGTCGACCAACCTGGAATCACAGATAAATATGCCAAGACATGTGTGGGTTAGCAGTTATCGCAGTAAAGTACGCTGTTTTGTGGTATACTTACTCGCATCGTTCGGTTGGCTAATGGCGTTCCATTGAGAACCTGCACCGCACTTTCTGCTGCCAAAACATCCTCGTACTCCAGGAAGCAGAATCCCTTCGACCGAGATGCGCTGATCAAGACACGACACAAAACAACCATAAATCTATCAGTAACTTGCTCCAACAAAATAATGACGAAGTCTGAAGCACTTCAAGTGTTTTGTAGAGTTCTTACCCAGGTTCTAGTGATAGATCAATCGAGTGGACGGCCCCAAATGGCGCAAAGGTAGTGCGAATATCCTCCTCCTTGAGATCATAGTAGAGGTTTCCGATATAAAGGCGGCGCGCCAGGTCATTAGGCGATACCTTAACACTGGGCAAGTTCAGCGACATTAAGCTGGCCTGCGCTAACGCTCGAGCACGCGCCGCTTGCGCATCCAGTTGACCACCGACGCCCTATAAGCAACATCGCATGACGAGTATGAAACTAAAGCAACGCAACAACAGCATCAAACAACGAACACCCAGACAGATACAAACACACAAACACAAGCGCACGAGAGTCACAGAGAGGATTAACGACGTCCTGTGCTTGGTACCATCCTCAGCGATTGTCGTACTCTTTGTCCAAAAGACTCACATGCACCATACAAAGACCATACAAAATACTCCGCAACTTACAATCAAAGGACGAGATGCCGCTGTAGCCATCGCCTGCAGCTCTTCCGGCGTCGTCTTCTCCTTCACGACACTCGACAGTTTCTTGACGATATCACTCAGAGCTGTATCAGCAATAACACATCAGTCTACAGACCTCCTTTAGTTTCAATCGTAATGGAGACATCACCTTTTGGGCTGGCTGTCGTCGGTTTGGCAGCAGCTTCCTCATCATTTCCCCAGCGCGTACGTCGTGAACGCTTCGCTCTCTCGTGTTCACTGCCATTTACATCGTAATGCTGGGCTTCCGCCTCGTCGTGCGTGCGCTTCGTCGGCGTCATGTGCTCGCTCTGCCTACCGTACCGTTCTCGAATGGTATAGCAAAAAAATGGTACCAAACTTAGATCTCTCTACAGGAACATCTCTCCATATAAGAACACCAAAGACGACTAGCGAATCAGACCAACTTCAACGTATTGCACTCACTAACGTGTATTGAGAGTTATCGCCCTCGCATACCTACCATCGTCACTACTCACGCGCAAGCGCTGGAGGCACCGGGCCTAATTCCGTTCAACGTTTGGTGAGGTGCTTTGTTGCTGATGTTGCCGCGAGGACCAGAATTTTACAAAACTATTACTTGCCTATCTACTACTTCACGTATACTCACCATCTATCGCGAACGTACACGGAGCATACGCAGTTTAGCGCATAATTGGAACCGCTTATCCACGGATATCTTCCCGCGGGTTGAGCAGGCTGCGTCGAGACACGGACGACAGGAAAAACTCGTCGTCTTCATCCTGGACATTCTCGGCGCCAAGACTTCCTGGAGCATTGATTTCATCCACGTGAAAACCAACGCCACCTTCGCCTCCCGTAGGCGAGTCGATTGAGCTCAGACGTGTCAAGCGACGATTCATCTGCATCAGAGTGCGAGGAGAAACCATGCCGTGCGCCAGTTCGTAGAGCTCTGCGTTAGTCAGTTTGCCGTTCTGTACTGTCACTGCAGCTCGAACATTTGCGTTGGCACCGTTCGACAAGCTAGTTTGAACATGCACAGGGCGGAAGAGGTTGCAGGGTTCCACTTCCGACTGCGCGCCACCGTGCAGCGCGAAACACGCGCGACAGTGACGAACAGAGTGCAGCAACCCCACCTCTGGGATCGACATTCGCTGGGATGTGCACTTCGCACACATCCACTTCCCGCAACGTTTGCACGAGTGCGGACGGCGAAAAAGCTTGAACGGCGTCTTGCACGAAGTATCTTGACAGTGCGTCACGGTCTTTTTGTCTGGCTTCTTCAGCCTCTGCGCCATCAGCGAGTACTCGCGACATAGCTGTTGAATCGTGCCAGCAGCATTCAAAAGCAACTCCTTCCACAAATCCCGATCTTCAAGCTTGGTAACACTGAAATGTATCTCCTTTGCCGGCACCTTAGCGTCTATGTCACTCTGTTGATGATCGTAGGCAGTAATGTACAGACCATGATGTCCAACCGACGTGTGGGTCTCATCCTGACCGTGCGTATAGCGACTGCGTACCGACAGCGGAATGATCCACTTCCATTGAATTGTGTGCGTCTCATCCACTTCGCTCGGATAGAAGTACCAAAGCTTATGCGATTCGTACTCGTACACCACCAGTGCTTTTTTCCACTCGCGCCCATGTCGCTCTTTAAACAAATAGCCAAATGCACATCCATCGCCCTCGAGGAAAGATGACCCAAAACCATGTGCGGTGGAATAGCTCGGCCGACTAATCTGGTTGATGATATGCTCTTGAAAAATGGGTGGTGTGGGTGCCGTGGCACCAAATGGTGGTGTAGTTGAGGTAGATACATCTGCGGGAGAAAGTGCTGGTGGTGTGCCCACTGCTAAAATGCAGCTAAGTGGGTCTTTCTTGGCCATTTCCTCCGATGATTGCAGTAACCGCTGCCACACTGGATCGTTTTTCAGTACGGACTGAATATGTTCTTGGCTTCTCGTCTTTGGGTCCTTGTAGCACATCTTTAAGGCCTCCATGATCAATTTCAAATTGGACATTGCATCAGTACCCACCATGCTGTCGTACTCTCTCTCCCCATCGTTACCTATTGTGTCTCGGTCGAGGTAAACCTTACACAACAGGGGCACCAACTTCGCATCGGGACCCTCACTCGACAGGATACGCCTGATGATTGGGCACTTGCGCGAGCGCTTGCCCTTGAAGTCACCAATGCAAAACACCACCATCTTTGTGATCTCACCCAAGAGCAAATTCCACATCGGGTACTTTTCGTAGCATGTAATGAGGGTGACGATCACGTGAGCATCCACGAACATGCGGTCCAGTCTCTTCGACTCGTTTGACAGCACAGAGTTTAGACATTTCACAACAGACCACAAATGAAAGCCAGAAGCTCTGCGGGTATGGAAGGTGATCACTTGCTTCAAGAATACCATGAGCTCGTGGCCCTTGCGCTCCATGCAGGTGATCAGGCACTCACGCAGGCGCCGATACTCACGCACGTTACTGCGCCAATCATCGCTGCAGAAAATCTCCAGTTCGTTCAAGTCACCATCAATTACTGCCTGCAGGAGTGTGATCCATGCCTGTTTCTCTGTTTCGGAAGATGCAGCAAAGTACTCGATGGATTTAACCTCTGTGCTCTCAATTTCACTTCCTTCCCGACCATGACGGCGTTGGTGGTGCACCATGGCATTGACAGGTGTCACAGCCTGGTGATTGGTCGATGACATATTATTTCCATCAGGAATTTTCTTCTTCACAGTCACACTGAAGCCAAACTCGTGCCAGTCTGAACTTTGCACGTTATCCATCTCGTCCAGCGTAATCACGGTTTGATTTCCTCTGTTCGGTGCGAACGCTTGGTCCAGTGAAGAAGATGATCCCTGCTGATCTTCGCGGAGAGCTATCATACGGAGTCCCATCATGCAATTTAGACTCACCAAGCATGGTTGTAGTTCGTTTTTCAATTTCTTCTTGACCAGCAACTTGCCCTTGCGCATAAGATGCGTAGAGCACAAGAAATTCAGGCAGTCAATGCCAACGGAGGCTGCTGAATTGCCACCTGCTCCGTTATTCCGAGACGCGCCGTCAGTGAATTCCACCGTTTCAGTCAATTCAAACAGGTGCATGAGCAGCATGATGCACGTTGGGCGTGGGTGTCCCTGCGACAGCAGCATCAGTGACTCCAGCGAGGCTGAGCTGCCTCGTCGCTCACGTGTCAGTGGCGTGCTCCAGAACGTGAGCTCCTTGATCATCTGTACGAAGAGAAGCTCTAGGGCCGCCTGGTGTTCTTGCATGAACAGGTGAATGAGACGTCGAACCTTGCGCGACGTATATTTCCGCAGTGCGGAGTTAGCTGTCTCGCGCGACGCGCCACAAATCGACACGTACTCATCCTGGCCTGTTACTTTATCCAGCGGGATAGTCCTGGCAGAGATGGCTACGCCACGGCCTGTTAGATAAGGCGCGTGGACGATATCACGCAACAGTATGAATGTGTTCTCAATGCAGTCACGTTCAAAAGCATTGCGTGGTGGAGAAAACGTCACCTGCTTCTGAATCAGTTTCTGCATCATGTGCGTCTCGAACAGCGATGTGATGGACGCCTCCGAGTGCTCTGCGTAGATCAGGTGCAGCAACAGTGTGCGAATATCGTCATGACCAACATTGGCTAGTAGCATATCAACTGTCGCTGGGTGACCAGCCAGAAAGTGCAAGATGCATGCGCCCTTCTGGCCGCGAATAGCGAAGTAGCGCAGGATCTGCGACGCAAAGTTCGCCGAGTCCTGGCTGAAGATGCCGTACACCGCCGTCTCATTCACCTCAGTGGTCAGCGGAGCCGGGATGCCTGTGTCATCCGGTTCGGAATCCGTGTCGCCGTCGTTATCCGTTCTAGCTGCCGAGTTCTCTACACTATCACGGAAAATCACGCTCGTGTCGTCCGTCAATAAGTTTTCTCCATTCATTGGTGTCTTGGGCGATGGGAGTGGCGAGTGCATCAGCTGTTTTACGTCTGCCTCAGCACCAAGCGACGACCACCCAGAGGACTTGCGTCGACGAGCCAACTCGTCAGACTCCGCCTCCTCCTCATGATCTGCAAAACTCTGCTGCAACGTCTCCGCACCGTCCTTCTCGAACACTTTCACCGCCACCTGGATGAGCTCCTCCATCTCTGCAACCGATGCCTGCCGCTCTTTCCGCCGCAACGGCGTGTCACACTTTAACGAGACGCCGTCAGCTTCTCTTTGCAACGTGTCAAAGATGGAATCCCAGAACTCGGCGCAGTTGTGGGTCTTGCCAGACTCGCAGACTGAAATAGCGTTCATTGCACCCCCACGACGATGAACTGCGCGGCCATGGCGCGTGTGTGCGTCGGATAGACGCATCCAGCGCCAAGCGGATGAACTCGAGAGTCTTCTCTCGGGAGAAGAGGATGCCGCGTAGTCTGCCGGTCATGCGCTTGAACAGCAGCTCCAGCATCTCCAGCGAGAAACTCTCGTTCAACATCTGCGCCAGCGTGTACTCCTCGCTCATGAGCCCCTCCACAAATTTCTCAATGTTGGCGCGCACTTGCTCCGCCACCTTCTTGCGGTCCTGCATGAAGGTGGACGCACCGCCGTCGCTGTTCGTAGGGGACGGAGGTCCCGACCCGGGTGGCGTCTTGTCCAACATCGTAGCTGCGTAGTAGCCTTGCAAGTGTCCTCCTCACGCGCCGAGGCTTCGCTGGTGTGCGCCTTCTTCGCAACTAGCAGCAACGGACCGCCGGTGGTACGTGCGTAGTACCATTTTGATATTGGTATACTTGATATTTGTATGAAATGACATATTAAGTTAGAAGATGCTGATTCAAAATATAATAACATGTTAAAACAAGTTGAATAATGTATTATGGATAGACAGTAAAACAAAATCAATTGAACTTTTATATTACATAACCTATTGTATTTAATATAGTTGATTTTGTTGTATGGACATCTAGACGTCCGGTGATTGGCCAAGCGCACTTCGACCAATCGCGCTTCCAGAAAATGATTTTTTCGAAGGTCGTGTGATCAGACAACCTGTTGAAGTTTCAGCACTGCATCATCAACAAACATGGGGAACATCTGCCACGCTGGCCCGACAGTGGGCTCCAACGGAGAAAGCCTGGAGCCAAGGCAGCACCACCCAAGCCACCCCTTTCGTTCGGTAAGGACCCGACGCTCAAGCGCGAGGATTTTATCTTCTGCAACATCCAGACGGCGTCCTTCCTAGCCAAACTCCCGGGCAGCATCAACGGCCAGCAATTTCTCATCGAGGACTGCCACAACTGCGACATCTTCCTGCTAGACCACTGCACCTCCGTGCAGATTGATGCCTGCGTCAACTGCCGCATCGTCGTGGGGCCCTGCGAGAGCAGCGTCTTCCTGCGCGACTGCAAGCGCTGCACCCTCGTGTGCGCCGTGCAGCAGTTCCGCACGCGCGACTGCGAGGATGTCGACGTCTATCTCTACAGTGCCACAGGTCAGTGGTAAATTCTGTGGTGGTACTTACTGTCACCTGCACATGATAACGTCTTTGGTTTAATTACAGAGCCCATCATCGAGACCTCTAGCTGCATGAAGTTCGCATGCTTCCCACTAACCTACTTCTCACTGCAACAGCAGTTCCGGCAAGCCAAGTTCTCACCCTGGAACAACCACTGGAGCGAGGTCTGCCTCTGTTATAGTGATGGAGATTTCGCTTGTAACTATTGATTCCCGTTTTGATGGAATGCACTAGATTTACAACTTCACCCCTGATCATGGAGGGTGGAAACCACTGCCCACGCAGCCCTTTGAATCGCCCCTGGCTGCCGTAATGCCTGTGGAGGAGAATGGCGCACGATCGCTTTGGAAGATGCCGTCGTGGACAGCGGAGGAGCTTGGTCTCTCCGTAGATTTACCCCAACTAGTGGTACCACTCACCAGTGGCGTTTGTGCCAGAAAAGAGAATGCCACGGCAGTGCTCGTATGCTTCAGCATGGTATGTAGCACGATGATTATGGTGTGTGTTAGACCTAGGGTATATGGCGCTAAGCGGGAGACACTATGATTTTTGTTGCACCACAGCCCAAAGATGCTATCATGGTGGATTTCGTGAGCTCGATTGCGGCGAAAAAGACTGGCACTAGTACCGGCGACAGCAGCGAACCAACGCTTCTTATCAGAACAAAGCAGTTGAAGCTCACGCAGGATCAGGCAGCAACCCTTTTTCCCGATAGCAATTCGCACTACGAGGTACGTGTACAAATCTACATGCCTAATTGCTGTATCTGACTGCACATATTGGGTTGTGTTCTCTGACACCCGCAGAGAGCAGTCGAGGCAGCAAAACCACCCTTGGCTCCGTGGTGATGGAATTTCAGGGACCACTCTGCTATGAACACGTTAACGATGCGCTACAAGTTCCGCAGATTGCATCTGAAGCCACCACAAGGGACAGCATCTTCGTTTCAAAAGACACTGCTGCTGCGCTGTACGTTTTTCGTTTTTGGCAGCGAAGAGAATGTTGCATTTGCTCCATATTAACGAGGGCCGTGGTTGGTGCTGCTAGGAACATGAGTGACCTGATCTTCCAGCAATGGAAGCCTAAAATCTGATTTAGCGTTGCCCGTGTCAAGAACACACAACACGATGCGCTACCCGTGCCATAGCAGAGTACCACAGCGAGACTTGTATTTGAAGGCACAGAATGCAGTACAAGCTTATCGCGTATGGATTGCACGAATACACAAGCTCTTTTAAGTAAAATTGCGAAGCGCAGCCGATGATAAGAATGGAGGATTGCAGTTACATTCTTCACGATAAGACATACGCATCCAATTGACGCTTTGGCAAACGGCCGTGTGAGGATTGCTAGTATTATTCATGTAGGCTCGTATGATTAGATCTTGGCGCACTCGACTCAATCAACTAAATGCCCCGCTGCACCATGATTGGCGGTAGAAGATGTTTGATATCCCCATTGTATCGGTGGAGCTGGGAATCCCCTCTTTATATCTTCCTGGTTTTCTGAAGCGATCAATATGGAATACCGTCATCAGTCTGCACTCACGGCGATGACCGTCACCGATAAGGAACAATTCATGCTATCAAAACCAAACGCTTGGTATGTGAGCGACGCCAGAGATCCTCCTTCTATCTGAGAAGAGTTATGCGATCGATGTGGAGCCGTGCTCCCCTCGCCTCATTTTCAGCGCTATGGGGTTTCCGACACGCACTTGAGTACATGATCAAGCGCACACTAGAAGTTACGGTACTACTAGTAGTTGCCAGATCTTGCTGACGCGATACTCTGCGGATTGTGGTACGGATCGCTGCTCATCAGCATTGTTGCAATGTTTGATGCTGTTGCTGCGATGGCACTGCATGGTTACAGCGAGTCTAGTGTTTCGACAGATTTTGTTCATGCCATCCATATTGATAGTTACACAAGGTTGCAGTGTCCAAGATCGCTGTCAGTTAAAAGAGTGTGTCCCACTTAATTTTGTGTTGGCCACACATCATGAATCCAGATGGTGATTCTATACTTGGTTTCAGTAAGCATAAGGTTCAAATTTCAAAACGCAGTCCACGTCGCCTCTCCGTTCTCCTCTTTATTTTGGCTCAAAACCTAAAACCACGTCATCCCTCCTCTATCCCCGCGCCTAGCCATTCCGCGCGCGTCAAAAGGCCGCCCCTACTGTTTTGTACCGGAAACGAGGCCCCAGTGCGGAGGCCCCGGAGCCAAGCAGAGTTGAGCAGGAGCAACAGCAGCAGCAGCAACCAGACTCCATGGAGCGCAGCACTAGTACCACGCGCGCAGCCGCGTCCAAGACCGGTGACGCCACGCGCAAGCGCAAGCGTGGGGCGCTGCAAGACATCAGCAACAACACCAAGAAGCTCTCGCAGTCTCGCGTCAGTACTCGACGTGGGGGTGTTGGGGTCAAGAAGGACCAAGATGATATCGATAAGACCAAGACTAAGGCCAAGACGAAGCCTGCGCGACCTTCTACGCGCTCCAAGGCGACAGTGAACTCTGCGCTGAGTTCGATGGCAGCCACCGCCGCCAGTAAAGCCAAGAAGCGACCAAGTACGCTGGACAAGAAGACGGACGGACGAGCCAAGAAGCGGAAGCTGGAGGGAGTGGAGAATCAGCCTCCGTACCAGAAAATTCAGACCAGTATGCTGTCTTTTCAGGCACCCAAGCCCAAACCAAGCACCAAGACGACTGTTACCACTACTACGCGCTCTATCCGTACTGGGCTACGTAATACGGCACATATTAAGGAGGAGACGACTACTACGGACAGCACAGAAGATAAGGAGAACGCGGATACAGAGCCCAAGATTTCAAAGGTAGTGCTGGAGGAGAATGATGATATTGATAGTAAGGTCTGACTGACTAGCCCTTTGGTAATCTTGCAGGTATTGGAGAAGCAGGCAAAGACAGACTCAAAAGATACCCAGACCCAGAAAGAAGCAGGCGTGTCTGTAGCTCAAGCGAAGAGAGAAGCGGTGGAGACAGAAGACACCCTTCCGCCACAGGCATCAACAGATACAGCAGCTATCCCCGTGCAGCCTCGTTCCGACGTGTACGCGCCGCGTCCGTACGCCTTTGTATTTGACCACCGAAGCTCTTGCTTTGACGAGCAAACGTATGCAGCATCAGTGCAAGATATCGACGCGCCTTCCGCCACGATGAGCTCGCACACGTCGAAACTCGTGCGCGAGCTGGATGTCTACTACCGCAAACATGAGATGAAGTATTTACCTGAAGCAGATTACATTGGCACAGTCCAGATGGATATCAATGAAAAGATGCGCACAATTCTGGTCGACTGGCTCGTAGAGGTCGGTGAGGAGTACGAGCTGGATTCGCAGACGTTCCACAAGGCGGTAAGTTGTGCAGTTGGTCACCTCTTGACATTACAGACACTAATTATTGGATATGTATACTCCTTACTCAGGTAAACCTCGTGGACCGCTGCCTCAAGATAATTAAAATCAACCGTAAGCAGTTCCAGTTGCTGGGTTGTGCTTGTATGATGATTGCTGCTAAGTTTGAGGAGGTCTACGGTCCGAACGTGGAAGAGTTCGTTTATATATCGGACCAGACGTACACTGCTGAAGAGGTAGCTTCATTTTGTATCTAGTTCCTCGTGTGGGGATGTCTGTTAGCTCATTACTGTGGTGAACCTTGCAGATGCTCGATATGGAAGCAAAGGTGCTTAAAGCGCTGGAATATCGTGTGGCATCGACCACCTGCTACGGCTTTGTTCAGCGCTATATCAAGGCTGGGTGTACTACTGATAAGCAACGGGCGCTTGTGATGGTACGTGCAAAAACATTTTTAATGCTGCCATTTTGGAAAGCCGACTAAGCTTGCTGTTGGCGTAATATTTTGCAGTACCTTTGCGACTTCACACTGCTGTATTACCACATGGTGAAGTTCAAGCCGTCCAAGCTTGTCGCGTCTGCTGTGTATCTTGTGCGCGTAATGACGGATGAGGCAGAGCCATGGACACCTACACTTCACCACGTCACCCAGTACAACCCGTTTGATCTACAGGACTGCATTGAGGAGCTCCGCCGTCTTCACGCGGTTGAGTCTCAGGTTGTCAGTACACAGCGCGACAAAGCCAAGGCAGTGAGCGAGAAGTACATGGCCGATAAGTTCCAGTCTGCCAGCACTATCCCGTCGTGCGACGATGCCAAGCTAGCGGAATCCTTCGTCCAATACATGCCATCTTAGAGCGATGCAGTGGGCAGCGCAACAACCTAGACGCCCGCGTCTGGTCGTCGGCAGGCTTGCTTCTCTCGGGATCCCGGCGCGTGCGCGTAGACCGAGTATCAATGCATCTAGAAGCGCACTCGCGCGCCCAGCACGGCCGAAGCACGCTCAGGAATAGTCTCCCTCGTATTATTGTCATCATCATTATAGGTTAGGTTCATTTTCTTATTGCTGTGCGTCCTCTACGTTCCATGCTGTGACCTTCGAGGAGTATCTGCAGCAACTGAAATGGCTACATTGTGGTTGAAGTCCTCGACCAATCGGCAGGCCCGGTCTGATTTCGGTAGTGATGCAGCATTGTGCTGCGGCGCGGCATTGACGCTTGGATACATGCAATGGCATGAGCAACGCGTGTGCCCTCTTCAATGCAGCCCACAGGCAGATGACGAGACCACGACAAGGGTTCATCATGGGTCCAGACGAGTGCACCCTACGCACGCTTCAAATCATGCAGAACGCTGGATTCATTCAGACAATGAGTGCACTCAGTGAGTCTCTGAGGAATACTAGTACGCCAGGGTTCTCGAAGATATGCTCTTTTGTCGTCGAAGCCTTCAAGAATGCAATTCTCCATCAAATGAGCTTTCTGACACCCATGAGGCTAACAAAACATGTCAGTTTTTGTTAGCGATGGTCAAGTTATCAAGCATTTGAAGTGATTCACTGAATGCTGCACTTCTGGTTGTCAAGGCTTCGAGTGATACACCGAATGATGTTTTCATTTTAAATCTTTCGCTAGTCCTCTATCTTGGTGCAGAATCTGCACCAGTAAAGTTAATTGTACGATGTGTTCTCTGACTTGATGACAAATCACTTTAAAACAAAACAAGCTCAACTCTGGGTTTATCTGATCTCCTACAGCAGAAGGAAGAATCAATTAGGGTGAATACATGTGTCATCAGCATTGGTGACAGCAAGAAGCTGATGAGTACTGAATTGACTCATTTAGTTGCATACGTCAGCCATACTGAAGCCATGCCGAATCTTCTGGAAGGTCTTTCACTTGGTTTTTGTATGTTTCGTGGACCACGATCTTTTGCTTGCTCACGCATCGTCTAGATTTATTCTGTATGTGAGTTCTATATTGAATGCCATAGCCCAGGTTCTTCCCCTTTTCCCTCGCTTTTTTCTCTCAGCGCCCCTAGCGACGCATTGGCCACCCACTTTCGCACCCGCCAGCCTGGAACAAAAGCGAACCAACGCAGAAGAGAGAGTCTCATACATTACCCCATAGAATAAACACAAGATGTTCGGCGGTGGCTTCGAGAGTTTCTTCGGCGGCGGCTTCGAAGGCGGCCAGGAGGCCCCTCCAAACCCGTGGAAAACAACAAGTTCTACGAGGCTCGGCGTGGCAAAGACGGCCACAGCCGCTGAGATCAAGAAGGCGTACCGTAAACTGGCCCTCAAGAACCACCCAGACAAGGGCGGAGACCCGGAGCTCTTCAAGACCATCACCGTGGCTTACGAGGTGCTCTCGGACCCGGAGAAGCGCGAGCTCTACGACCAGTACGGCGAGGAGGGACTGCAGAACGGCGGCGGTGGCGGCGATGCCAGCGACCTGTTCAGTCAGTTCTTCCGTGGCCAGGTGGCGGCGGCCGTCGGCCTCGTGGCCCGCAGAAGGGCGAAGACCTCACGCACCCGCTCAAGGTGTCGCTCGAGGACCTGTACAACGGCAAGACGGTGAAGCTGGCCGTCAACCGCGACGTTCTCTGCAGCCGTTGCGAAGGCCGTGGTGGCGCCGAGGGCGCCGAGAAGACATGTGATACGTGCCAGGGACGTGGTATGCGCGTGCAGCTGCGCCACATCGCCCCTGGTATGGTACAGCAGATGCAGTCGGTGTGCCCAGACTGCCGTGGCCAGGGCAAGAGCATCCGGGAGAGCGACCGTTGCAAGGGCTGCAAGGGTAAGAAGGTGACGAAGGAGCGCAAGGTACTGGAGGTCCACATTGAGAAGGGCATGCGTAACGGACAGCGCATCACGTTCTCTGGCGAGGCCGATCAAGCCCCAGGAACTGTCCCTGGTGACATTATCTTTGTGGTGCAGGAGAAGGAACACTCTACCTTCCAGCGGAAGGGAGGCAACCTCATCATGGAGAAGAAGATTAGTCTGGTGGAGGCCCTCTGCGGCTTTGAGATGATTGTCGAGCACCTGGACGGTCGCCACCTACACATCAAGACGCGCCCTGGTGAGGTGATTAAGCCCAACCAGTTCAAGGCTGTGCACGGCGAGGGCATGCCCACGCACGGCAACCCGTTCGTTAAGGGACAGCTCGTTATTCTGTTCAAGGTGCAGTTCCCGGACAGCGGCAGCTTGTCGGAGAAGCAGCTGGGCATGCTGAAGAACGCACTGCCTGCCCCAGCAGCGTTGACACCTGTTTCTGAGGCAGAGGAATGCTTCTTGTCGGAGTTCGATGCCGAGGCCGCCAAGGCCGAGCAGCAGCAGCGCGAAGCGTACGACTCGGACGAGGAGCGTGGTGGCCAGCGCGTGCAGTGCCAGCAGCAGTAGGATGCTGCTTTTCTGCAAGAAAAAGAGTTAGACTCGGCGAAGGACATGTGCGCTGTGTGCGGTGGAATGTTGGATGCGTGGGTGATTGGATTGGAGTTGATTCGCCTGCTGCCTGCCCGCTTGCGAACACTGCACCTGCGCTTCCGGTAGCGAACCATACGTTAAGAAGAAAAGAAAGAGAAAAATCTGCAAAACACTTTTTGATCTCGTCTTGTGTGAAAAGGCTCATGTCAACAAGTGAATGTTACCGCAGATTGACCTGGTCGCTACAACTGGTATCGCACCTGCCAGTTGCTGTAGTAACTGGTAGGTCAAACGTACCATGGTGGTTAACAATCCTTGGGACAGTCTTATCTTCAGGGGAAATTTGTCAGTTGAATCAAGCAGCACAACACAAAACAAACAAGAAAATATCTGTGTGGGAAAACCGCAAATGGGAACGTCTTGCATTGATTTCTTCAGCAAAAAGAGCTCAACACGAGTCGCTTCCACCCCCGGCCGGATAGAAAAGGAAGTCCACGCTTTGGTTCTAGCAGAAAACCAACCACGAGGTCTCTCCAGTAGGCTCTTCACCTCCTATCGAGTCCTCAAGACGCGTTCAGTCGTTTCAGTTCCAGAAGTAGCTTACTCGTCGACGGTGTCGTTCTGGAGGCCCTTGAACGTAGCCACCTGCACGTGCTGCACAAGCGTGTAGAGCTTCTCCTTGGCGTCCTCGTCATCGTTACGCTTGCGCGACAGACGCACACGCACGCGGTACGGCACGTTGCGCACACCCTTGGACCAGATGAACTTGTTGAGCTTCGAGTCGATGCGCACGTCCTGCGTGTTCATCGTGACCTGAGCGAACTTCTTGAGGGCGCGGATGGCACGCGGAGCTTTCTTCTTAAACACGCTGTAGAGTCAACACCAAAAGGGGAAGCATTGCAATGCAAAAGCAAACATAAGCAGGGGAAGAAAAAGTCAAGGAAGTCTCCAAGGTGGGAGCTACGAACAAACTTCGTGCGTGGATAATATGCAGCTCTAGTCTCTAAGAGACTAGAAGAAGAAAAAAAAGTATGTGTAAAAGGGGTTTGAAAAAGGATACCATCCATGAAGACGCTTGTGAAGGTTGACCGTGTAGTCGCGAGCGACAACGTCCGGCGAGCGCTTGGTGTTGCGAGTCTTGGTTTCCTTGACCATGGTGAGCGTTCCTGGTGAGCTAGCTTTTCCCGAATGTATTGGGCCCGGCGAGTGGCGGGCGGAGGGCTCAAGGCAAGCGGCCAGCCAGCCAATCGATTTGGTGAACAAAACCCAAATTAGAATACCTAGCTACAGAAGTATGCTATCTGATAGGAAAACCTACCGGTACTTTACACAATGCGATTAAGTACGAAGTGAAGCTATCTTGAACTGTGTGTGGACCACAACATCTGCTGCAGCTTACGCCGCTCCATTTCATTTGTAGCAATGCTTCTTCAACTTTGTACCACAAGCAAGTAAGATGCAACCAGCCGAACGAGTAATGGGCATCATGCGGGTGAACCTACCACGCAACATAATAGTCGCAGCACGTTCTTCGTGTCGATGCGTATCCTTGAAATGTCGGTGCAATTGTGATACATTTTTAAACAAGTTTGTACAGGCTGTAAGCGCAGCTCTAAGAGGCTGAGCTCTGTCTGCCTGTCGGCTAATAATGCTGCCCCCTCTATATACCTAGACTACCAACGGTAGATACCCCCAACAGACCTCTCTATGCCAAGAAGGCGACGAAAGGAGCGCTCTGCGAGGCCTCGGGTGCTGCGCGATGGCGTTGAGCATCTTGACGAATGTTGTCTCCCGTTCGTTCAGTAGAGCCCGGTCGTTGCGCCCCTGCAAGAACGAGGTGCCAGGCATCCCCGGGAGCTCCTCCTTGGTCATGATCTTGGCCATCTCGGTGTGCAGCATCTTGAACTCAGAGTACCGCTTGGCGAGGTGGGTATCCTCCTCATCAGTCGATGCGATGATGTTGAAGAAGGCAATGCCCACTGTGAAGATGACCTTGTCGGCTGTAAAAGTCAAGGCGGGAGCACTCACTATGGACTTCTCCGTCATTGCAGAGTTCTCGATCACAGCGGACTTCTCTACCTCTTCCTCGTCCTCCGCTTCGATCTCGGGCTCCACTGCTTCCTCCTCTGCTTCGACCTCGATATCATCCTCGACTGCCACTGGAGCTTCCTTCTCGACAACCGGTTCCTCAGTGATCTCTGCTTCAATCACGGGCTCGTCCTCCTTCTGGAAAGAGAGCTCCGTTGGATCTGAAGCAGCCTCCTGCTCGTCTTCAACTTTGACATCTTCGATCTCCTCCTCCTCGACCTCCTCTTCAACTTGAGGTGGCACGCTCGACGTTTCAACGTCGTGGTCCAGGATGATCTCCGTGAAGGCGAGGTCCATCGAGGCCTTGCCACATTCAGACGGGGGTGCCGTGATCGGCTCCACCACGATGTCGTTCACCTTAGAGTGGCTGCAGCCCATGATGATGCTGGCGAGAAGTTTTAAAAGTCTTGGAAATGCTGAAAGCGACTTGGATTGAACCGCGGAAGTTCCG